>JAQISU010000155.1:2402500-3002500 GCA_029339505.1 Unio delphinus | reverse complement strand
TCTCGAGATAATTTGCCTTGAATTCTGAAGCAGTCATCATCCTTCCAGCTTCCTTGTTAGCGAAGAATGAATTCAACAAGTCTTTAATTTCAGTGAGAGTCATGCCAACCACAAGAGGGTTTCCAAAGAATTTATGTATAACATTTTTGCGAAAAGAATTATAACCTCGTATATGATCATCCAGCTCACGGCCGTGGGTGGTAATCTTGTTGTCTTGGGTGGTAATCCTGTTGTCGTTGTCGGTAATCATCTTGTTGTGGGTGGCAATCGCGTCTGTGATCGTAGACACAAGTGCGCCTGGTTTAAGTCGTCCGTCGTTGGAATACAGCGCAATAGAGTTTTCAGCGGCGTCGCGCTGCCGTATCAAAATGGCATTCAATGACACATCACTGGATTTCAATTTACCCTGTTTGTCTTGAAATACAACTATTTCATTAGGATCAACACTTGTTAAATTTAACGTCTCAGCTATTTCATCTTTAATTTTTTTGTTATATCCTTGATAGAATCAGGGGTTGCAGTGCCATCGGGTTTGGGTTTCAAAGATCTCCCCCAAATATCAATCATGTTATTGTAAAACTCTTTCTCTCTCTAAAAAGCGATTGCTAGTGTATTCATTAACGACAACATGTGGTGGTTTTCCGCTTGGGTTACTCAAGGAGTTAGAAATAGCGTCAAGGACATTTAATACTTCGCTGCCACATATTGGTGGGTCAATCATCGTTTGTGTTGGTAGCGTAGAATACCAAGTCTTCATTGGAAGGGTTTTTATATACCGCATAAACTCTTTTGGTGGGGCTAATCCATATGAATCGAAATAAACAATCCCACGTGGATCAATAGCGTATGCAACCCAGTGAGTACCAGGTCCGGTGCTGTTATCGAGATTAATAATACCTGTTTCAACGCTGTTTGGTTGATGTGGTAATTGATCTTTCATAAAGACACCTCTGAAGTTTTTAATCGCGAGTTTTTTAGCCGCATCCATTAAATCAAAATTGGACATGGGAACCATAGGTTCGGAAATCGAAGATTTCTGAATTAATAAATCGTTCCTGGTAGTCTTAGACCCTTTCCGCTGTACCACGAATACTGGGTTCCTGGTAGTCTTAGACCCAATCCGTGAACGGATCGTCCCTTTTTTTTTATATCCTTTCCCAGTTGCCTTCTTTAGTGCCATTCCTGCTGCAGTACCAACGGCTCCTAACGCTGCCGCTTTAGCCACCGCTGGGGCTGCTGCTGCAATCAATGCTGGAATCGCAGCTAACAACGGAAATATACCGCCTGTTTTAATCATATTTTTGATAGCAGCCGCAGAAAGAGTAATCTGAACACCTTTTTTGGCTGCAAGTGCATCATTGAAATGTTTCACCTGACGAGTTGTCAGCGATAGTTTATTTGCACCACCAGTCATTTGGTTGGGTTTCAACGTGATTGTGGTTCCACATTTTTTAGCTGATTCCGATTGCAATTTTTTTAATTGACCAGGAGTTAACGTAACACTAATAACACTATATGACATTATACATAATTGATTGATTCTAAATCGTTTACAATTTCAATTACATGTTTTCCACTGGGGCATCTACCACTCTCATTCTTCCACCAACACCTTCAAGTAGCATTGATTTGTCGCTGAGAATGACAGCAACCGCTCTATAATTCTCAATAGCATCAGGCTTGGTTACATTAGCTCTAAAGTGTATATCAACGACGGATTGTCTTGTTAAATCGAGATGTTCCAGCGAAAAGTAATAGATCGGATACAGATTTTTAAAATCCAATTGTGATATTTGCAAACCAGTATCGACATTTTGGTCGCGTGCCATAAATGACAACAGACGATGATAAACTCGTGCAATATGATTTTCTGTGTAATTAAGTTGTATATCCTCGGATGGTTCCTGCTGGCCGTTTATTCTCAGTGAGACGTCTTTCACACCTAATTGATCAAATATCATATGACTGAAACGTTGATCGCCAACTCGTGCGTTATCTTGTAACGCAATAAATATATGACGTGGCGCAGAAACGCCTTGTTTTGATGCTAGGTTCCAAGTGAATAACCCGTTGATATTTGATTGCTTCACATCTGTACTCACGGTTAGCCAACTCAACAACGACTTTCCTCCTTGGTCCATAAATGATAGTAATCGTTCTTCTGCAGTGATTGCTGGAGTCAACACTGGCATCCACAATGATATTTTTGTTAAATTGACTTTACCGGCATCATCATTTATATGTGCTGCATCTGGGTTTGCTGGAATCCTCCAAATTGCGTCGTTATCATCACTCTTTCGTACAAGCGATACTGTATGCTTCGCCCCGTAGATAACTTTTCTGACGTTTCTACAGAATCCAAAAATATGATGCAGTGGAATTGCGCAAGAAAATAATTTACGCCGCCCTTCCAACATTGAGTTTCGTGTTGCGGCTCCTAGATTGAAATTAGGATCGTTGTTTATAATCATATCCTCGACCTCAGCATCATTATTATCACGTTTTTTTGGTCGTCTTACAACGAATTGTTTTCCTCCAGCGTTATTCCTACCATCTTTTGCAAACATCATAGAAGGTCCTGCTGATCTTGTATAATCATCAGAATATCTCGCTAACCCGATTATTGTTGTAGCCACATCAACATCGCGATCTATCGACTCGATTTCCTTTCCATCAATGAGGTATCTTGCACTCTCAAATAACGCCATAATACCATTATTGACAAAACCGACTTGAGTATTTTCTGGATATGATGCTCCAGCAGCTGTTACAAGTTCTCCTTCTACTTCAATAAACGCTTCAGCGGGTAGAAAGTATTTACTGGTATCATGGACTTGAAGTTCAATTCGCGATCGACTATTTGCGTCTATCGCATGATAAGCGTAATATTGATAATCGCGTACAGAATCATCCTTGCCAACTGGGGCGTCTATATCAAACGCCGGATCATGTGATTTTTTGAACATTTTATTCTATTTATCAGAGTCTAAATCGTAAAATCCTACGGATTTTCATCGTAAACGATTTTCATCGACGTAGTTTTTTAAAGCCGCTTCCTGCTATCATATTTGCAATATTGCTTTGGTCCCCTTGATTTATCAAGGGAGTTAAAGCCATCGACGCTAATTTTTCGTCTACTGCGTTATTTATAATTCTACTAACACTTGCAGGCATTTCCGCTGTAGATGGTAACGGTTTCTTTGAAAATCCTTTGGATTTTTCTCGTAAATCACTTCGTGATTTCACTAATGATGTTATTTTATTCTTCGCAGTTGAAAACGCTTTTCCAGCAAGATCTCCAACAGCACCAATACCCTTATCACGAATAACTTCAATTGCTTTCATTCCTAGTTGTTTAGCCAACGGCATCACTTTTGGAGCCATTCTCGCAAATAACCCTGCAATGGTATTGCCTAAACCATCTCCGTAGTATGCTCTATAAACTGGAAACCGTGAATTAACTACGTAGACGGGGGTTGGTTTATCATGATTGTAGTGTATGATCATTATTTGAAATCAGAAACCATTTTTCAATTGGAAACGCTAGCGTTTTTATTCAGTCTCGGTGATTAATCACTGTGATACCCACTTTCGACTAACTCGTCAATGAAATCTCGATATGTTTTGATATCCATGATACCGCCGGCAAATAATCGTCTACAGATATCAGCTGCTTCATTAATTATTTCCGGTGAGTTATTTCCAGCTCGGAAACCTCCTACAAGAACTTCTAATCGTGATATATCATTGATAACACTACCAGGGCATGAAACGCTAGCGTTTTCACTCTTTGAGTTTCCACTGGAATCTTGCAATCCACTTCCGCTATAACCAGTTGCTTCATCCTGTTTTTCTAAATCAACTTCTTGTAATAAATAATCAAGAAAATCATCATCAGGTGGTAGTTGTTTTTTAGGTGAAAAAGATATTTTCTTTGCAAGTTGCTGTCGCTTTTGCGGTTTTTGTTTTTCATATTGTTTATACACTATATCCACCGCATTGATATATTCAATGTATGATGCACTATCTGTCTTAATTTGACTTTTTTTAGTTTTGATTTTGTAGAATATATCAGCCCAATGAGTGAAATTCTTAACATATTTATGATGTTCTGGTTTCAACATTTTTTTTCTGTTTTCATAAGTCATAACAACAAGCGCAGGAATTTCTGGTGGATCAGTCTTATCAATTGCTGCTAACCCTTCCTCGTTAAATCTCACGCGTAAATCATCTACTGTTCTTTTTGATTCCATTTTTTGTACAGTCTGTTTTGTTTGTTCAGTTTTCGCTGCTATTTTTTCAAGTTCACCGATAACAGATTTCCCCGTCTCGGGATCATTCCCCCGTATAGCACGCTCTACCCCGTACGTTGCTGTGGTTACTGGTTTAAACAATTCTTCGGATCCCGCAGCAAAATCAGTTTGTAAACTCTGTCGTTGTTGCAGTTTATTTCTTACAGAGTCACGAATTGGTACAAATCTCCTGATTGCATCCAGTCGTTCACGAGCCAATCGGGTTGTTAATGCTTCATTGACCATTATTTGAAATCAGAAACAATTTTTCAATTGCAAAACACTTTTTCAATCCGACCTAACACCATCGTGGAAGTGATCAATCCGAACCAGCCATCAATTTTTATTCAGTGTGAAATATTTTCACTGTTTTTGACATTGTCAATCAAAAAATGCTAAAAAAAATTAAAATCTCTATGAGGGACGGTCACAATCAAATAATGATAAATGGTTGGTCAATCAAAATTGTTCATTTTCTTGAATTAACGCCCGTAGGTTTCTAACTTTAGAATTAACCTCCTTTTTCAATTCGTATTCGTACCCCAATTCTTTTCGTATTCGTTCTACGATGGTATACAACGGAGCGAACACACTTACGTCACTGGAAAATGCGAGAGAGTCCTTAATAGAATTCTGAATTCTTTTGATGAGCGCATACTTCTTTGGTAGCATGTATTTATTGTTGTTAACTCCGTATTCTATATCCTGAAAATCAGACATGATTTGATCAGGATTTAACCCATCTGATAGTTCAATATCCCAACCTTTCAATTTTGAAATCTCGGATATGATGCTATTCATGTTTTCAGAATTCATTATTCTATAATAATGATATATTTCTAAATGAAAAATATGACGCATTAGACATAACTAAATTGAACTTTTTGTCCCGTCCTTTTTGAAATAGCCGTCTTGGTTATTCCCTCTGCAACATATCGTACTGAGGCTCTACAAATATCGAAGTGCCTACCGGCTTCATTCATTGATTGAAATATTTTTTCTTCGTTAGTTATCGTATTCAAAGATTTCACAGGTCTCGCTTTTTTCGAGTATTTCCCAGTCCCCCCTCGTTCGGTATTCTCACTTTGTGTAACAGCCTGCAGATTTGATAAAGAATTGTTTTTCGGATTAGAATCGATATGATCAATGACAGAATCATCCTCGATCAATCCATGGAAACACTCGTACACGAACCGATGATTGAGATATTTCTTCTTTCCAGCACCAAACACCAAATACCCCATACCATTGTCAGCACCAACTGATTTCTTCAGTCTGCGGTTTCTTACAACACCATCACTGGATGCTTCATAATTTGTGATCACAGGGTGTTGTCTGAATTCTTGGTTCATTCGTATACATAATACTATTGTTTGTTTAATTCATTGTTTGGTTTAATGATAAATCTTTCGATGTAGTCTTGAGGAGTTCTTATGATTTTATCCTTGATACTGACTTTGTCAGCGTCAAGAATACTGACTTTGTCAGCGTCAAGAATACTGACTTTGTCAGCGTCAAGAATACTGACTTTGTCAGCGTCAGGGTCATAATTTCTGATTGATTGTCCATTTTTTATTCTTTTATCATAATATCGCTTCAACTCCCTGTATCGCTTACCACCGCAATTCAAACACAACTGAGATTTTCCCCTAACCCCAACTCCACATCGTATGCACGGTAACGGACCAAGGCTTCCACGACGAAAGCTTTGCATATGATACCCACAGAACTCGTTTCTGCATGATTTGTTACACGGGATTACTGATCCAATCATAAGCCACTTGCAGTGATTCATATATAAAAATCTTTCATTTAAATGCTTGTTTTAATTATAGCATGAAGGAGTTCAAGAGATTGACTTCGAAAAATGCTGAATTCAATGCTGATAAGGAGTTTAAGAGATTATTAAAAATCAATCCTAGATTTAATCTCGATAGACCAAAAAAACGTAACAAACGTCCAAGAGACGGAAACATGAAAGAGTTTAAGAGATTATTAAAAATCAATCCTAGATTTAATCTCGATAAACCCAAAAAACGTCCAATAGACGGAAACATGAAAGAGTTTAAGAGATTATTGAAAATCAATCCTAGATTTAATCTCGATAAACCAAAAAGACGTAACAAAATCAATCCTAAATTTAATCTCGATAAACCAAAAAAACGTCCAATAGACGGAAACATGAAAGAGTTTAAGAGATTATTGAAAATGAATCCTAGATTTAATCTCGATAAACCAAAAAAAAACGTCCAAGAGAGATTACCCCTGGAAAGATGCTCAATTCAATCTCGATATAGTTTCTAATACACCAAAGAATACAATTCTTGATAAAGCCATGATTAGTAAAATCAGAGACTGTTTTAATGAATTCAAGCGTGATGGAGCATCTTATTGTTGGTCAACATTTCGAATTGATGGTGTTGTTGATGCTACCATGACTGATGAAAAAGCAGCAGTGATAATTTCACGTGTTGGGGAAAAACGGCATTTTTTCCGAATCAAATTCATTATCGAAGTCGATGGCAAATGGATTATTAAGGATAAATTTGAACCAATCCTCAAGAATAAAAAAGCTGTCATTGTGAGTAGAGATTCCAAACCAGGGATTCTAACCGGCATTGATAAACCATACTACGAAAGATCTTATCCCGTAACAGCAATGGTTTATGGGATATATCCATTAAATGATAAACCCGATATCGCAAAACTAGCTCCTATGAAATATTCGTCAGGGCTTAATTGTGTAGCAGAACGAATAATAGAACACTTCACAAATGCATCCCGAGGAAATAAACTAACTGATCTGCGACGTAGGAAAATAACCGAGTGGGAACTGACAGTGAAACAGCATGGTGCAAAGATTTCTGATATAGCTAAATTAGAAACATCATTACGATTCCCAATAACCGTTATGACGATAACCGGAGAGGTTTTATACGAACCGAAATATAACAAAAATGGAGCACCAATACAGATTATTGATCATAACAAACACGCGTGGACACCTGCGGTAACAATATTTCCACGAGAACGAACCGTGAAATATATCCCTAAGGAGTTCGTCGGGGATGTTTTCTATGAAGAGAAATTATTCGATGCTATTCATGCGTTGTGTAAGGATGATCCTGTGTCAGTGTGGTTACTTAGAAGTGATGAAGAATTCGATCAATTTGTAAAACCAAATGGTGAATTATATCGCATTGAAGAATTAGATAACAGAATGAGAAAAATCGCTAGTGATTTTTCACCGCAGAATTCCCATGAAAAACTACTCACGGATAGTTTTACTATTCCATCAGTGGTAGCTCACTTCGCAAGAGAAAAAAACTCGTGGCGTCCAACACGAAATGATTTTCTCGAGGATGTTAAATTGAGTTGCGTCGAATTCGGTCATGGAGGACTGTGGAATACGAAATACTCACGTGATGGTATGATTTCAATTGATATAGCCGCGTGTTATCCCGGAAGTTTTCTCGGATATGGGGAATGCGCTGAGTACTTCAAACGATTTGGACACCCCACGCATGAAATGACTCGTGTTGCGATTAATGGACCATTGCCTGATTTTGATTTAACCGGATTCGCTCGTGTGATATCATTTGAATTAGCTACAGGGTTACATCCGTGTAGTTATGTTTGGCTCGGTAGACACCTATCTGAAAAACACTGGATGCCAATAGTGCTATTGAGATATATGATTGATTGTGGTATGCTAATATCGTTGATTGTTTCCGAGGCTATTATATGCTATCGAGCTCAGAAAGAAGTTTGGCTACCACAACCCGTTCTAGATAGAATAATCAACGAACTACGAAAACAGTTTCCAGATTTCAGTGAAGAAGAAATCATAAATTGGTCTAAGAAGTTATTTGAAATTAAAAAAGAACAAGCAAAAGATCTCGGAAGAAGAATAATCGGTAAATTTACCCAGGGTGGACGATACGATAACGCAAAATATTCTTCGCGGTTGATCATAGATGTCGCTGAATACGATTTTATTGTAGCGGATTTAATGAAACAGGGAAAACTTGTATCCCGTAAGGATGCTTTTCTATCCAATGGTGAGAAATTAGGTACGGTTGTTACCTACTGTGATGGATATAATTCCCAGTACACACATTTGAGAAGTTCAATGTTAGCCTATGCTTGCATTAATCTATTTTCGATGATAAATAGATTTCCTAATACCGCGGTTAGAGTGGCCACTGATTCGATGTATATACACAATAAGTACAAATCAGCTGTAGCGGCATTCACAGATCCCGAAGAAAATTGGGGGCGTTGGCGATTTAAAAGGGAGATGCTACATGAGTATTGTGAATCCGCAGACGTTGCCATGGATGATAAATATCTTTGTTGTAACCGTATTGAAATTCAATCAGAATTGTCTAATGCACCACTGGTATCTGATCCAATATGTAGATACAAGACAGTTTATTTAAACGGTTGTGGTGGGTCAGGAAAGACAACTCGTGCAATTGAATTATTTCGTGGTGGTGGAAATACTTGTATTTCTACTAACATGATTGTGCTAACACCGACTCACAGACTCGCCAGAGAGATGATACAACGAGGGGTAAATGCTTGCACTTACCACAGTTTCTTTCGATGGAAGGGTGACAAATGGACTCCTGAGCGTATGGGTGATAAATTCATTCCTGAAATCATAATTTGGGATGAAATATGCACAGTGTCATTAGATGTATTAAAAACATTTCTTGAGTGGTTGTTAAACAAAAACACAAAAGTCGTCATGTGCGGGGATCACGGCCAACCACCACCATTTGTCGGTGCATCTCCACATGAATGGCTAAAGGGTTTTGTAGACTACTATGAAGAAATCACCACTGATTATAGATCACTTGATGAACGATTACGCGAGTTCAAAGCGCTAATTAGATTACAACCGGATAGAATCCAATGCGAAATAGCGCGTGAAGTGATTTCAGAAACTCCAATGAATGATTTTTGGGAAACATGGAGACCAAATGATTTGATAATTGCAAGTAGAAAAATAGTCAGGGACACACTTCAGATGAAGTTATTTGAATTACATAAAGAAAAATTTGCAACGCTTCCAGTACCCCTTTGTTATAGGCCTTCGGATACACGAAAACAGAATATCGAAGTTGATATTCCAGGACAGAATGAAAAACAAATTCTGGTATTAAATGATATTGTGCTGGTTGATATCAACGTCGTTGAAGATGCATTGCGTGCTAATAAATCCCCGTGGACGCTAGGATACGCAGCGACGATACATTCTTCACAGGGATTGACTATATCAGATACAATTGTTTGGATGGTAGATAATCGCATCGAATGGTCAAATTTAGTCTATCTCGCAGTATCCAGAGTACGAAAAATAAATCAACTTCGGAGAGTTGTCCTCGATGATGAAATCATTGGTGATGATAATGACACAACAATGGATGATATTGATGTTAGCATCATTAATAAAAAAATCTCCGGTTACAAGCAACAGGACAAAAAAAAACAACGAGAATTTGATATTGATGCTGAACTAATAATCACTTTGAAGAAACAACAGAATAATCACTGCGCAAGTTGCAATTGTATAATGCGTTGGCAGTATTCGGATAAGGATCCTCGCCAATTCACCGTAGACAGAAAAAATAACAATCTCGGTCATGTCAGAAATAATGTGATGTTGACTTGTCTTGAATGCAATAGACGCAACGGTGCTAGTTAAGACCATGCGGTGGCAATTGAGTATCCTCGGGAATTACTTGTAGTTGTTGTCGAGTAAAACCCCGCTGAGGGGCAGTTGAATCCAGTTTATAGACTGGAGGTCTACCAGTTGATCGTGTTATACTAGATATCTTATGCGTAGTGACGCTCCAAATAGGATCAGTAGCCCTTTTTCTACCCCCTTCAAGCTCTCCTGGTTCGTATAAGTACCTCACAATGACATTACTACCAAGAATTGATTGGGAAACGCTAGCGTTTCTAGGGAAATCTTTTTGTGGTTGTACGGTTATTGACTTCTTTTTAATCGCGTTGATAGGTTTCATGTTGATTGTTCTAGTAATCTCGTTATTCAGTGCAGTAATCACAGATGGTAATCTTTTAACCCATTCACTGGATCGCTTTTCTTGAATGAATTCTTTTGCGTATTGATATCCAAATAACCGCTCAGCAATCGTCCGATTAAATCGTTCTACAATGGCCTGATCGCGATGTAGCGCAGTATGCCCTCGTCGTATGGTGACATTATGATGTTTCATTGTAGATAACACTGCACCCTGAAATTCCTTGCCAGGATCAACCTGCAATAGATTTGGCCAGTGCAGAGGACCTCGTCGATAAATCCTTTCAAATGCAGAAGCGACTTCAGTGGCTGATTTTGTTTTCAGCGGTTCTGCTTCTTTGTATCGACTCGCAACATCAACTACGGTTAACGCATATTTGTAACCACGATCATGTGGCAGAAATAATATATCAGCCTGATGAACTTCATTAGGAGCGGTCACATCAAAATGCGAGAATTGAATTTGTTTAGGCGGTGGTAGATAAATTTGCCATAGTGCCTGTTTGGATAACCAATTAGCCGCAGTGGTTTTTTTCACTTTTGCAGCTCTAGCGAGTTTATTGATTGCAGCGTTACCCCTCCAGTATCCCCTCGGAGAATAATAAATTGATTCCATATTATTAATTACCGGCACCTAACATCAATTTACTTTTCATAGCCGATTTTATTAAAAATGAAGCCAATTTTTCTTTGAAGGATTTATCAGGAATAGCATTTAACGCATGAATTAATTTCACATCTGCTAGATGCCTGTGTTGCAGATTGCTGCTTTTATAAGCAACATCATGAAGGTGACAGGCCTTATCAATGGCGTTTATTGGTTCTTCACCGGGGTTGGGTTGATTTTGATTATTGAGTCTGATATCAAGTCTGGTTCCCGGTCCACAGTAGCTATATCCTGGAAGGTGCTTTTCTCCGGGGTATTTTGCCCATGGGGTTCCAGGGAGTTTTGCTAATTTGGCTGCGATATCACCTCCTCGTTTTTTTTTAAAGATTCCTTGGGTTTAGAAACAAATCTAAATTTCTTTGTACCACATTGCACGCATTTACCAGAAAGCGCTGATCGGTTATTTTTAGTTGTAATCGTCGTCACATCATCTGTGCCAGTACGCGTTTTACACTTCACACAATATAGATCCATAATTTATGTATAGAAATATGGATATAATTGATTTTTCAGCAACGAAAACAAGAGAACCAATTAAGCATCATGCAGCGCTACCAAACTCTATCCGGATGATTATAATCGGGCCATCTGGATCCGGTAAAACGCAATTGTTGCTCAATTTAATAATGAGATGGATGAAGTGGGATAAGTTGTATTTAATTGCCCCTAGCGTAGATGATCAACGATGTTATGAAGTGCTAAAAGATTTTAACGACAGCGCGGTAGAAAAATCCGGAGAGGGTATTATTGAGTTTATAACCGATATCGATGAAGCACCGAGCATTGATGATATTGATGGAGATATTAACAATTTAGTCGTATACGACGATATAATGTTAGATAAACAAAAAAATCCTGCTAGGATCTTTTCCAGAGGCAGGCATAAAAACACTGACGTGATATATGTCACTCAACGCTACACTCAGGTTCCAAAAGTCATCAGAGATAACTGTAATTTATTGTCTGTATTCAACGGAGTTGATACTCATACGCTACGAAATATTTGGCAGACATGGTGTTCTGATATGGACTTCAATCAATTTCGAGATTTCTTTAGTTATGCTCAGTCGACTCCGCACGGATTCGCAACAATAAATCTACATGATCCTCGGACACGATATCGTATCGGACTGGATCAAATATTCGGTTAAAATCATTTTATTATTTTTATTAACCCATAGCAGCAGAGAGGGTGGATGACAACAAGTTGCGACCAAAATTAATTAAAAAATCGTTTTCATTTTTTTAGTTAAAATGATTTCGTATGTAGATTTCAATCAATTTTTTTGTCTGAAAACGTTGTAGGGTTCGCCTTTTTTTGGTTAAAATAAGATTATAAGACGGCTCGTTTTAGGATTTCAATCAAATTTTGTCTAAAAACGTTGTAGGATTCACCCTCTCTGCTGCTAAAGACCTACGAGTAGTAACACACAATACCAATTGTGTAATGAATCGGCTTGTTTCGGAATAAGTTAAACCTGTAGTAAATAACTTAAGATCACCGGATAAATATAAACATTATTCTCATAAAGACATCAATTGAACAAAAATCCCATGAAATAAACAACTTACTTTAAAACACATTTAGTGTCCATAAGTGCATTAGATTACATTCTAATGCACTTATACATTCAAAGAGATTGAGAATATTAATCTGTTCTGAATTTTATAAGAAAGTTAATTAAATGAAATTCCAAATATTACAACACCATTACTAAACGGCATCATGCTTATTACAGTAGTTTATATCAGACAAAGAGATCCTACCTGGCGTTTCTTGCATGATGACTGCACAAGTAAATAATGCCAGTGTCACAAGATGTTGGAGCAGGGTCATGCTGGCCAAGCAGCCGCCATCTCCATCGCATCTGTAGGATAAAAAAATTGACATCTATAGATTGTTCAATTTATTTTCTGCCAGAAAACTTTGAATCTACATGCAATGAACAAAAAAAACCCCCAAAACCAAAAGTGAATTAGATACATTATGCTGTAAGCAATAATATTATCAACTATCGTTGTTATTGTTATTATTTGCGTTTAGCAATTTTGATGTTACATATTTGGAACAGTGATGTTCAAGGTCCATATACATGTTGTTTTCTTGTACGTATGGTTGGTGATTAGAATATGTGATGTTTGTATTGCACGTGACTAATATGTATCCGCTGATTCCTATGAATTCCTAGGTATATATTGTAGGTCTTCAGGTGATGTCTTTTGTTCTTCATTAAGACATCTGATTAAAATCCCAATAACCCACGGAGGAGTCATTTTGTTATTTCTCCAATATACCCGCCAGAGGTATTTCAATAGTCTTAAGACAAAGTTGCGAAAACCCGGAAATTATAAGCCACGACCTGTTGACCTTACATCTGATTGGTCGATTCTGTATGTCGTGACAGATGGGATATAGCATGTTGTATTCTGTCCATCTGATATATCTCAAAGTGATCTATATACATTCCATGTTATTTCACATGTGTTAAATCAGATTTAATCTTCCAGATAATATCCATGATTGATAATCGAATTTCAGATCAGAAGAAATCTTATATTTACCAAATCTTTTTGTTATAATGTCGCACCGCACCGATATCAGAATTTTGTTATATGTCATTTCCTACAAACGTTATGATATAATACCGAACGATAACTCTTTAGAAAGATCAAGTCTTTCGAATGGGTCTCTTAAAATAGCATGATTTACAGACAGTCACATTAAGCACAATGAAATTGTGTTAGCATGGATATGGAATGAAATGTTGATATAATTGCAAAGAACCTCATGTTCGATCAGTAATTGACGTAATGTATTTATAAAATAGGAAAGTGTTTCCACTACAAGTAGCTTCCATTTTATGAGGAAACCTTGTATATTCCTCTAGTAACAGTGATATATGCTGATAATGGTTCGAATCCTAATTAATCTGGCGGATCTAGGACTTTCAGGGGATTTCAGATGATGATATGTATGATTTTTACACGTGGTGTTTAAATCCAATTATATTTTATGATCTGTGATTGTGTTTTGTTAAGTCATGTGACAAGTTAAATTTTAAATCTGATTTAGGGTTAATCAGGACAGGTACCTTTACAAGTGCATTTCTCTTGCCACCGAATGACGTAACAGCTGTCTCATTCCAAGTAACTACAATCGGCTCTCCTTTCCTTGTCAAGATACAAAGCAGAGCCGAGAACTAAGTAAAATTGTTGATGGATTATAGATAATAACCCACCATTCCTACAAAAGGATGAACGACCTTCTTTGTTGTCGAGAGTGGGAGGTCAATCATGGCTTGTGTGTTGTGTGGGGGGGGGGGGTGGCGTGATCCGGTTTAATTTGTCCTCTGCCAACAATGGGACTAAGGCAAATAATTGATCTCTTTCCAATGTCACACTTGGAAGGTTTAGCTGTCATACTGTTTTCTAGCATTTTTTCCAAGACTGCTATTAGATATTGAAGGTGTTTATCCCAGGTCTCATAAATAGAGATGTCATTAAAGTATGATGCAGCGTCACGTAATTTGGACAACACGACATTAATTATTTGCGAAAATATGGCAGGTGAAATTTTCATTCCAAAAGGCAAAACAGAAAATTCATAAAGTTCAAAGGGTATGTAACATTTAGATTTCTCCTGCGCTTCTTTGGATAGAATGTGCTTAGGGTGGAACCTGTTGTCATTGATAGGCAAAACGTAGTCCTCAGCCGCGTCGACAACAGACCCATTGACCTTAGTGCGACTTATCCATTGGGCCTGCACTTGCAGAAGAGCCTTCTAGAAGTATGCGTCATCTAAATATCTATATGGATCACGACCGTCCTTGAATAATATTAAATACTGCGCCATCAAAACTCTGTATGTTTCATTTGCGTTCCTTCTTAAGTTCACTAACTGACTGAAATATTCATTAGGTCTATTCTCAAAGCTATATATCAGTGTCTTTCTGAGCACAGAAGATCACTTATTTTCTGTTGTGCTACTTATATTGCCTCTCGTGTTAGCAGAGTTCTCAGTTGCAAGGTTTTCATGTCTTCAACCCAATGTGAATGATCAGCCACGGACTCAAGTTCTGCATAAAATATACTATTTTCCATCGGTTGATTATTGCAAGTTTGAAGCTTGACTCTGAATGAGTGGTTGTCATTCCTTTTATTTACGTCTTTCTGATGTCTCACTCTTTTATAAAAGCAGCTTTTTAAGTTTAAGATGTGATCAATTGGCAATTCCTCATTTTGAAGTTTTAATATTTGTCTTTAAATAGCACATTCTACCTCTAAATGCCACCGATCGCGTACAATTTGTTTTGTTGGTGTCCTTGGACGCTTTGTGTCTGCCCTATGTTTTCTTTAGTTGTTTTATCAGTTGCTCTTTTTCTACCTCCATCTCAACAGCTTCTCTTCCACTGAATCTCCTTCAGTATATATAAACTGTATCAAATGGTTATGTTGTTTCCTTATTTGTCTATCCCTTTCAATGATATTTTCTTCAACAATCGTTACTTCTTTCCTCATCGATAGTGCCTGGCTTAACATGAATCCCATACACAAATGTAGAATATGTCCGATAGCAATTGGCTGCCACACAACTCTGACAGAACTTTGGTACCTGTGCTGTTTCAATGTTATTATCAAATATTTCCACAACTCCATAATCCCGCCGCTCCCACAAAAAATTTGTTACGGGGTAGGAAAGTTGCAAACAAAGTATTTCCAACACAAAAGTAGATTCAAAGTAATCGTCATGTGAACCCATGCTAGAGGTTTAAGACGACTGTCTCTTACACAAAACATGTGGACCCATGCTAGGGGCTCAAGACGACTGTCCCTTACACAAAACATGTGAACCCATGCTAGGGGTGGTTCAAAACGACTTTCCCTTACACAAAACACGTGAACCCATGCTAGGGGCTCAAGACGACTGTCCCTTACACAAAACATGTGAACCCATGCTAGGGGTTCAAGACCACTGTCCCTTACACAAAACAGAGTGGTATTTTTTACAGCAGGGCGATAGGTTATAAACGCTACAGAATGGAGACAAATTCCGGGTGTATTAGCAATATAAATTCTTGCCTTTAGTAATGACAAGCATAGACCCAAGTCCTACGGGTCAGAATGTTAATCAGTATCAGAACAATGTCTGAACTATGTGGAATACGTTTCTAACATTTCTATATGTGACAATATATTTGGTGGAACATATTATTTACCAAATACATATCTGTTAACTTTTCAGCAAGCAAAGCAGTGAGACTGAATACAAAAATCAGAGAGATTGGGACGTAACAATTCACTTGGCATTTTTTAAAACGCCGTCTTTCTTAAATATTGACTAGTCTTACAGGTCCATTAATTGCTCAAAGGATGATCTATTTCTCCAGGTGACGCGCATTTTTTTGCTCCTGGAGATGTCCCATTTTCATATTCTAGCCAGCAGTGTCCAAACTGCACACTAGCAAGAGGTCTTCAATAAATACGCAAAAAAGCCGAAGTGACTAACTAAACAGTTTATCTTTGTCATGGTAATTATCTGGTGAAAAGGACTGCCTCTCTGATAAACCATATTCTACAGTATGTATATGTAACCACAAGCAATTGAATAATAAATAAACAATGCGTGGAATATCCCCAAAACCGAGACGTTATTCTCCTCCTTATATAATTCTTGACACAATCTTTTATTACTAAAAGAGCCGTACGAATCAAACTGTCCACAATCTTAGCGCATTTATTTGTGCTCCGAATCCATTTATCAACGACCATGTTTATCATTTCTTTATTTCGCCAGATGGACATACGACTCTTAAGCATTATTACAATAGACATTAATGGGGAAAGAAAATGTACCATGGAATGACTTAGAAATCTTAAAAGTAATGTTTGTTATTGACAGAGCTATTATAAGATAAAGTACTTTATCCTTCAGTGTTTGGTCGTAATGGAAAGTTAACAAGTAATTTAGGGTAAGGACAAATCAATGAATAAATTTCCCTCGTAACAAATTTTTCTCCCGCTCATTTAAATATTATGGAGCCTATAATAGCATAACGCTTATCTCTAATGAGGCCAACAATAATTTTTTCTCCAAGTACTTTAGCAGACGTCTAATTTATATTCCAGAAGAACTCGACATGGTTTGCATGCCAATCTTGACATAACAAGTATGAGATGCTTGTCTGATTTCTGTTCATTGTAATCAACTACAGTAGTCCAAATGACAATCGTTCAGTATTATGTTTCACATCCTTTGCAACGTGTTTGCTGTGAAAGTAACAACTGCTAATAAAGTCATCAGCGAGTTAGATACATTATACCAAATCTCACAGTATGTGTACAAGAAAATCGCAACGTTAATCATGTGATAGGATCTTTCATAAAATTAATTGGTTCCAACACAATTTGGTCACGAGCCTCATTCATTAAAACGCCTTAGCTAGTTAATAGAGATCGCGGTCTCGTGTTTCGCGTCATATTTGAATGAATGCGTCCTTCCTATTACTTTGTCCATCTGAATAATTAAGAAATACAGGTCATTAACTGAAAAATATCCTGAATAAGAAACTTTAGTCTAAGGCGTTTCCTGTAACTTGATGTCGCCATAGTCATCATACCCAGATAGGTTTCTTGAAATTGCTCTAATTAACGAAATTGACATTGCAAATTATATCAATTTTCATATAATTAACAATAATTCGAAAGACGTCGAATTTGATCAAACCGTGCATTATGAAGTGGCCTAACTGGGTCTAAGCTTATCGTAGTCCGAATGTTTTACACGTGGTAATATAGCATGTTCAGTGGTTCACATTAATACATTTATTAAAAAACATAAAAGAATAAAACCAGCATTTGCTTTTATAATTGTTAACTTCCAAAATATCTAAACCAAGCAATCCAAAACCTCGAGATCCATGTATCAAATTTGTCCCCTTTACAAATATTGAATTAGCATGTCTGACGTTATCCATGGGAAATCAAAGTCATTCATATATATATATATATATATATATATATATATATATATATATATATATATATATATATATATATATATATGTTAATTTTCATCTGGTGAATTCGTAAAGCCATAAGACGATAACGTGCAGATATATATATATATATATATATATATATATATATATATATATATATATATATATATATATATATATATATATATATATATCTGCACGTTACCGTCTTATGGCTTTACGAATTCACCAGGTGAAAATTAACATTATTGCATAGTTTTACCTATACATACAAATACAGCTTTGTTTCGACTTACTTTAAATATTTATGACGCTGCCTACACATTATCTCTTTTCGAAATTGTTTGTTAAAAGAAAAATGCGAATAGGAGACGATACAGTATAAACGATTAATCCTATTTAACTTTCATCTATTTCAAAAAATTTGTGGAAATTAGACAGTTGATAAAATTCAAACTGAACAGTTTTTCAGATAAGAACGTAGTCTATTACAATTTGTTCCAGCTGAGGGTGGATGTACCATTAACAATCTATGATTTTTACTTGAAAAGGTTATTTATCCCGCTTTTCAAGGATCGAGAAGTACTTCAAACATGGTTCATAAAATCACATATATTGATTCACAAAATACCATTGAAAACATTAAATGGCATTTATGTTTAATGAAATGACAGCTCATTTTAAATAGAGGCTCTTCGATGAGAAATGAAAGGTCTTAAAAAGATAATGACACTGTATTAATTGAGTTAAATATGAGTTTTCCGGCAGATACGTTTGTACTCCAAATTCAGTATATTTCTCAAATGTGCCATTAACGAATAAATAAAGTGCATTTGTGCGAAATAAAATCAAACGAACAAACTATATATTAGGAATTGATTTTTTTAGTAAAATTAATAAGATTGCTATTTTCTTTAAATCATATTAAAGTAATGTTTTATTTCTTTATATTCTAAAAGATATTAAAGGTAATTTCATTTGTTTTTGTAACACAACTATATAGAATAGAAATGGTTACTGAGCAAGTGGAAAAAAGGCAATGTATATAACTATACTCCATAACATCAGTAAAAATAACTAAGAATCTGCTAATGTACAGTGTTGTGTGAGATTGTATAACATAATAAATGCGTTTGCCGACTTAGCTACAGTTCTAGGTTCCATCAGTAAAAATATGTTTCGTAACCTAGTTATTGTTCTAAGTCCAATTAGGTTAATAAAGGTGGAGTAACCTCTCTCTAAGAAACTTCTAGACGACACAGAAACAAAATGGCTTCCAACTAATGGATATCCATATTTGGTGTAACGTCGTCAAACTAATATAAATAACTACAAAATTAAGTCTTATGACGTAAGATAAAGTGGTTTTCACCTGCTGGAACCGGTTGCTCTTGGAAGAGAGAGAGAGTCAGCATTTTTCTGACTGGTGCTTGGAGGGTATGACCTTGTCTAACCCTGAATCTGGCCGAGTATGTATAAATACAGATGCGCAAATCAGGTCAGATTCAGTTCTCCGTATCAGCAGGAAAAATATTCTGGCTTCTTTATTCCAGGTAAGCAACTGTATATGTCGTAACTTCTTTTAGGAATAAGTATTTTTAATGATTGAGATTTTAATTGTAAAATTGTTTTGTGTGCAACATTGATATTGAATTCTTTTATTTACAATATATTGTAATGGAATGTTTAAATGTTCTAAAGAATTTTTATTTAATTGTATTTATGTAATTTTTATTGTAAAGGTTGAGTTCGCTACCAACTTCATGTTTTGATTTAATGATTGAAATAAAGTATTCCTTAAATAAGAAAGAGTAATATCTAACAATATATTCTAAATCAATATTCTATTTTAAAATAAATAAAATGCGTTAACTATTATTATATTTAATACTTTTACTATCTTGAAATTGATTGAGAATTAACTATTGTATAATATTCTAAGGTGCAGAAAATATATGAATAAAATGAAGTTGGAAAGCTTAATGATGAAAACGTAATATGAATTTCATGAATTTTTATTATAAAGCTTTTAGATGTGTTTCTAGAATGTAGTAATATATATGTGTGTTGATTATTTAAATAAAGTTCTCCGTTCTTACGTAACACACCCATTGCCAGCTGATACATTTATTTGTTAGAAGACTTCTTAACAAAAACAATTTTAATTCAAGCAATATCGATATATCAGAGCCCATTAAGTTCATTTTAGAACAATATGGACGCAGTTTATATTTGCTAAAGATTTTAAAATATGCAGTTTGCATGAATAATTGTTGTCTTTTCTTTTATGTCAGAATGTGTGTTTCTTCTACTTAATCTATGTTCTTGTTTGATAAATGTCAACCGGAAATTAAGTTTCATCTTGTTTCTAGCGGAATTCTATAGCAGATGTGACTGTATAGCAAATCGCTCACGCGATTAATACAGAGACAGTGCAAAGGCATTTAAATCATAGGGATTATTGGGTAAGGCAAAAGCCAAGAGACAAAAGTGAAATATTTATATCATTGATTGTCCAGAAACAGGTGAAACAAAAGTAGTTACAGAGTGTCAAAAAGTCAGATACAAAATATCAAAATGTGTAGCCTTGCGGTCAAATTATTAAGAGTTTTTTTTTATTTTTATAAACAATACGTAAAGTCTGAAGATTGGCCAAAATGCGCATTGTTTGCAAGATGAACCAAATCTCTCTCTCTCTCTCTCTCTCTCTCTCTCTCTCTCTCTCTCTCTCTCTCTCTCTCTCTCTCTCTCTATATATATATATATATATATATATATATATATATATATATATATATATATATATATATATATGCTTATCTTGGTCTTTAGGAAATCTTGCATTTTTGTCACAAAAGGCATGATAGTTAAGCAATGAAATTTAAGCACTTCGCTTTTACTTATAATTTACCTGTGTCGCATTATTGTGTACATGTTATTGTACAGATTAATATACTTGTAGTCTGAACGCCAATCTGTGCTGTAATACGATTTACTTCAAAACAAATTATGCATATGAAGAATTCAAGCAATACCTCGCTTGACATGTGAGATGTTCACGAAAGATCACGCCTCGTAAATGTGTACGAGGAAATCGGGCTTAAGCCAAAAGATACAACTTTTATAATGTTGGAAAGGTGCAGCAACATCTGCTAAAGAAAACTTGTCTCCTGATGACAATTTAGGTGAAATAGTTACTCTTATTGAAAACATTTTTTAACTTAATGAATGTACTCACCATAACGAGTATCAGTGAATCAATCACTTATTATTCACACGTGGATCACACCTTGCCTCAGTTCCCGTCATTAGGTAGTGTCAGTTTAACGCAAATTGGTCTGTATCAATAATCTGAAATACATGAGGATGTAATAATTGATAGATGCTTTGATTAATGATTATTGACAATTGAAGAAGTGTTTGTTTGCAAAGATTATATTCATTTAATTAATGAAATTATAAGCCAAGTAAATATTTTTAAATATACGAGGAAAGGATGAAACTATTGTAGCCATTTGATATTTTAGAACATTCGGTCTGAGAAGAAATATATGTGTATATAACATATAATGTATTTCGGTAATCACTCAATTAAACTTTATCCTATCCAGTTTGTTTCATAACTGTCTCCTTCACGGTGTTGAATCATGGAAGATTAGGAGGTTTCTATATCTTTTATTACGAGAAGAACATCGAACGCAATGTTTTCACAATAAAATATTATTAATGTTACTGTTGTGGGTAACGAAACAAATATGGAGCATAAAATCATTCTTCATTAGTAGGATATTAAAGGGGGTCAGCCAGAAATGATACGTGGAATGCAATCATTGAATACATTCAATAATTGTGAATCTCTCTCTCTCTCTCTCTCTCTCTCTCTCTCTCTCTCTCTCTCTCTCTCTCTCTCTCTCTCTCTCTCTCTCAGAGATTCTGGAAGTACTATTATTTTATATGGTTTCCTTATGTTCTGATCTAAATTCGGATATAACTGATCAATTGGTCCTGGTGAGCTGGAATAAATCCTTTGTAGGTTTTCTCTGGGAACCTAAATGCAGTTAATCGCACCACACATACTGTACTGATCTAGCACAATATGCGCACTGATTCCAATCATCCTTAACTGTGAAATCAAAATTGCATTTTTTCGTTATGGTTGCAAATTCTCCGTGGCGATGAAAAAGCAATACTTGCTGGCTGATGTCCTCAAGATTAGTAAAATGTTGTGCTACAGTTCTGAAGATATTAGCAAATCGTCTAGTAATCAAAGGTGCTGAATACGGTAGCTCGTCAATATCTAGATCTGGAACCTAGACCAATGTCATCTTTAATTAAAGTTATTTTCACCAGTGTTCTCCTTAGCTGAAATATTGTTTTGTTGTTCATGGAAGCGAGGCTATTTTTTGAAATTGAAACAATCCGAAGTAATGGGACAATACAAATTATTATAGAAAAATGTTCTATGAAGCAATATCGCCTAATTTAGAATTTATTATAAATGAAGTATTAGTATTAAAATAGTGTGACTCAATAAAATAAAATACGAGGAATGGAATAATAATTAGGATTTCTTGAGGTCTTCAGAAAATAAATTACAACACTATTTTGGTTTTGTCTTAATATGTCAGTAAAGCTCAATGGGAGATGAAATGGAAGAAGGGGTCAGAAAATCGGTTAATTAATTAGACGCGTTGAACCCACATAAAAGCCAAGAAGAAAATTTCTTATTTTATGCACAGTGCTGCTGCATTTGAAGCGCTGCCTAAAGAAGGAAATGACTGATAACTATTGCGAGATTACGACCCATGTCTTGAATACAATTTGGTCCGTTTTTGTAAAAAAAATTACACATTTGCTTAAAGTATTTTAAGATCTTGCCTGGCACACGCAAAACTGCAAAACTATGCTGAATAATCTGCTGTGAAATGAACGTGCTATTCTATAAGTAGCTGAATGGTATAAGCGCATACAAAACTATTCTTGTAAATACTAAAGTCAACACGTGACATCATATATCCAGACAAACAGGACATCAACATACTTGGTATAACGATGTTAGTGTTCATTATGTTTCGGTTTTCTATGTTCAGCTTGAACTTTAGGCTACAATATAACCCTTGGCATGTGGAAAGCTTTAAAATTGACATTAATTGTTCTCGGTGTCTTTTCTGCATAGTTCATGTGTACAACAATTTTCACATTAGATTATGTGTAAAGTTGTAAATGTCAAACAGCTAACTCTAAAACACACATTGAACTTCGATAAATCAGGGCTTGTCGAAGAAATTCAAACTATGGATGCTCAATCATAGGATGTATACGAATCTGTTAGATTTTGTTTGGTCTTGGTTATTATGCATTTCCATTATATTATTAGGGTTTATATCAATCAACTAAATATCATATATGAGTTATTTTCAACCGTATTTATATATGTTTAATTTGTAATATTTTTTGGCTTTTCTAACCGATTAAATGATATGAAAATCTGTATTTTGAACTCGACTTTGTCCAAAATCAAGGTCATTGTGTAAATGACTAGTAACATTTTATTTTGTAAGCAACACAATACATAGCCAACACTTTTCTAAGAGTATGGTCTAAATATTAAGATCACTATTCATGGTCATAATTGTTTGTTTTTAATCTGAATTGAGGACAAAGCTTTTCACTTGGAAATTGCTAGATTGTTTGGTAACGGAATGTTTTATAGAGTAGTCGGACCTATATACACGCTTTATGTTTGTGTCGTAAATATTTTATATAATGTAATTATTTGAAAGATTAATCACTCGTAGCTTAACATCCGAAGCAGAATAAGTCATATTATAGTTTACAGTTTTTCTTATTATTTTGAATTTTTCTTTACTGGAATTAAATTTTTTTTACAATTTTACTCTTGTACATAAACATTAATTTTGAATCAGAATGAATTAAGACAAGATGATTTGGAATTATATCTAATTGTGATACAGGGAAAGACTGTTAACACATCACCACAATCCGGACCACAAACATATTCGCATATTCGATACTACATGCACAACATATTCAATATCAGACTTTATTTGGAATGCTACTGAAATTCGATTGGAACTTTATACACTGGGGCTTATGATAGAACGATTATGTCTATTTGGAATTTAACTTCACAATGCTGAAATTTCTTCCTAAATTTTCATTGAGTATTCCTAGCGTATAAATATTTGTATTGAATTTTACAAAACTGATTTGTTTTTCTTCTGTTATTTAGTTCAAAGGCCACATAGTCGTCAGATAGTAATAAGTAATATAATACTTTTTGGCAACAAGACCAAACATTAGAATTATTAGAGTGTACGTATGTATACATCGATTATTCCTTCAGGTATATAAGTATGTTGGTATTATTAGTAGATAAATTAGTGCTCTATTTAGTCCCAAATGGTAAGAAATATATAGCAATGTGCTAATGATGATTAGAAAATTAGTATTATGACTTACGGATTGTACATTGAGAAAAAGTTTATCATGACACCCGTATTAGGATTACTTTTAGTCTTGAAGGAACTCTTTCAAGTAATATCTCTGACATTATTCACGCTTGGAATCCTTTTTTATTATAAAAGTAAGGTGTTATTAACATTAAAGTAACAAGAGACTGTATCCATTGACTAAAGCAAGAAACGAGAATGAAAATATTGTGTCCAAACTACTTCTTTAATTCATCAACAATGATTGAAATCTGCAATCGACAAATACAATAACCGTTCGTGTATGACGTCAATACAAACTTGTACATTTGTAAATCCAAAGGCAAAAGGAGTATGACGTTATGACAAATCAAATTAGTTTTGCAAAGTTTGTTTTTCTCTTTCCCCTTCGTTTGAAAAATTTATAATTACTGAGCAATACTAGACATATTTGATATATACAGTACATAATCATTACTAAAATAACTATATTTTATCAATTACATTATCTTTATGTATGGTACACATCTTCTAGCCAAAATGAACAACTCTGTATAATACTCGCTTTGAGAATTTGGTTAAGAGAAAGCATTTTTGAAACAATATCTTTGCGGCTATCAATAAAAGAATACTAACAAAATATTTTCAAATAAAACTTTATAATATATCAAATATCTCTAATAATAATAACGATGCTGACACATATGCACAAAGACCATATATTGTTTTTTTGGTGGGCTTTATTGTTCATGGCGTGTTGTACTCATTCTTTATTCTCTGAGATATCTCTTCTCCGAAATTAAAGATGTTTTGTAATACATTTGTACGATTTCTGTAAGAATTGCAATATAATTTAAACGAATATCATAAAACTACTATTATATATTGCTAATATTTAAACAGTTTATACTGATTAGACAAATATTCTATGCAAGAGAAAAAGATTTAACCTCAAGTTATGTAAGTAATTATTTTATTTTGAAAACTGATTAACATCTTTATTTCATTAAAAATAACAAAGAAAATAATAACATTAATAAATGTCAATACCAAATCTACCTCATTTCGTTCTTTGTTTCATCCTCATGGACTAGGATTATAAATATAGAACTTGAAAACGAAATGTTGCTAACTCATTCTGTCAATTAGGGTGTAATTGAACGGTAAAGGATTTCTCCCTCGATGCGGTACATGCTGGTAATCAAATACTTATGAAATATATGATGGCGGCATCGTCGTACGTTACAATCATGGCTTAGCTTCAATATAAGAATAATCAGTTTAAATAGCAATGTACAGCATCACTGTCAGAACTAGGTATTTCGACGGCGTGAAGATAACTTGATAAAGTGAAGACATACACTAATTTTGAAATTCAATTTTGAAAGTAATTTTATTTCATTATATATATAAAAAATGCCGGCAATACACGAATGTAGATGAAACTTTAACTGGCTTTATGTTGTTTTTAATGCTATACATAAATCCAATAGTACTATATTTTGAAAAAGATATTAAATTTTAATCAGTTACATCAATTTTTCGATTACATCTTACTAAATTGTCCCAGCTGATAATTCATTTCGAACAGTTTCAACTTTGCTGACGAACATATATCATATATCTAATATTTACCACATATAATGCAAATAACAAGGCTTTTAAGGTGTTGTAATAAAGCAATTTGATATACCAATACGTTTGGATTGTGATCCACACACGGCGAATTAACGCACGTATATAAACATTCTCGCAATCGTGTGCTGTTGATTCTATACCAATGATGAATTTCCACGCATCGGTCATTAGTTACGTATGAAAATAACAATAAAAGTATTACTAATCCCCATTTTGTAATTGAATAATAACATGGTACGCAACCACAATATCGTTTGCTTTCTGTTCCCTTATCAAGCATAACGGAAAAACTACGCATAAATCGGGAGTGAGAGAGAAAAGAATTTGGGTTGGAAAACCTTGAAACTGAACTTACACCAAGTGCACTTTCCTTGGGATTTATTACAGTTTGCATTTAATCAATGATATAACGTTGCAAGCCTGTCGACATTATACGGTACAAATCACGGTTACTTGGTACACATTCCGTGATGTATTTAATGTTTTGTTGGTGTCGTTGTTTCTTAAACCTATTAAAAGTGTTCTAATAATTGATTATTATCAATTAAATATGAAAATATCTAAGTGCAACACCTCTCTCTCTCTCTCTCTCTCTCTCTCTCTCTCTCTCTCTCTCTCTCTCTCTCTCTCTCTCTCTCTCCATATCTAGCGGTGACAAAGTTGATATACTAACAGTATAAACCATGAATGAAGAAGGCACAATGTTCACAGTATCTAGTCATTCTTTACTCTTGGTTTTTCTTTTTATTTAAAACTCTTCCTATTTTGTGTGTGCCTCCTACGAGTATTTTGTCACGTTCGTTCTTTTGGTTACAAGTACTAGCTAACTATGGAACTTGAAAATCGCGGTGTATGCTGTCAGTGTTTTGGAGTAGGCTGAAAACATTATCATTTCTCATGTGTACTGTCTCTACCGAACATAATCAGTAGAAAGTCTTCTGTTCCTGGTATCAATGGATTGCAATCATGAACACATTTTAGATTTATTTCTGAAAATTTATTTTGTAGTACCCTATCATAGTGACCAATATCAACACCTTGTAACTTGCTGAACCTGTAACAAGCTGAAATCGACTTAATGGATGACGTTTATCGAGAGGCGAATGAAGTTGGATCCATACATTGATCAGCATCATTCCTTTTGACATCTGGGATTACTGTTACCTATGTATTGTTATTCAACGGAAGTAAAGTGCCTAAATATCCCCTCAGGTTGTGAGTCGGGAACGTTTAACAAGTTTAAACACACCAGTAACAAGTTTAAACACAACAGCAGCAAGTTTAAACACAACAGTAACAAGTTTAAACACAACAGTAACAAGTTTTTAGTGCTTTGATGTGAACATTTGTGTTGTCAATTTTGTTGATGGTGATTAAATCCAATGTGGACGGAAGGTGCTAACGCAGTAGTGGTGCAAAGTATTTCAAGCGACGATAGAGTGCGATAGTGATTGGTTTTAATATTTGTAAACGTTTTTCTGCTATAGACTGATGTTTTATTTAAACTGTTTACAGTTTAGTTTCGATTCAAGATTTGTATTTATTTCTGTAACTGACGAACACGTGGTGCCAATATCCGTTGCAAAATTTTGATTCTGCAGTAAAATTCACTCTACGCTGATCACATATATTATGTATGTTTTCATGGTGTTCTTCCAAGGAAGTAGTGGATTCTGGAATAAGATTTGTGAAGCAGAGGAGTCGCACGATATTTTCGTTTAGGTGTTTTTACAATGAATGATAAATCTCTACAATCTCTATATACTATGAGATTTTTACAATCGAATCATTGTTATTTTATAATTTAGTCCTAACTCTTAGTTGCTGTGCAATCATCAACGAAATCAAGTCATGCAAACGTTTCATGGAATCATTCCCTAATTCGTTATCAGTGTATTCAGAGTTTGATAGTCCTATTTTCGCTGTATTAGGCATCGTTTTCTCTTTGATGTTAGCTTTGTGTATCCTTTCATTGTTTCTCTTGTTGGAGTTTAATATATGACGATATGTTTATCACTTCAGTCAGACTGTGTCCAGTTGTGTTCACACAAACGATTCTTCAGTTGCCTCGGTACTCGGTTGTGTATTTGTGTATGTTAGCTGGCACTCGCAAGTCGGCTAGATACTAATATATGCTCTCATACCATTCGGGTGTGGTATTAATATAAAAAAAATTAGTCCTCATACCTTTGTATAGTATTAATATCGACAACTCTGGTCCTCCTACCATTCTTGTGTAGTATTAATATCGACAACTCTGGTCCTCCTACAATTCTTGTGTAGTATTAATATCGATAACTCTGGTCCTCCTACCATTCTTGTGTGGTATTAATAATGACAACTCTGGTCCTCATACCATTCTTGTGTGGTATAAATATCGACAACTCTGGTCCTCCTACCATTCTTGTGTGGTATTAATAATGACAACTCTGGTCCTCATACCATTCTTGTGTGGTATAAATATCGACAACTCTGGTCCTCCTACCATTCTTGTGTAGTATTAATATCGACAACTCTGGTCCTCATACCATTCTTGTGGTATTAATAATGACAACGTTGGTCCTCATACCATTCTTGTGTGGTATTAATAATGACAACTCTTGTCCAGAGTTAGATTTGAAACTTCGGGATACTGGAATTTGTTTCTCCCAGCAACTTTCGTCGTATTTTCTCGTCTTGCGCTCTGTTGTTTAAAGCGTTGGTCATGTAATTATTACGACTCTATCGTATTTTGAACTAATTGACAGAAATGATCAAAAACTATCCAATTTGTAAAATTCAATAAATAATGTATTTCCCTAGAATACAAAGTGAAAATAAAAAGTAACTTACAATAACGCGAATTAGGTCTCTAATCATCTTAAAGGATTTATCACAAGTCGAAAATGTATAAAGTTCCAATTGAATTTCAGTGGCATTCTAATAAGTTTCTATATTGAATGTGTTGACGTGCCTGTTTCGAATATACTAATGTCCATTTCTCTGTAGGGAGCTGCAAAGAGCGTGATCTTGATAGTCGCTATATATCATCTACGGGAAGGTATTAGGAACCACTTCAAAATGAATTACCTCTAATTGAAATAAACATATACATTCATCCACTTTCCTAATCAATGTATATTTCCCCTATTTCAACGTTCATATATTCTGCACATAAATCTCACGGCGTAAAATTCTTTGTCTCCTTTGTACTCAAATGGGTGTCGTTATTTTGGATTTAGTCTACTATTTTTTAAATTAGGAATACCATAATTATGTCAGCGACAAGCCGTCTGACAACTAAACTTTAATAGGAAGACGATGTGCATTCTAGACTTTGCTTTATCTATGTTAGAGTTAAATACTATATGAATATGTACAGCTGCTTACCATGGGGTACTCGTGGCAGGTTTGTTAACATTTAATACAAGTGGGAAGCCGCGATACATCAGTTGGACGAATACTGCATTAATTGACCTCCCAGGCAAACGCGAGTTGTCGGCCCCTGTATGTCCTTGAGAAAGGCACATAGCTTCCATTGTCTAGGCTTAATATTTCCCTCAGTGCTTTGAAATACATATAACAAGTTAAAAGATAGATAATGTGATTCGCGTACGTGGCAAACGGTATACAGGGGAATTGGGAATCACTCAAGCTCATATCATAACAATACCTCTGTTTTCGATTTTTAATAACGGGATAACATTTGAAACAAATACAAGGGTTTGTGTATTTGTTAAATTTGTCATGCAATACTTTTATTCAGATGTGTTGTTTTGGAAAATGAATACAAATAAAAGGCTTTCAAGAATGTCACGAGATGTAATTTTCACCATTTTGACCATGTCATGAAAAGCTATCAACAGCGTTTCAATGTTATATATATATCTGCGAACTATGCCAAAAAGAGTTTGATTAACGAAAGTAGTGTGCTCTATCCAGAGGTGTCCATTAAATGAGACGTCTTGTACACGTGGAGAAAATAAAGTGCAGAAAGGTATCTTGCTGCAGTGTCCTCTAAAATTGTTAGAATAATTGTCTTTTTCCATACAATTCTAAGTTTTCGTTCTTGATTACTGTACTTTGTTACGTTCTGTTCGACCTTGCAGACAACAGAGATATCCCTAGCAATACTATTTATTATTACAAAATCAGCCATTATTATTATTATTATTATTATTATTATTATTATTATTATTATTATTATTATTATTATTATCCAATTATTATTATTATTATTATTATTATTATTATTATTATTATTATATGCCAAGAAAGAAATACGTTATTGCTAGTATGATAAAGGGATTAGAAAAAAACATACTACCCCAAATTCTTTCAGTGCAGACAGAGCAGTGCAATTACTAATTACTGCTTTGAATATACTTTAAGGAAATATAAAAACGTAGGAGGTTTGCCTTTGTGTGCAACTAGTACATCGATTCTTACATAGAAGACAACGTCCGATATTAAAAATCAATCATATGATGCAAGGGATCACACAAATATCCTTGATGAGAATACGTCACACAAATATCTCTAAATGAGAAAAAGTTATTAGTGAATACAAACATATTCCTATAAGACATTTAACCGTAGTTCAACAAAATATCAGGTGTAATAAACGCAAACACGTAGTAATTAATGAACTCAGAAAATAGTAAAAACGTATTATATCGAAATCATCTCCTATCGTTGCGAAGAGATGGGACGAACACTCCGTTATGAGGACATATCTGTCTAATCTTTCCAAAAATATAAGCATATTATATGTACAAAAGCCAAACTCAGTATGATTATTTGTCTTGATTATAATTGTCTCATCTACTGTACGAAATTCAAGTTAACGTTTACTCAAATATTCAAACCCGCTGGTATGCCTTCTGAGTTCATCTGTAAACATTTGGAACTACCAAACCCATTCATGAAGAAACATGAAGAAAAATGCACGGATTATTATTTTTGTGTGTGCTGCAATGTCCGTATATACAGTAGTCTCAATTATCTGATTTTTGCACCCACCAATTGTTGTGGGTTTGCAGCACGGACTATTTTATTAATTTATAATGTTGTAAATCTGGGGAGATGATGTGGTCCTTTTATTTTAATATGTGGATTCTTGTCCGTGGGATACACGAAAATTGGTTTCCCACGAATGTAATGTGCATTAAGAATACTTAGCAAACGCAGATAATGCGTCGCTAATGCGTCGCTATCTATTGAAAATGCATTATTCGCATAAAGCAGGTATCAAAGCCAGACTGGTGATTATGGTAGAAGACAACGATTATCAACATCTTCTTGAACGATTGTGAATCATTCTGTTTTTGCAGAGGGTTTGCATAATGTTATAGCCATTTGAATCTTGCATGTAGATTGCAATATAAGGACGATCTCGTTATAACGAATTATTTTGCTTGCATCCCAAATTGTTGGCTTCATGATGAAACAATAAGCATCCATCTTGCTTTCCACTTAAATAATATAAGTTGATGGTATAGATAAATGTCAAGTTCAATTTGGTAAATCCCATGACTACTAGTATAAGCTGTCTGGAAAATACATTTTTTGTCTGACTTTACATTCCACTATGTTTGGTAAGCAACGTTACAATTTGGGCCATGTCTTGAACAGACCTGTCAATAGTTTATCATCCTCTCTTAAGTCTAAAGCTGGTCTGGAAACAATTTTGCAGCTCAGTTGTTTCTAGAGAGGACATCTTAATAACGAGTCATCCCTGTCCTACGTCTGGGATTGCTGTGGTAGATAAGGCTCATATTAGTTATACTCATTGAAGCCTTGTCAATAAGAACTAGTTACTGTCATATGTCGAGAACAGCTGCGTAAAGTCCTTTTCACATTTAGAATTATGCCTGGAATAACGTTAACAGTAACAACACACATTACTGTCATATATATATATATATATATATATATATATATATATATATATATATATATATATATATATATATATATATATATATATATATATCTGATGAATAAATAACTGCATTTGGAGGTATCCTCAAACTTTGTCAATAACAACTCAGTACCGTCAGATATCTTGGAGCTGATGTATAAATATGTTGGCATTTGGAGTTATGTCAAGTGGTATTTTATCATCAAAGATATATTTCGGTCGTATGCAGAACGCTTTGCATTAAGAGTTAAGCTCATAGAGTTACATCCTGTCTTATATTCGGTAAATTATATAAAGTTTGGAATAATTATCAGAGCGGCGCTGTTAGAAACAAAAATGTATTTTAAAAGACTGATGCAGCTACATTTTATTTTAAATATGACGCGAACTTCACAGACCAGCATTAGCAGACAAGAGTCTGTAAGGAGTCTCTATCAATATGAACATAAGCAAATGCTTATCTAGACGTGATCTGACTCCTACATTGTCTCGTGTCTATTCATGTATTCTAGATGAAGCCCTATGATACTAAACTCTGCGTGTTCTGGGATATAACATGTTGGAAAGGTCCATCTCATTTTAGCTTAATTCATTCGTTAGTTTAGAAATATCTAATAAAATGTTTAAATCAAGAATTGTTCATGTGTTCCATGTTATACATTTTGATGTATGTTAGCTGAAAGTTTTGCATTGTCTGTGATTAAGCATGTGTGATAGGTATATCTGACTTTGTTTAATTCAGTATTTATTTAGAAACAGTCGATTGTCTCGTCAAAAGTTAAAACCGAAAACTATATGGATGATAAATTCGCAAATCATAAATTATTAACTTCAGTTGACAATTATTTACTTTCGTAGATCTTTGAAGGTATGTCTCTTAATAATTTACACAAGGTACAAAAGAAAAAGAAAAGCAAATATATGTTTAATTTCGACATTAAAAAATCCATTAAATGCACTAGTATAGGATGGAATAAGAAATGCCACTCAAGAGATCGAACGTCCCGAAATGAAGCGAGGAACTGATAGCTTCTTGCTTTGAGTAATGGCATCTTCTACACCCTCGATCGATTAATAATCATAGCATTTAGTTGCGAAATCAATAATGAATTTGTAGTTCAGATTGAAGCGACAAGTTATTGTTTGTTATTTTCCCCTTTGAGTTGGCTAGGAAGTAATTGCTCGGTTTACCAGGAAGCATTCCAGGATTCTGTGAAAATAAATTTGTAATCTTGTGACATCTGCCTTTCCTTTGGTTAAACAAACTGGTCTGAGCGAGAAGGAAAACCTGACATCATATCGCATGGGATTTCTGCTTAAATGAGACTTTAAAATTACTGAGAATTAATCATTATTTAATTAACCTTTGCTCGTCATTTGCATGTAACGTATTAGGATTCCATTGTAGAGCCCTATTAGGATCCAGAACGTCTTAGAAACTAAACCTGATGACAAGCAAAGCGGATCCTAGGGAGATGTACCGTATGTATTCGCTTATAAGACGAGAATAACTGCATAATGCGTCAAAAGGATTGGGTATGTGCAATTTGTTGGAGTAATCAGTACAATACACAACATACACCATGATCTGTAGGCACATGGTTCTACGCCATATCTTTATGTTTTTTTGCATTTTGATGTGTCTTATAAGCAAGTATATGATAGTAATGTCAAGTTCTTTCTTGGCATAGCACAAAGCTTCACCAAGTATGCACTTTGTGTAAAAAGGAAATAGCAAGCAACAAACAATAGCAAACATAAATTGTCCATTACAAAGCGTACATGTATTGTTCATGTATATGGATAAAATGCGCCTGTAACTATGTGTACATTGACGAGATACAGATTTATAATATGGCCAAGGCCTGTAGGAAAACGTTTAAGAGGACTATAACAAAATAGTTTTCACAATTAAATTTAGTTTACAATACTCTATACCCATCCAGGTTTTGTAAAACTGTCAAGTCAGAATGACACTTTTTAATGCATTGACACAATCTATACTGAGCATGCGGTCATAGCACAGCAGCACAAAGCTTTATATTAGAATGTCATCAACACCAGAACGTTCTCTTTACACTTCCTCATCAACTTATTAACTTACGTAGAAAACAGCATTACTCGACAAGCCCATGTGCAATGATGAAGTTATTGAGAATTTATTTATGGGAGTACAAACGTTTGCCAAAAAGTTTCTCTGATTAAAAAAACACCGATCGCAATCATACACAGTTGCATTCTATCGTCATTTCCAAACTGTGATCACAAAGTAGACAAATATTGATTGTTAGAATTTCTTTTTGTAAGAGAAGACAGCTTTTAAAAAGTTGCCGGTGATTCTTTAGAATCCCCATATATCATATTGTTTTAAATAGTATGTAAAGATAGCATAAATATTGTTTACAAATGTACTGGTATTCTTCCTCGTTCAGTCATATTTTCGCATTGTATGTTACTACATTATTAATACGTCTTTCCGAAACGTTTGGACAAACAAGATTGATTAACAAACATTTTTAAGATTGCTGAGTCGAAAGCCATGTTGCATATTTGCTTCGTGTTTGATAAAGAAACACGTAAAACAATGTAACAAATGTCAAAGTATTTACCACTACTTTACATTCGTTTTGCCTTACTTGTTAGTTCTGAAAGATAATGCACAAACTTCGCAATATCCAAATCACTGGGTTTACAAATATAATATTTTAAGGAGACTCCTATGGACATTTAAGAAATTATTTGCTCGATGATAGCTCCATATGTCTCACATCGGTAAGCAGGTATTGGCAAAGTCATTAAGTAAAGCAACAATGAAATTTGTTTGAGTTTCATGTTTACAATTATCCAACAACATCTAAATATTATACTTCAGAGTAACTGCCATTATAACTCGCGTTAATACAGAGGTAAGTAAGGGCATTTACCCGTGGTAAAGGTACATAGCCATAACAAGTGACAAAGGTAGAAATCAAACCCATTTCTAAAAATCATTACTTTGTTTATATTAGTATTTATATCAGTTACACATTTGTCACAATAATTCGTCAGTTTATTAAGTAAATGTTGAAAACTGTTCAGGTGGTTCTTAAAACAATTATAGGTGATCTATTGGTAATGTAGACAGATCTTCCCTGGTTGAAAATGTCATAAAAAATGATAAATAAAAACGGGGATTTTAGCGGCTCACTCTTTGTTGCACCAATATGGCCATCCAAAATATTAAGAGATGTAATTATATAAGTATTCTGCGTATGTGTATTAATACAGGATAGTTTATTTGCAAAACGTTTTTCATTACATAAACATTGATTAAATCAGGGGAATAATCTGTAGGGTACGAAAGCTATATTGTTATAGTGCAAATATTTTCGGAGATATTTTGATGTTCCTTAACAGAGACTGACGATGTAAGAGGAAACAATATGTAAAATAAAATTCTTTCTGCATTTCTGATTGATGATCGTTTTAGATTCAACTTCCATATTTTAGATAGGAAAACAACAAAAGACATTATAACATAGTAATACTTGTAAGTTAGCCATACCAAATGCCGTCAGTGACTTGAAGTGATGAGGAAGTGCAACATTATTGGATAGGAGATCATGCAATTACTATAGCAGTTTTGAATAAATGAATAAAATTGAAGTTGACTATCTTAATGCTAACTTTTGCCTCAAATTTATTTTATAATTTCAGTGTTATCAAACCATGAATAACTAAGGAAGACTTATTGACGCATGTAGTGGTGACAGGAAAATGAAAGATATGTAAATCGTGTAACATTATGGGATGAAAGACTGAAGTAATCAAATGATCACGACTATACTTTTCACGAGACAAACATATGCGTGTCGTGAATGAAACGTATTTGTAGGCATGAAGTAACGTATTAAAGGACGTATTTATATAAAAAGTGGAACTGACCAGAAACCGCCCACCTCTAGACAATATATTTAGCGACTACCATTAGTATGTGTTGAATGATTCCTGGAATACACTAGCTAGAAAGATCTGTTTTGGTGGAGATTTAAAACTGATATTAAAAGGGTCTTAACTGCATCCAAGTTAGACCGGTAAAGACAAATTCCTTTAAAGGCATATTCACCTGAAACAAGCATTTCACTAAACAAATGTCGTCAGATGTGTGTGTTGCAAACTCTGGTGGTTATGGAGGACGGAAGGCAAAAATGACTTATATATTGGACCCATGCATCTTGATACGGTACATAATTACTACATGTAGTTTGTGAACGTTTCTAATCAATCAATGCAAACTTGTTTTACGAACAGCACCCTTTCGCCAAGAACGTTAGATTGTATATAGGTGGCGTTGTGATGTTCGATTGCTTCAATAAGCATACCAAAATACCAAAAAAGAGTTCATTCCACAATGAAAATACCCGATATTAGTTCAACTTTAATGAAATATTGTTTTAACTTAGAAAACAAACATACATTTGAATCGATGGACAAAGGACGCCTAGAGGATAAGCATGATTAATTAGACACGCGTCTTTACAGTGATTCTTTTGTAGCTTATAAGCTGCAGTAACTGTTCTAGTTGTAATTAGTATTATTGTGTACTGTCAGAGTGTATAGCTCCTCAGTTGTATGCCAAAATAAAGCCGCTAGGCAACACACCTTACAAGCGGTCTAAGTTCAACCAGATCAGAAATATTGCGCGTCTTTGGTACACATCAATACTTTTTTTTATTAATGGCACTACAAAAGGTATCATGTTTATCTGCGTATAGTGTTTCAGCACAGTTCACTTTATGGATAAAATTCTATGACTCATAATTTATTTCAACTTTGAGTTCGACGATTTCCTCCAGCCAAACACATTCCATTCAATCAAATAACATTACGGTCAGATTCTTGAAAATAAATGAATTATCACAAAATTTGTTTTAACAGTGATTTCCGGTTTTTATTGATAATAAGTATGTCTTTTCTTGTCTCTTCCTCCTAGACCGGCGACATATTTACTCATAATACCATTTTCTGTCGCATGCCTGTTAGACCCATCGATTCGAAAATCGATACACAAATATAAGAATGCTTCTCTTGACACTTACGTCGACAAATTAGTAAGTAGTTGTCAATGTGATAAGTTCCGGACAAATTTATCTGAAGGCACCACTTCTTCTGGGTGACAGGGGATCCGTTATCACTAAGGCATTTAGAAACGTAGCCCTGCAATTGGGACGGTCGAAAGGATTTAAAGGTGGCATAGACAGAGTCTTGCAAAGAAGTTCAATGATGATCAAACTTTGAGCTTGAACAAACATCATGAAGACAACGACAATAGCATGTCGCGAGTTCAGAGTTAACATGTGGTATAAAGCATGCATACAGATTTAAATGAAATAATTAGCTCATGTCAAGACCCTCGAAAAGCTTAAACCATAAAAAAATATTTTCCATCAATGTACTAATGCCTAACACCAAACTTTAAAATATTATTTTCAATATTTGCCACCTTCAAAAATATTACTTTTATTTATCACACGATTAAATATAACAGGTATTAAGGAAGAAAAATATCTTATATGTATTGATCTCGCATACTACCTTTGTGGAGACGTCTGTCACCAACAGTGGTGCAAAGTGTGACGTAACAATGCTACGTCATCATCAGGGTGGGCAGCCAATAGAGCAGTTAGACGTTCGTGTGGTGAAGTATACATGGTTATAATACAAGTCACATGGATCATATATGCACATTTACTAATTTTAAATTAAATATAAATTTTTCGTTTAAATTTTGACACTAATGTTCTTTAACCCGAGTATATTCGATCCTGACTATTGGATGCTCTGCAACTTAATTATCACCAAAAAACGTTCAGACGAAAATTATCTATCGCTATGGACTTTTACAATGGTGGCCATGTACTAAATGTGGGTCAAAGTAAGAGCGCGTCGAGACGTGGTACGAATTTGTTTATCAGGATGCGTAGCTTTCATTGTATCATCGCGGCTCGCGACATTCAATCCGGATTGTACTGGATCACACATTTAGGTTCATTTCGTCCCAAAAAGTATACGTACTTTGACATTGATTTTGCCTTAAATACCACTCGTTGCGTTTAAATAACGACCTTTCAAAGGTATATATATATATATATATATATATATATATATATATATATATATATATATATATATATATATATATATATATATGTATGTGTGTGTGTATATGTATGTGTGTGTGTGCGTGCGTGCGTGCATGGGTGCGAATCCAAATTAAGTGAATATTTGCCATTTAAAGGTATTGTCATGTTGTAAGTAAGGAACAATAGCCAGATTCCCTAAGGGTAATTATTCCGCTTCATAAATGTTACGAGGTCAGCCTTACGAACAATGAGGTCTCAAAGCCAGTTGGGTAAAACATGGCCATCATAACTTGCTACTGGCGCCTTATTTGGATGTGTGTGATTCTCAGGTAGGTGATGAATTGTGTGTGTTGGCTTCAAAGGAACATGAAGTGGGGTCGAAAATCCACCCTTGACAGACAGCCGGGGCGGGGTCAATGTCTGCTAATTATATAGACCATGGATGAATCGATATCGACTCAGAGTTGAGCAAGGCGTGGTCACCATTGCAATCGCAAGCTTAAATATAGTATCTTGAAAACCCAGTGTCTTGCGGGAATTATAAGGAAAGGTATAACCTACTCTGACGTCATTCAAAATTGGCGGGAATAATTGTTATGATGGGAATTAGAAAGGAGCTTGGGACAAGTCAATGACTTATTTGCTCGATTGTTGCAATCGATTATGACAAGGTAACTGTACTTTAATTTGTACTTTAATTATGTGCAGTATGTATATGACTTTATTAGAATAGTTAGTACGTAGAATTAAAATTTATAAGGTTTGATTCCATTCTAGTGTCTGATTCATGTGTAGTGTTTGATCTACATGCATATTTTGAGATATAGAGCATTGTTTATGTAAAGAATTAATGTAGGAGACAGATGAGGGACATACCCTAGTTCAGTTGGTCCTGAGTCTCTGGGAGACAAGAAAAGGAGAGAACGGGGGCAGACTTTGATGTGCTGAAATGGAACTGGAGTACCAGTCCAGGGAAAAGAATAATACATATGAGTAGGAACACAGGACATTAGGTAAATCTATCACACTACGTCAAATAATGAAATAGGCTGTCACTTGGTTGAGAGAAAGACGAGAGATAGGGTTTCGAATATTTAATTCCATTTGAGAAATTACTATCCGTTATTGAATTGTATTAAATTGTTTGCTTTTTTGAATTTCACCTTTGTGTGTATTCAGTAATTTAACTGTCGGCATCGCTGACTTGGTGCTCAGAGCCTTGCATCTCTCTATCACTACTTCAATTTGTAACAAAAACGCCACGATGGTTTTTCTGTAATAATTAAATATAATTTTGTGAGCACCCACCCCCAACCTAGTATACGAGACCGTTACAAATTACAGGTATGTAGAATCACATTCTAAAACCTGATACCCATGACTGAAATAGTTGGTGTTGAATGCCTGCATGACCCTTATGACTTGTACTATAGACCAGTGCAGACGGTGTAAACACGATGAATTTTGCTTATTGCTAATACTATATTTGAAATAATGACTTGAAACTTGATAAATATTTCAAGGGACTTATTTTCAATGTTGAACGGTTTTGGTTAAATCTTATCGGAGATGATATAAAAGGACTGCAGTAATGAAAACATGTATTTGTAACTATTGGAATCAATATATCCTTTCATGACATTAATTCTTAAACATCTAGTCAGGTATGTGCATGCATTTCATTAAATAATAGATCTTGCATATCGCTTGGAACGAAAATATTAATAGATGACTCTATTTACACGATTCTGTCAAGAGAAGAAAGACGTAATAAAACATATATTTTGACTTCCTTTGCTCAGATAAACGTATGTAGGGAGCACCCATCTCAAATAATAGACCAATGTTCCATAGTATTGTTATAAACAATATATCTTTTAAAGAACGCTGTTACTATCTTCTTTATTAATAAATCGAATTAAAATTTCTTAATTGTTTGCCAATTCAAAGTAATAAATGCCATTAAGCTCCAAAGTATTCTTTATTTCCATATCTTTTGTATGACGACGATGACATTTTGGTCAAATTAATTGATAATAAGAAGGAATCTCGTCAAATTAATTGATAATAAGAAGGAATCTCGTCAAATTAATTGATAATAAGAAGGAATCTCGTCAAATTAATTGATACACAACAATGGACGTAGATAAGTGATGAAATGGTTTTGGGCACAAACGCAATTTTGTAAATGGTTTAGATGTTAGATTGGTGGATATCTTTTCTCCATGAGGGAATTAAACGTCAAAGAAGGTGCCGAAAGATATACAAAGCACCAGCTGCTGAAAGCCAGACGTGTCAAGCAAGTTATGTAGATTATCATTATTATTCTTGGTATAGCAAGGATAAAAAGTCCATAACATACGCTAAATTGCGAGCTGCCACTTGAAAGCGGCAACAGGGGCAATCAATCGTATGTAGAAAAAACGCTCTACGAAATGACAAAACCTTTTTGTGCAATTCTTTATTACACATGTACTTGACTTGTTAAATGTCCCCGTATAGCTGCTATTATACTGATGCGCTTATATACTGAATGATAAAACAGAACACATACTCCAGTATGATAACCATTAACCTGATTTATTATGTCCCCTTAAGGCAATCAATTGCAAATCAAGCGAGAAGTTGATCTTGAAATGTTAATATGGAGGTCCCTTACCTCAGTCTGCAATGTCCGGCACAACTATGACAATGTAACACCTACCTTGCTTTTGAAAAACTGCTGAATTGCATGCATTCTTATTTGAAAGAAATAACAATCCCTACCCCGCAAATTCCGCGATATACATTTCGCAACACATCTGTGTAAGCATTCCTCTCATAATTCAATAGATTTATCATACTTCCATTAAGTCATATTTTTGTTTGACAATTTGTATAAAAACCGTCTAGCTTCAGATAAACTCTGTTCATGTAACTAATTTTCTAATACCAACTACACTGGATTTAAATGGGATTCTTTCTGAAAGTTATAAAGGGTTTCCATGTCAGGTCATATAAAATCTATCTGAAAATCAAGCTGAAGGCTTCTTACTCCATTCCAATACCTGTCAATTTCAATTTGGACATGCTAAAAAGCAAAATAGATCCCGATAGTGCCCGAGCCTACCAATGTATATTTAAATATCGATAAGTCAGGTTCATTTTCCCCTGAGACGGAAATGTTTTCAATCGTGGTTCAAATAGCCTAAACAATATTATTATTTGAACTAATTACATAAAGAGAAGAACACGCAGATCAGAAAACACGTTGTTTATATAATGTGTGATACTGGATATAGAATTCATTTCTGATCTATAAAATAAATGAGATTTGAAGGCAGTAAGAACAAATATCAATACATGTCTTTAATATGAGACTGTATATTGCGTATCTTTCGTGTTTATAATGATAATTACATGGTTCGTGCAAATACTAATAATTGTCTGGAATAATTGTGAACAGATTGTTTGCCTTACATTGTTGCCTTGCTTTCATCATAATTCAATTGTACAATTATAAACAGTTTGATCATAGCTCCTCAAGACCGTTTTATCCAAGAGATGTTTTGTAAGGAACATGAAATTAACGTAATGACACACACGTGCTTGAATGCACTAACAAACACACATACAAGAATCCGCGACCTCCCGTATCCGAGCGTACGCTCAAACCACTTAGGCTACTGGATCGTCCCATATTGTTGATGCGATGATAATTTTATATTACCGATGAAAATTACTTCTGAAATGTTTACAACATCTTGTAGCTAAGTTTAGATTGAATGAAGGGAGGGGACCGCTGAAGCATAAATCTAATTAACAAAGCATCACATTCACTTTGCAAAATTAAGATCTGTTACCCATTGGTTATACCAGGTTGTTTGAGCTTAAAGATAGTTATACATGTAGGGTTTAATAACTGGTAATCACATGACCTTTTACGTAGTACCGGTCAGAAAGTGTTTTGTATTTTATATATTATATTATTATTATATTATTATATATTTATTTTATATTTTGTATTTTGTATTAGCGGCTTTAAAAGATTATTATGCTTGAACACCTGCTAGAACTGACTTAAAATACGATTGATGATAATTTCAGTCACACATAATTTTGTCTTAAGAGACGAGGATTCTAAGCAATCCAAGAAACGGATGCTTGATTCCATATGTTCTTAATTAGTACAAAACGCACGATGCCAAACTGATTAAAACTTTTAGAAATATTAAAGTACATTCACTCATCATTGTATCGAGCTGAATAAATCTAATAATACGTATCGGCCAGATGAGTTTAGTTGAATGACCGGGTTGAATTCGTGATTAGTAATTTAAAAGTACATAGGTTTGATATAGATAACTGTATTATTAATATTTTCATAAGACCATTTCCTAGAGAACTCGAAAGTGCTCTTGGCCTATAATTCCGATGAACACTCTTGTTTACGTTTTCAACAGAATGGCACAACGATTACAGTTGCTCAAATTAAAAGGAAACCCTGTTCTCAGAGTGATGTATTCAATTGTAAACATTGTACATTGTGACGTTATAAGTACAGAATCCGTGCTCCTAATCACGTGACGACTAATTATGTGCTATAACCAGGTTCTTAAGGATATTAATATATTGAATATTTTAGTTAGATCTGCTATTGAATTCTAGCAGCAGAGAAGGATATGCAATCGCTATTACTTTAAATATATCGTTTACACAATTATCTGTTTTATAAACGTATACGTAAATAATTTCAAATGCATTGTCGTGTACATTTGCGTAAATTAAGCGCAAAATTGTCCATAATATCATAGCTGACAATCATGTTTGCTTTGTATAAGTATTGGCTTGGTTGCGGGTTTAGAAAAAAACATATTTTCCAGCCATAGGTATTCAAGCTTTCAAAAGCATTAATTTTCAATAGTTTTCATATTTTTTTACTAGATTTTCTTTTGAAACACAAAGTACTTATGTTTTAATAACAATGGAGTCAGATAACATAGGTGCCCGTTTCCTGTGCTAAATGGAGCGTAACATTGTTATAGCAAATAGGCAATGTTGGTATATCCATATATCTCTCATAAAAGGAACAAGAGATAACGAAGTCATCCCATGATCAGTTGTTTCTACATTATAAGGGAGGATTTCCACCGCAGCACCATGTTGACCATTTGTGGCGACAGTAGGACCAAAAGAATTACTGAAGCGTACGCTCAGCAATTAGTAATTATTATATTATTGTAATGCTATTATATAAAGACCGTGAGAACGATTATATTCCCTTATATAAACTACAGCTGCAATATTTTCACAAACATCTACTTAATGGATTTTTTCTAAAGTAGATCGTAAATATTTATCAGAAGAAAGTCATTTAGTGTTGAAGCGATATTTCAATATTTAATTTTTCAATATTTCCAAATTTCAAGATTTGTGTACATAATGTTTTTCACAGATGGTGACTATGATGCAACATCCATACCTTTTCCGGTCAAGTCTATCGGGTCATTATTGCAGTATAATTTTAAATCACTGTTAGACAAAAGTCAGTCAGGGTCCTTTGCATACAAATATTTTAATAATTTATGTTCTTTCTGATATAATCTGTTTCATTTGGAACTGATGGAAATATATTCATGAACATTAGATAAGTAAATTTGAAAGTCAAAGAATTAGCCTGTTTGGAATCACTTGACTAGGCACCAGAACAAGCAAGGAACAGCGTGGAATCCAGTTTAATGTCTCGTGTTAACAATATAACAATTTCATGTAGAAAAGGTATACCGATGTAGTCCTGATTAATATCATTTTCATAGTTTTAAAAGTTTCCCCTTTGATGTATTGGTTATAAGATATAAGCACGATATGCCTATTTCAACAGGAATTTATTTCAATTTAGCCAAAGACTTTTGGCATTACGGAGTAATGGAATTTAATTAGTTGTCTGTTTAAATCTAGAGCATCTATTAAAAAAAAACTTCGTCTGTTATCCAAAAAAGAAATATTTGTTCTTCCCTTTCTTAAGAATTTGTAAAGATTTTACACTCGCGTGCCGATAACTCGTCAGTTCCTTATAGTACACATCTTCTTTGCATTTTCTCCAACATTTTCTAGTCTACAAAAACTAATCACCATTCCCTGTAGCTGAGGAACATGGATATAAATTCGATATTTTTCCTGTCTAGGATATATCAATTTAATAAACGTGAAGCCCGAAGTGTTTGTCGTGGGTCTCTGTAATTCGTTTTTAATTGGAATTTGTAGTAGCTTCTTTCTTGAGGGAAGGTTATAAAACTTTAGACGAGTGCATCGAATGTATTGCTCACATTTGCAATATGTTTTTCACTGTGACGCAGTGTTGACTAGTACATGCGGTTTTGGGATCATCTGATAAAGACACCAACCACTCTTCAAGCGATTGGACTTTGGACAGCAACTGGCAACGTGCAATGTCCTGTTGTTTAGTGAGCAAATGAATCCTGCCCTGGGTTACACAGCGAAAGCTGTGCTATATATTTTGAAAATAATGTCTTTTAGATAAACAAAATAGTTCTTTAATGGTTAGGCATTAATGACTGAGCTGTCTGGGAATTTTAAAAAAATGTTATGATAAATATGAGTCACTGGAGGCACAACGTCCGCTAAAGAGGTTATCATCCTTGGTAGGCCTTGAGTCTCAGATTCTTATTTTATTGATGTTTGGAGTCTTGGGTACTGATGGATAGGATATATTGGACGAACTGATACAAGCTGCTGTTTAAGAATATCCCTATTTGTTTAATATTACCTTGTTTCTTGATCAGTAACGAAGACGTATATACACGATGGGCTATTACTAATAAAATGCAGTACATTTAGCACTATATATCCGATTGTCAGAACGCTTTCATAGCCTTCAACACATCAGTTACTTATCACGACACAAAACTTTTAATTTTACAAAGTAAATATCACACATTGTCGAGAGAGCTGCTTTTCGTTCAAGCTAACATCTTGCTTCACTTTGACGATAAATGAATATATTTTCTCTTTCTATTTAATTTGTTATCATATTGGTTATGTTAACTAACAAATTACCAAGTTATTGGATTTAGCACGACATTGTTGCTTGCGAAAGTACGATTCAATTATATATGAATAAAATTGTATGTGGTTTTCGTTGCCGAGTCGAGAGTTATCGGTGTGTGGTGTTACGTTGTCAATTTCAAAATTATACTTATTTCTTCACTTACTGATGCAGGCACAAATAATAGGTAGTGGCGGACAAAACCATGATCTCTCTGGCCGTTGTTTTGACCATGACCGTAGTGCTATAGGGCTACGTATAAACTGTCGAAACAATACAGAAGAGTCTTGTCAGAGAACTGTCCAACTTTACGGAAACAATATTCACCTTAAGAAAGGATTGTGAAAATGACAACTATTCTTTCTTGTATTCCTTCTATGTGACAGAATATTTGTATGTATTGGATGTTTCGGAATTTAAGTTAAATTTAACAGAAAGTCAGCCATGTGTCGCATAATGCATATCATTTATGGATATAATATAGTTTCCTTCAAATTAGATATATTTTATTGCTCAACAGAAAAGTCAATTACACTATATGTTCGACGCATTATATTGTGAACACGTTCGGGTTCTTATTATCCTGTGCAAAATAGTCTTGTTGAAGACAGATTCATACATGAACACAGCTATTACGATATGAATCTCTTACAAGCATTTGTATCAATGCAATGGCATTTATCACAGAATGTACTAAGTAACGAAGTCAGTTCTTATTCCTGCATGCTTAACCTCTGTCTTCTATTAGAACCTAAGCTAATCACATTGAATCTATTGCATTTTCACCAGTTACGAGGAGTCATCGAACTATGTGTAACCTGAATTCTGATGTGTCAGTGTTTGAATGTCAATACTGGTTAATTCAGTACAAAAGGCCAAAAGTTACTGAGCAACGGGTTTGCTGCAAAGGAAGGTTCCTGAAATATTTTTCATCGAGCTGGGTAAAGTGGATCGAACGAAATCATTTCGTGACAATTTAAATGCAGCTGTTAATAGTAAATATCGTTTTCATCGACTGGACTCGACGCGATAAACACTGAATTAGATATACCGACGGAATATATGCATCACGGACTAAACGTTTGACTAAATGTCATGTGTTACAATTGCATGAACCATAACGCTTCTTGATGAGTAATAATGAACCATATTATGACGAGGTTTGTTCATCATTAATTCAGACTTATTAAATGTAAATCAACTAAAATGCAAACAAGCAAACTCGAATCTCATTTGCGCGCATGTATTATGAATCTACACTAGATCCAGTTCCACATTGTTAACAGATTCAAAGAGAATGATACAATAATTATTTAAAGGTAAACACATAAAGTAAAAATATATTTAGAATTTAAAAAAAAAAAACAGTTACAACTATTTTATCACACATTAAGAAGCAAAGATTTATAAACAGCGTAAACTGTTACCAGGTAAACCAGTCATTATGATTAATATTCCGTGTGACAAAAAGTCATTCCTGCGCGTTGAGTTGCACTTTTCGTAAAATAAATTCGACCTGTTTCTATGTACCTTCTTTTCATTCGTTAAACTTTGAAAGGGGCAATATATAACCCACTAATTGGAAATGCTATAGGAAATCAAGTTCCACGTGGTTTAGTTTGGTAGGAAGATCAAAGGCACCGCACAGACGTTGCCATCAGGCTGTTAAACAAGCTGTGCTTGCTTACGTGATATAGAAAGAAAGTTAAATAATAAATATATTGTTAGAACGAGTATGAAAAGAAACTGAAATATATATATATATATATATATATATATATATATATATATATATATATATATATATATATATATATATATATATATATGAGGACAAGGACAATTAAGAAAAACAAAACAAAGAGTCAGTATAATGATGTGATGGGTGGATGTTGTGTGGAAAGGAGGATATTTATAACATAGCGCGAAAACGTTTCCCTCAAGAAACGCCATGGTTCAGTACATGATAGGATATAGAAGAAGTTCAGTATATCTGGTGGCAGAAGAACCCGGAAATTCCCCAGAAAGAAGCTAGTGGCTTTTATAAGATACATAATCCAGGCATAAGAGCTTACGAATCAAATATTGGCTGACAGAGATGAGATGTCTATGATCCGTAGAGTGAAAGCCTTAAACCATTCGGCCAACACGCGCTCATAAAGGAGAATTTAGAAAAGATCGAATAAAAATAATACAGAAGACAGCGAATCTCAGAAAAAATAAACTGCCTGTCGTAACGGATAGATCTTCTCTATACACCAATATTCCACCGGAAGGAGTCATAACAGCGTGTGAGGAAGTATGGTAAATATGACATGAGGAGAAACTACCAACATGCTATCTTGTAAAAGTATTGAAACTAGTACTAAAATTATGGACCTTCGAAGTTATTAACGAAACACGACTGCAGATATGCGGCACTGTTATGGGCACAATGATGCCTCCGCCCATATAAAAATATTTTCAGGGTGAAAATGAAAAGAAGACCCCTATATCCTGAGTCCGGTACATTCTACTCATGTGGCGCGTTTCATTATCGACACTGAAATAATATTGAGTGGCACCACCGAAGAGAAAAGTATAACGATTTCATTGATAAAGCAATCGAAATCCTTCATGATATCACGTTTACTTTAGAAATATAAAATACAAGCCACATATGCTTGAACACAACACCACCAATATTTTACAAGAATATCTACAACTATTAAACCACCTGACAAAAAACAATTTACGCTCAAATATGTCAGCCTAAATATTAAATTAGAAACACACCTCTAGCCAGGCACATATTATGAGAAGGTTCTGCTTTGACGAAGCGACATTCAAAGAACGATCTAAAGAACTGACCCAACACCTGGTCAAGTGGAATTGTGGCAGAAAACCTGTGAATGATGCACAAATGGATAATCAAGAGTACCTTTTACTATACAAAAGATGGTAAATATTAAAAAGATACCTTTAGCCCTTATCCAGACTGCCCTGCAGTAGGCTACATGTTTTCAACAAGTCTGGTCTATGATTGAGATAAGCGAATCCTAAATTGTTATATTTCTCCAAATAAAACGTCATAACATGCACCATTAATGACCATAAAGCGCAGTATTCAACAAGTAACATAATATACAAAACAAAAGAGTCGATATGCTCAATGACATGAACAAATGTTTAAATTCAGAATGAGGTTGAGATCCAACAATTAAAAAGTAGGATGACTTTACTTAGATTCAAATGTGAAACCCCATAATTTGCTAGTAACTCCGTTGCAGAAAAAATGTTCCTTCCCCTGGCAAACATTTTATTGACATAAACTTGACGGGAATGGCCATTAATCGAATTTGGAACCTCGAAACTAGAAAAGCAAAGAAGATTTATTGTATTCAACGCCTCAGAACTCTCGTTGCAGGCGGCTTAAAAGCAGAGTAATATAACACAAACCGTTTCTATCTTCATGGTTACGTTTGTCTGTAATACTTTAAGTTCATAGCGTTTTTGTGCAATTCTCGGCTTCTACATTTTAAAAGCCTACTTTTACTTGACATAATGTAGCCATTATTGTGTTGAGGTGCCATTATGAGCTAATAAACACCTATATACATTAAACATAAAACAGTTTTCAGTTTTTGAAGCACGTTAAAACTATTTCCCTCCATGTTTTCATTTTGTTGGAAAATTAATTATCCTTGGATTTATGTGTAATTCTCGAATTTTACAAAAAAACATTGCACTTTATTATTTATTTGAACATTATAGTCATTATTGTGCTGAAGTGCCATTAAACCTACCTACCTACCTACCTACCTACCTACCTACATACATACATACATACATAGCTTAGATTTACTATGGGTTATTACAGTACAAAAGTATAATAAGACAATTTAAGGTAGTGCTGTTTGTCTTATGTTATGTTTACATTGCTTTAGGTAGCGAAGGAGTTGTTCTAGCGAAACGAAATCCATTAATCCAGGAAATATCTTACTTTACCAATGACACATTAGTCAGAATATTACTAAGTCCATGTCAGTATTCAAAACATCTGCAAAGATATATCGACAAAATATTTGAAAACGAATGACTACATGAACAATTGAATGTTGATGTTGAGGAGCATGTGTGTGTGTGTGTGTCTGTCTGTCTGTCTGTGTTTGTGTGTGTGTGTGTGTGATTCTGATTTTTAGCATATCATAAACAATTTTTCAGTCATATCGCTACGATGTCTGCAGTGTGTTAGTTTATAGAAATAGCTAGCATTGGGGCATATGCCGCAGACACATTCCATCATTTCCAACACAGTTACATTATCCTGAAACCAGACCGACTAGTCATGACACTAATCCTTTAATGCTGAGAGCCAAGCGAGACAGCTGCTAAAGTCTTTGGTAGGACTCGGCCGGGGTTGGAAACTCGCGACTTCCCGCATCCGAGACGGACACTCTAACCACTTTAGCCACAGGAGCGGTCTGTTGAGGAGCAAATGACTCTCTGTGTAAATTCTCTTCTTGTAAACATTCGGCTTGTAATCTGTTCTTTTTATCTTGTCTTAAACTTCAAGCCAACTTACGTAGCAAAACATATTTTCCTGAAATTTCTTAATCAATTTAAAATCACTTTAAATAATGCATATTAATTCTATATACACAACTAGCTATAAAATATCTAGCCATACGCCATTGTACTCTCATGAGGAAGTCATTACAGCATAGGAAAACATTACATTTCCGTAAACAATGAAGATTGAATACCAATAATAAGGCTGTTTTCTCACTTATCTCTATTCTACAAGACAACAACAGTTACTACTGTTACTAATAACATATAACGAGTAGCATGATATATGATACACAAAGACTGCACACACAGGCAATGCCATATTCTGAAAACGTGGAGTACCAAACACTCATAATTCAGATTTTTTTAATGAGTAAAATATGCCATTGAATTAAGACTGACTGTACAATACTTAGTTTTTGTTTGACATCCACACAGATCCGCAAAATATTGCGATGTTTTCTTACTTTGTCATTCTTACAAGTGAATGCGGTAAACCTGTCTCTATGGTCATATTTGAGCGACCTTTAATCGGATCTTTGCCCAAACGGCTAGAATATATTGTTCCTCTGAATAGACCCGAACGCCATAATTTCGTCAATGAAATCGTCAATAAATTTTAAATCTTCTGCATATTCTGCCTTATACAAATAAACGGGGATTTTAGATTTCAGTCCGTGAACAATGATCTTTTTATTAGGGCAAATAATACAAACCTAGGCAATTGGTCTAATGTCAAGAGCCGTTTAATACAAACATATATATGGGTGGCTATCTGAATAAGACCATAACGATGTTCCTCCTGAATAATGTTGATTTTGCAATATTCGAGATCTATTATACATCACAGAGTGGTAGTAAACTGTCTAAATGAAGAAAACAGGAACGTCAGCTGTGTCTGAATACTAATCAATACTTCCTGACATACAAGTACGGAGCGAATCTCTAATAGCTGCATGCATTATAGCTCACTTGTAACAATCACATTTAAGTCATAAGCATTCTGTATTAGTTTTATAGAAAACAATGGGATTTTGGCTTTAAGGGGGAAAGTAAATCTTGAATATATAAACACTGATTATTAAAGTATCGATGCATTACAAAGTAAGGAATTAGATTTTGCAAGTACTACTTCATACAAGTTAGATATTACTTCGTTATTTTAAGTTGCTTTGAATATGGATATGGCGATATAATTTGCATAGCTTATAACTTTTTTTGCATTACATTAAAATATTATTGATATGATGCTATAATATTATAATTAGATACATAAAACGAATTGTTTTTAAAAAGGGTAACCCCTGATGTGCAAGTGCCTGCTGCATGCTAAACAGGATGACAAACGGTCACAGAAACATTTGTTTCTATTATATTCTTGATACAATGACGGATCAATGTATGGAAGCGAAGCCTGTCATACCTAACTCGTCCATATTAAAGACACCAATTCAAAAAGATAAATATATGTCAAACAAGTTTCTTAATTTTACAATTACACTTGATCTCTATATCAAAGGGAACCTGTCCAGAAAGCTCATAATGGGGATTCATTGTTAGACGTTGTTTAAGATGGTATCGAGTAGCAGAGGTCGTCAATTCAAGATACACTGCAGAGAGAGAGAGAGAGAGAGAGAGAGAGAGAGAGAGAGAGAGAGAGAGAGAGAGCGCAATAAGGTCTTTGCTCATTAGGACATATTTTATTTAGATAATGTGACTGAAATTAGTAACGAAAGAACAAAGTTAAGGATTACAAACATTGTTACCGGTAATATAATATTCAGGTAATATTGTAATGCAGTATCGTAATAGTATCAGACAGTTAATAACAACCATCAACAGAAGCATGATGCCAAAAGACTAGATGTTAAGATGTTCATGAACATAGAGGAGTGGGGCGATGCAAACGACTTTTGGCATCGGATCATGTGGTATAAATGAAGTAACGAAACATTCACTTGATACACACCAGGTATGCGTGAATACTTAAAAAGTGCTTTCAAATGTATCTTAATTGATACAATCATCCTCTTTAACCAGAGGCGATTGCAAGAGGTTAGACATCGTATGTGTTTGAAATAAACTGAATATGGATGCGCAAACGATCTAATTGTATTTTAAGTAATCAAATTAATATCGTTCCATTTTACAAATACTCGAAAATCAAACTCGTTTTGTTTTTACACTCTTTGTTGGACCAGCTCTATTCTCCTGATGGATGAAATTTACGCAAGAGGTGCTGGTACTTAATTAATATCATCTCGACAAGAAAAAAGATACATTGGACATCACTTACTGGATGTAAACAATGATGATTATGCAAATAAATCTCATGTTACGGCCTTCATAGATTGCATTGCACAGCGATACATACTTGATCTGACTTGAATAATACAATACTATAATGTGGTAAATGATACCTTGTTTATTTAAACAGGCAAAAGATGTTATCAAAATCAAACACAAAGATACATGCACGATAATCTATAAGAAGAATTCATAGACCGAGTCTTCGATTTACCCGCTAGCTTATACCATGAAATCAAGTAGATGTGATAGGAAGGATAAATCTATAAATGACACAATATATCATTACCAATTTGCAATTGCATATAAATTCAAACGGAAATGAATCAAAGATACATAAGCGAACATTCATCTATACAAGCATACATACATACATACATACATACATGCATGCATACATACATACGTACGTACGTACGTACGTACATGCATGCATGCATGCATGCATGCATGCATACATACATACATACATACATACATACATACATACATACATACATACATAACTCACCATGAGCAATGTGTTCTAGACGAAATGATCCACACTATCTGATCAGCTGGAAATCGACACGAGGCAGCAATTCCTAATATTCAGTGAGGTCAGCAGAATCTTACTCTTTTCTTCTGAAACACAAAGATGTTGGAAAACTGAGCGTGGATTTTCTATTGATTCTTAGCAGTTCCAATGACAGTATGTTTCCTACGATAACACGCGCTCACTATTTCAAGACACATCTTCGTGACAAACTGCAAATCTTACTCAAATTCATAGAAGAACTAGCGACATTGATTATAAGCGCCAAAGAACAAAGCAAATATCCTTTGCGAGCTGTACAGGAACCATACGGAACATCTGCAGTACTGCAAGAGTAGACATTGATTATTAGTGTAACGAAAATACTTGCTTAACACCGTATCAAGATAAATCTTCAATTCACAGTGTCTCTATGCGAGTTCAAATGCCAAATGTTGTTAGATATTCCAATATTATATTAATGTTCGATGACATGGACATTTTAAAAGAAGCCATTTGTTTAAAGTATTAGAAATTCAATATAAAGTGTTGTTATACATTTAATAAATTGTAAAATTTATGTATAATATAAAGTACAAAATACACATACCAACATATTTATTTCACATTATCGAAGTACATGCCCAACGTCTATAATACAGCGAGAACCTGATTTTTTTCTTCTTGAGTGGACAAATTTAAATGTATCAAGAAGCACTGAGAAGTCAATAGTACAGATCATTTACTTTCAGCAAGGACTTCAACTTTTACTCTAAACATTAGGGTATATGTTTCATTTAAAAACATCAAAAACATGGACCCAAGATATATCCAATGGAACAAGTTTTTATGTTAACGTATACACATTTTCACATTGAGTTAGTGCTTGTATTAACACCAAACATATTATGTAACTTATTTTGTATTCTCATTTTTAGAGTTATTCCGTGAGGTGCGGATGTGGAGGGGATTTATACGAGGCGGTGTTGTTGACATAACTCCTTTGCATTCGTGTAGAAACAGGCGTTAAACAGTCAACATGGAATGATGTAATATAGGGTGAACTGGGAAGAGTCTCAATTGTAATACTTTGCATTTTCTGAATTATTAAATCATTTGTATATATTGCCAATCCTAGCAACATAACAGTAGAAAAATGGTGTATGACACTTGTTTTTATCCATAATTCATATTTAAACGAAGTAAAATTTGATTTGTAGTGCGAATTAGTGTGTAGGTAATATTTGATGTGTTTCTACAAGTAATAAAGCAATGCTAAAACATTACTTTAAAAACTCTACCGTATATACTGTCTTATAAGTACAGGCATATTACTGAATCATCTTGCGCCTGTAGATTTGGGTCTATGTTGTTTGTTCTACTGATCAACAAACTGCACAGACCAAGATCTGCTGGTGCTACGGCAGATCTGGATCTGTGCAGTTTGGTGTTGGGCTCGACATATAAGCGAGTAATATGGTAAATCTCGTTTTAAATCTTGTAATAGACCTGGGTTAATTATTCATTTGGCAAATGGTTTTTTATATGAATATTATTGTACTTTTAATACTAATAAGAATTTTAGAATTAACTGTGAACATCATCTCATAGATTCCATTTTGATATATGTAGCTTGGATACACCACACGCCATATCATACACAAAAATCACAGCTTAGCTATTTGTTAAAATGTGTTAAAATATAAATCTTACATATAATACACGAAAGTATATACCTAAAAATTAATGGCGGTATCGAAATACGATCAAATATATAGATCTACTATCAAATAATATTCGGAAGATTATAACAAATTTAAGCAATTTTAGTTTCAGATCTGTTAAATTTCGCAATGATTTATTGATGTGTACACCAAACTCTTTCAATTGATATATGAAACCTTACTTAAATATTTAGCTTCTCAACCAGCCTAAATCAACTTCTATGAAAAAACATAATTATATAATGCTAAATTTGTTGTTTTATATGGTTTAGTTGCTGATTTCGCACTCACTTTTTCATTTCATTTTAATATAATTGTTACATAATTCCTTCGTTTATCCTTTTTGCCACCTCTGGATTTTCGTCAATTAGTTTCTTTATCATAATTAACAATCATAATGAATCGCTGATTTGTATTTACGCCTCTGTTTATCATTCGTCAGATATTATTAATTATTTTTGATTATGAACTCAATGTTGAAAAAATATTTCTCAACCCGAGCATTTATCCAATTTCTAGGAGCAGCCACCGGGTCGGACTCTGGGGAAAAATGATAAGGTGCACGAGCTTTGAGACCCTACCCCTGTGGTTCCCGTTGATAAAGGTAGATGTTTATAAATAAACAAAATATAGGTGTAAGGCATTTAATACTTAACCTAATATAGATATGATACTGATACACATATTAAGGGCAGTTGAAGGCCTGCTTGCAGTGTATATTTTAGATCCATAAGCCACCAACCCCAATCTTAAGTGCCCAGGCTCCCAAAAGCCTTTATCCGGCACTGAGAAGACGTCATAATCTACAGTATCCACGAGATTCGACAACAGCATGGATTAGGTTCATAAAATGGATCCTCTCTCATATCTTAACATAGGAAATTATTTTGATATTTTTAGGTATACTTATCTATTAATTTGAGACAGGAATACTTATAATGGATGTTTAGGCCGTGTTGTGTGCTGCATGGCCGTGAAGTATTAATGTTTGGATCGGAAGGCTTACTTGTGAATCATTCAAACATGAAACAATACAAATTGAAAAAGAAATTTAAAAAAAAAAAAAACAAACAAAACAAACCCCATGCAAATGTGCAATTAATATTTCTTGACGTGTGTTGAAAAGTCAAGAGAAAATAAAAACATTATTTGTAGCGTTTAAATGTTTAAGAACCGTTCATTTGACAAGGGCAGTTATCAAAAGGTCTTTGGAGGAAGGGGAAATCATGAAATATCAAGCCACACTAACGCAGGTGTTTGATTCGCTCGATATGAGACCCATTGCTTGTAACAATACAATTTCATTTTCAATTGGAGTGTGCTGTGTGAAGATACTCATTTATATTGCATAATGTTGAATTTGTCTTTGACATTAGTTCAATTTGGTATAAATTATTTTTGTTAATATACATGTTTCCGCAAGTCTAATTGGCTCATATGCAACAACAAAAAGTATTGGTTTTTTTCTCTAATGTAACTTTAAAAAGTTTAGTTATTTAGTTTGACACATGAAAGCTTTGAAGCTCAAATTAATCAATTTTGTCGCCTTGCTTATTATTATTACACACCCTGATAAAACAAACCAGATGCTGGCAGCTAACAACACGATGATGTGTTTTATATTGTTCTTAGTTCTCTAATTAGAGGAGACGTGTAGGTTATGCTTAATTTCTAACGTTTATTATTTGCGCACGAGGGCGAGACCAATTGCCAGATCAGCAAAGAAGATAATTACTTTATTTTTAGACCAAGTGAAAACAGTCCTAACCCTGTCGAAATTGAATATCCTCCATTCTTTTCGTTACTAATAACAACCATTATTCACTTTCGAGTTTCACGAAATTAATACCAGCATGCTATGCAAAGTGAATAAATAATTGTATGCGATCTTTTCTCAATACCTCATGCTGGAATATTAATTATTATGTCCCTGCATTCCATTTATTTGGCTATATTACTATTATCTCCTTTGTCTGACTTTTAACAAATTAATTGATTCATTGTTTCAGTTACATTTTTATTTTTCTTCAGCCTGTCTATTGTTGTAATAATTAGTTAGTTTGTGCATTTATAGAAATCTAAGACTGAATGCCGAAATTGCCTTTTGCATGTTCTCTTGCACTATACCAAGTTAACGTAAGACTTGGCAACAAGGGTAAAATGTAAACACCCTTAATAGTAAAATTTATAAAACAATAGAAAACACCTTAAAGTGATGCTTTTTGAAAAGAGATTTCTCTCGTTTATTAAAATATATGTTAAAATATGCTCATGTAATGGTAATATAATACATTTTCTTGAAAGTTAGTTTATGGCAAACGTATTTAATTTGTTAAATATTTAATATTTTGTTTTATTTTATGTAATTAGTAAGAATATCGAACATCGTTTGAATTTAAGAAGAGTCGCTGAAATAAACATTATGATGGTTTGTAATGTGCAGACTCTTGAGATTGAAACCCTTTTGTACTATTACAAAATATTCTGAAGTTTTAGAGGGTTTTCAGTTTATCATTTTTTTTATAGTTTAATATTACTTCACCGTCTCCAGCATGTATTTGTCATTCAGAATATAGCTTTGTGGTGTTGTGGTGTTCCACAGGGATTTGTTCTTGGACCTGTTATCTTCATTCTATACACTCAGCCGCTTTCAAGTGTCATAGATCATCACCCAGTGTCGCACCAATTGTACGCAGATGACACCCAAATATACATGTCTAGCCACCCAATTGATGTTGATGCTACCATTCATGGAGTAAAGAGGTGCATTTCTGATGTTAAATCATGGATGACATGTAACAAGCTGCAGATGAATGATGATAAAACTGAGGCTATTCTGATCACAACACAAAGACTTTCTCATTCACATCCTTTACCTCAGACAATAAATATCAGCAACACCAACATTAAATTCTCACAGTCAGTACGTAACCTAGGCGTTACTCTAAACAGTACTCTCACATTGCACCAACATGTCATGAACATATGCAAGGCTGCGTATCTTGAATTGAGACGCATCAGTTCCATTCGTAAATATCGTTAAGTTGATGCCACTAAAACACTTGTGTGTTCATTAGTACTTTCAAGACTGGACTATTGTAACTCAATTCTGTCTGGTTCGTCACAATAATTACTCCAGTAACTTCGAAAAGTTCAAAACACAGCTACACGGATCATCTTTAGAGTACCTCGATCAGAGCACACCTCACCACTGCTCTGTACCCTACACTGGCTATCAATTCGATACAGAATCAAACACAAAATTTGTTCTCTGTGCTATGTTTCAATGACAGACTCCAGTCCAACATACCTATCCAGCGTCACCCATTTGTATACACCAGCTAGATCCTTACGCTCTTCTTCTGGTAATCGTATACTCATTGTTCCCAGATGAAAACAAAGTCATATGGACAACATTCTTTGCACACCAGGGCCCCGCGACGTGGAACGAATTGCCCATTTAAATTAGACACAAAGACACAGTGGTCCCTTTTAAGAGTGCTCTTAAGACTCACATGTTTCGACTGCAGGGACAAACTTAGCGACCTAATCATGTTTTGTATCTTATATGTTTTCAGCATGTTTTTATGTTTTCCAATTTCATTGTTTATGTTATTTGTTGGTCTGTAGTGTAGTCATATCATTATTGATGGTAGAAAGCGCTTAGAGCTTCGAAAGATTAGGCGCTATACAAAGTCCTCATTATTATTATTATTATTATTATTATTATTATTATTATTATTATTATAATATGTTTGAATACGATGTTTGAATACGATGTAATCAGTTTGCATCTCTTCCTTAAGTATATGTTAGATTATTCATCAATAAATAGCCACTTTGTACTATAGACATAACTAATAATGAGGATTTCATCACGTGAACCATTGTTTTTATTTACACTGCATGGTTTTATACTCTTTAACGACCATTCGCCTGACACGTCTTCTGAATAAGTTTGACTCCATGGGCTTTACATCTTGTGTGGATAAGACATTTTGGACCGAAATGTTCCTCGAGTTTGTGGAGTTGAGTGGATAAGTTTAGGCCATCTGTAGCCTTAGCATGATAGCTAAAAATATCTAGTAAACATTCAGCTAAATATTATTACAACTTGTCTGGTCCCTTAATATGAAAACAAACACAATGATACACTGTGTTTGGCGGCGCTTAGACGTATTGGAGTTCAACTGATCAGTGGCTCATTTAATCATGTATGTAGCCACATCCACTATACTTAATGCTGCTACCTAAGCTGTATGCATTGAATTCAGTAACATAGCGATACATAAAACATTTTATGTAACACACCGTACAAACAATAATTATATTTGTATTAAAAGACAGCCACAAATGAATTAGTCTAAAAAGTTGAAACCGACAATCTCATATTGCTGGAAAAATTCAAAGGAAACTGTATGTCATTTTTTGTCAAAAAATAAATATATGTGTACATTGTGTTTGGTGAGATGGAATTGCAAATGTGAAATGTATGTGTGAAATATATATATGACCGTCTTAAAATATGCAAGATTACGTGAGTAGAGAGAGGGAATGACTAAACTAAATATGTCTAGAAATATCAGCGTAGTTTACATAATATATATTGACAATATTGATGATATACTATGAGTAATTGAGCTAATAACATATTTTAGGACAAGTATCCATGCAGTTAATGCCAAGACCACCATTGCATTGGAAACGTTAAACAATTTACTTAATCATGTATTTTACTAAAACGTTTGAAGATTTCAAATTTGATTCCTCTTCTGTAGGAAAGTAGAAACTTTAATTGAAGTGTAGGTTGTATTTAAAGTAAATTCCGTGTTGCATCCTTTGTAAGAAATTTCCTATACTATTTCTGGCAATTACATTGTCAGTGGGATCGAGATGGTATAAATGGTTTTATTTGATCGTTAGCTACATATTCTATTCGTTCCGTAGGAGTGTGAATACAGCACAACAGCAGATGCAGTCAATACAGACTCAGACTTCCCAAGTGCACAATCAATAAATTATATTATCAGCAAAACGGATGTTTGTTCTATGCAAAGAGGACCTGCTGAATTAGGAGAACAGAGGCGATAAATCATTGGGAAATCACTAGCGGAGTATCGACTTTTAATGAAATGTGAAATGATCTCTTTTTTTATACCCCTCTGTAAATGTTAGCAAAAGAAATATTTTTTTATGTGTTGTCTACAGCAATATGCTATATTTGTAGAAAGTATAAGTTAATGTATTTTTTTATAGACGTTTTATGGCAAGAGCATATTATTAATATAGGAAATCAGAAATGTACGATAATAGTTAAATTATACTCTCGAATTATTGCTATTATTTAAATTCATCAGTATTTCTTTATCGTTTCGTTTTCTTCCAGAAAGAGAATTTGTCGCATTTTCTAAGAACCAAAGATTTTTAATATGTCTTACACGTATCATAAAATGATGGTTGTTAAGTTACGAATTCGTGATAGATCATCGTTTTACTTGGCATTTTCTTTTAAAACAATACATTTGTATCACACTTAATTGGGAACATCAGTTTTTGATTCACTTAAAGACGACGAATTTCAGGGCAAAATCAGAATTCATCAACAAAATGTTAATAATTCTTATATGTCATAATTCTTATTGGGCCGCATCAGAATATTAAGTACAAATATCGATTGTTCAAAAGAGATGGGAGAATTTATGTAAGTTGTATTACTAGTTAGGGACAACTGTGGGATCACTAATTTTAAATACCTTTCTTGGGATGGCAAGTTGTCGTAAATATCGTGGTTGCTCCCATGATCCTTCAGTGGCATAAATTATGACGTATTACCAAATATTTGTTGCAAAACTAAGTCATTTCATTCCACGAAAAAATATAAAATAAAAACTGATCTCCTACGTTTTTAAAACACTTTATATGAAAGAGAAAATACCTTGAAGATCAAGTAGAACTACATAAAAGCAAAGAACTATTGAATTACACAATATAGTTTAGTAGATCACGTTAAGTTGAAATTGATTTGCTTACATAATTAGATTGACTTGAGATTTTATTGATAATTTCCTTTCCTCAAATATATCTTTCTTCCATGAGTTTTTATTTTTTTTTAAAAATCATTATAAGTAGTTTTCTAATTGAAGAAACCATTTGAAGATAGTAAATGATACGTTCCTCATTTCCTGTTTATCGCGCTGTTGATCATTTAAGGCATTGATTTCCAAGCACATTAGTATTTTTTCTCCTCTGGTGAGACATCTCTTGCCAATCGAGCACGAAGCCTGCAGTCAGTATGGTTAAAGCTCATTCAAACACCAGATTATAATTTAATGTTGTGTTACGAGATAAAGAAAATTAAAGATACCACAACACAGATAATTGTCACTGGACTTCCAAATTGGTTATATATATATATATATATATATATATATATATATATATATATATATATATATATATATATATATATATAATTCCTGTTTCAGCTCGTTTTTTAGAAATCTATAAAGTTTGCAGTTGTGTTCAGATATAATCTGTAAAGAATTATTAATTGAAATTGTTCATTAGAATTACAAGCTGCTCATCGCAATTTGGGACTACATCACTACTTAAGGATAATTGAGAACTCATTCAGGGACAGTCTGTATCATAGTGGTATGTCAGGACATTTAAGAATACTGGTACATCAGGACATTCAAGACTGTTTGAATCAATCCGGTTATTGACTTATGATAGAACATTTAGAGATATTTTTGATTTAATTCACAATAATATGTGTCTTAAAAACTTTTCACTTCAATTAGAGAAACAAATAGTTTGTTGAAGTGTACTTATATTGCCGATTTCGCTGCTTGTCCTTTACTTATGTTAAAAATCTCTTGAGTTATGAAGAAGGAAATATCTAATAATTTCCATGTAATAGCTGAAATTAATTTTATTTCTTTCCGGGAATTGTTTTAATAATGCACATGCTTTTCTACAAAATTGTCATTGTAAAAGTTTGAAAAAAATCAATGATTATCACAAATTAATCGATTAAAGTGAGTGTTGAATCAATTAGAATGTCGTAATAAACATTCAGTCATTATTTGTAATTGACGGTCAATATACTTACTGCAAGGTATTGTGTCCTTGTCTAATGTCCAATCCAATTGCCAAGACATTTTACAGCATTTTCACAACAATAATAAAGTAAAATGTATTATCAAAATTAACTCACATTTAACTGTATGTTCATGAAATTTGACGAACGCAATATTATTGATCAAAACGAGGCTTAATATAAATCAAATGTACGCGTAATCCTTAAAAGAATCGTATAATTGCGAACAGACTATAGCCCATGTTAAACATAAACCTGTTGGTTCCGTCTTTTTACCAAGCATACGTTATACCTCCTCGAATAGTCTTAAACAATCCATAGGAAATCATGTACTTGTTTAAATTTATCTGATACAAGCCTTAGACAATTCAGACACTTCTTTTTCTAGCTTATATTCTTCTTCGATTGTTTCAACACTAAATAATACATTCCTAAATTGTAAAATGTATAAAATTAAATTGCTTGTGTATTAGCCCAAATTTTACTTTGGCGTGTGTGTCGATAATTTGCGTTTCATTTCGGCGCACAAATGTTAAACCAAAATGAAAGTTTCGTCCTCAAGAGGAAAGTAAAGCTTCTGAACAACAAAATTGTTTTATTGTAAAACATCGTATTGATTTCCTTAGGACTATGGTGAGCTATGGCCGACCAGTGTAATAACATGAATCCCTGAGTGGTAATTTCGGATATTAAAGTATCGCAGCTATTTGCATTAAAGAACCTTCAATATGTTTTATTTATTTCTACATAAAAACAGTAATGGACGTGGTGTTGCTAACTATTAATCATAGCTTCACGCGGTCTGGGACTTACTCACAAACTCACTCACTCTGAGATCTTGGATATGATTGACTTGTTGACTGGTTTGTATGGTGTAACGCCCTTTTCAGCACACGATAGGTGGACAGTATATTTGGTGGAGGAAGAAATAGGGAAAATGAAGAACAATGACCAATGAAAAGCTACCAAGCCAACATCGTTTAAGCCAAGACTCGAACTCACGCGGACAGAGGTGTAATGTATGAGTGATTTTTAAACTCAAGCTTCTTAGACACCACTGCCTCCCAGTGTCCCGGAATGTTCACAGGCAATACAAGCCAGCAAATCTGATATGACAATATTTGACATTTATTAGTCAAGTAGACTGCTATCTTCTCATCTACAAATATACATTAGACATCAGAATATCTGCCGATAATTGTGTTGCGCATAGCTCTACAGAATATGATATAAGCACGCTTGTCCAACAAATGAAATTTCAGTTAAAGTGCCTAATGGCAAGAAATGGTTCCAAAATCTATCCCGTGTCATAGTTAAAAATACCATCTAGCAGACGGATCTTTGCTTATAAATAAACTCCAAAAAATCCTACGTCTATGAAAATTTCAGGATAATAAGGATATTTTGCTCTTTAGAAGAAAAAAAGCCGATCTTCGTTAAAATAGAGTGTTGATTTATTGAATTATTGTGAATTTGTAAACCTAAAACGGTGGGTGGCATTAAAAATACAAATGAATATCCAATCAAAATAAATGCAAATGTAAAAGAGTGAAAGATGTTTAACATTTTAGAAAGAAGCGAAAGTGTTTCTCAGCTTCTGTTGCACTGATTGACTTTTGACTCTGGAAGAGATGTGATAGACACATACTTGTCAAGTCTCAACGCAAAATCGATTGAAACGGAAAGAAGATATCTTCAGACTTAAAAGTACGTAATATTATCAAAAAATAAAATACGTACATAAACTTCAGCAGCAAAATTGGACATTTATATTACGCCGCATTGATGCATTGGTGTGCGGCTTGCTCATTTATTTCCTGGGCTAAAAACAAATAAGGGCATTCTACATCGATGTCATTAGTGACTGAAGCCATGCAATTCTGTTACATTTCGCAGTCAATCGGAAACGAAACAAATTCCGGGTAGATAGATATGTGTTCTTATGATCCAATACATCAAACATATCGAAATAACGATGCACACGACGCGGATCGTCAACTTTCAAGCGCGACAGCAACCGGCTTATATTGCCATTTTATCAGTTGCAGGCTCAGTGTAATTTCGCATATTCATCGGCAAAATACATAAAAATTGCTTTACTCCTCAGAAAAGACACAGTAGTCTTAACGATTCACAACAGTACTTTGACTCCTCATTATATCTCTGAAATGGGCTGTTGCACGATGCTCATGTACAGCGAACAATTAATATCAGCTGTTCGCGATCGTGCACAGGTTCGGTTTAGTGAAGAGATTGGCACTTTCTCAAGTGAATTGCAAATGGAAATTTTATTTATTTATTTATTTATTTATTTATTTATTTATTTATTTATTTTAATGTAAGAAAATTGATCACACATGTTTTGGGATTTGGTATCAATGTTTGACCAATTATTTGGTTTGATGAAACTCTGGCTCTACGTACATAGGAGTCGACGAACGTTGATACCGGCAGAAACATTATATTTTCTCTTACATTGACTTCTGCACTGAGTTTTGAAATGTAGCTGTAAAATGAGTGTTTCACATTCTTACATTGCAATTATTGCTTTTAATATCAGCCCATTAAATGTGCCATTCTTGATCCGTTGTTTGATATAGATATTTGTATCAAATGTCTGGTTAGAGATCATTGAAATATTTCTAGAATACATTCGCATTTGCCTATCACACATCCAGATTGAAGTAATTTATTGTTTTGTTTTGCATGTCACTGCATCGACATTTTCAGACGTAGTGAATTGAACTTGTATAACATTATTGTCCGTTTTGAATTTCAATGATGTTATGAATTTAAAACGCGTAGTATAAAGTGTAAAGTGTATGCAATAATACTAAACACATATACATATAATGTGTACTAGATACAATGGTAATTCAAGGATTTAATGTGTGTGTTCATTACTTTTCTGCAAAGACCAAATAAACCCAGTTTCGTAGGGATCAGATAAGATATCAGATATGGTAACAATGTAACGCTGCCGGGTTAACATCAAACAAATGTATTGAGGTAGAAATAATTAAATGATCTCTAACCAGACATTTAATACAGCACTCTGCAAATAAATTAAACTTCAATAGGCCGTTGTACATTAGTATTGTCCAGAGACACATCACCAACGCCATTTTGACTGGTTCCGTGAATTATTGAGCCACAGGTCTCCACAATAAAATTTGTAACCAGGATCTTCAAAAAACTGTTTGGCCGATAGTTGCATGGTTAAAAATGTGCAAAAGCTGCAAATAAATCTGCACTGTAAAGAGAGAGACTTATTTAACAAAGCCATCATTCAGAAGGTTTTATTAGTGTGCATTATGATATAATATTGTAAACATAACTGCATGCATATATATATTAGTTATCTGAATTATGCGGTTAGGCTAGCAACTGTTCTCCTTGATAATCATTTGCTTGGATTGTCATGATAGCAGTCCAGACATTACAGAAGGATGATGGTGGACCTGTGTTCATTGATAAACATTTTTTAAGGCTTGATTTAGTGAGCAGTCAGAATATAAAGCCAATGTAAATATTGACTTGGTCTTTGTGATAAAATCATTTGTTTTGTCCTAGTTCAGTAAACAGTCAGGGTATAGAGCCAATGTTAGAATTTACCTGACCTCTGTGATAACAATTTGTTTTGTCCTGGTCACATTAGACGTCACGATATAAAGCCAAAGTATGGAGGTACTTGTTCAATATGTTACACATTTGTTTAAACCATATTCAGTGAGCATTCCACATATAGAACCCTATTATGATCGGTTTGCTCTGTGCGATAATTATTTAATTTTATTCTGGTTCAATGAGTGGTCAGGGTATAACACCAATGTAACGATTGACTTTAATATATGACAATACTATTTTGGAGCCTTTTTCAGTAAGTCGTCAAGATTTATGAACCTGTTTGTATGACGTTGGTATGACGGGAAAATCAAGCCCCTTGGTCGGCTACAACAGTTCTACACTTCAAACAACAACACTGTCTTCGTAGAAAAAATCACAATTAAATTTGATTAAGGTCTGAAATAAGAAAGATATTTGTACCGAATTGATTCCTTTTCTAAACTAGCGTTGAATTAAAACAGAACTTTACACAATATTTTAATGCCGGTAGGATGCGAACTGAAGAAATGTAGAAATAAATCTATCTGAAGGAATACCTTTCTTTAAGTAACATTTGTGTCAACAGCTCTATCTTTTAATTTTCAAATAGTTTTGGCGAACTATTATATATTTTCTGACTTTGGACCTTTCCAGTCCCTCCCCCACACGCGTGCAAAAGTACAGAAGTCCGTGTTAATATTTCTGTAAGATTATAGATAGATTACAAGCCTGTTCCTTTCTGGACAAACAATTTTGAGAATTTATTTAAACAAAAGTAAGTAAAAAAACATCACTGTCTGAAACATTGAGAATATGATATATTGTTTTTTCTTACGTATGTACGCTCATAGTCATGACTGAAAACCAATTTCTCAAACGAACATTGAATATTGACATATATTTCATCGTTGCAACCTTTGGTCTTCTTTTCCCCATCTTACAACGCGAAATTAATTTGCGGTTTACATCATCATACACATAGACTGTCTATAAATTCTACTGACATTGAGTGAAAAATTCATATGATTAATGTGAAATAAATTAACGAATGTTTCAATTTGTCTTGTCGGAGAAAGATTTTACTAGTTATTTCTTTGTTTTGAAATATTATAATTACGGTAACACTATCCCGTCGTTGGAAGAAGTAATGCATAACATCATTCTAACATAATAAATGATCAATACGAAAATGGAAATTCAGATTGCACCATTGCTCCTAGATCCATTGGTGTAATTCACTTAACTAAGGTAAGTGTACGAGAAGCTGCAGGAAAACACTTGCAAGAAAAACGACAAAATAATAATAATAATAATAATAATAATAATAATAATAATAATGATAATAATAAAAATAATAATAATAATTTTTTAAGATCAGACCTTTTGTGAAGGATTTAATTTCTTTATGTCTGATGGAAATACATAAACTAAAAATTAAAAAGACCACGACGGATATTATTTAAACCGAGTATATGGTAAACAGAGAGACCAAGGAAATAATACACCGACGAAATCGTTCGATGCTTCCAAGCCACAAAATTGTATCCCTATGAATATTCATGATTTTACAGTGTGTTATTATTCAGCTCCTACTTGTCAGTGAGATTACATAGAACCGAAAAAGGATTTTAAATAGTCTATCTCTGAACTTAATGTTGTATCAGATGTAGAATTGCAAGACAAAATAAATTGGCAGCCTCTCGGGTCAACAAAGATTACAATCTGATCGGGTTGTTTATCGAAAGAGAAATTATCCAACGGCGCTTGAGGTTGATAGAACGATTGTTCTAAATTGTATTGATGTCAATGGGGTTTGTGAGGTTGACAGTACGGCTGCCCTACATTAGATTATTGACAATGAAGTTCGTGAAGTTGACAGTACTTTTGTCCTACATTAGATCGATGTAAATGAGGTTCGTGAGGTTGACATTATGGCTGTCCTACATTAGATAATTGTCAATGAGGTTTGCAAGGTTTGGTTGAACGATTGCCCTACATTTGATTGTTGTCAATGACGTTCGTGAAGTTGACAGTACAGTTGTCCTACATTAGAGTATTGTCACTGACGTTCGTGAAGTTGACAGTACGGTTCTCCTACATTAGATCGTTGTTAATGAGGTTCGTGAGGTTGACATGAGGTTGATTGTACGTTTATCATGCATTAGACTAATGTCAATGAGGTTCGCGAGGTTGATAATACGGTTTTCCTACATTACATTATTGTCAATGAGGTAAGCTTGCTAATGCAATTTGTAGGAACTTACATAGGGCTTATTTGTCTATACAGTATAATAATGTCTCCGATGGCTTAGAAGTCATTTTTGTGTTTTGTTCTTTTCCTTTTGTTTAATCGAAAGTTTAAAAATAATATCACAAAGGTGTTAAACATAATATAGCAGGCAATAAGGCATAAATGTAATGAAAATAACTTGCCTTATAATGCAACCAATCTTCATAAAATATCCTTTGTTGACGACACGATCTTGTAAACTGTGCAGCTATTTCAGCTGGAGATTAGAAAACCGTGATAACACTAGAGTCAGTGTATCATTAGCGAGCATATACCCGTTTGTGGGATGAAACAATTTGATAGACTAGGGTTCGTGAAAGTCGTCCCGTATTATCAGCAACGATCTTACGATCATGAAATTGATTTCAAGTCATATCTATGGTTAACAGAATTCTTTTGGAGCCAAAAGACCCAAGGGGTTTCAATATAAATAACTAGTTATACATAAAAGTCAACGGAGATATCCACACCATAAACGGTATGTTACGGAGGATATATCATTGTAGAAAAGATGTGTCTATTTTTCATGACAATTTTTTTACCCAAAGAGCAACTTCATTTATGTCTCAAAAGATGACAGTAATATCTTTAGACATAGTACAGTTTGAATATATGCCATATCCAATTATATTATAAGGTTTCACAAACAAAGCTCGGTTCAGATTCATTATCATGAAAGTTTTTGAATACAGTCGGCTAAGCACTGAAAAATAGTCCCTGCAAAAAAGTTGCAGAGAAAGCAATCAATATTATACTAATAATAATTAGGCGTCCCTGAGTGACATTTATTGAAATGGTCACTTATTGCTCAACCCATAATTTGTACAAGTAACATATACCTTTATTTATGTGCACATAAGAGAGGCAAATTGCGTACAAGTTATAAAATTATGTAGATAAACTATGAAGATAATAAGACATAACTGGCTGCCTATCAGTTCCATGTGGTTTTAGGATATATACTGACAATAATGTATCAATAATACACTCCTATCTAGAGGTTATACTATAGAGAGCTTGATCTTATCATATGAACCAATGCTAATGATTGAAAACTAATTGGTTTACATCTAATATATGCTAAAGAATATACCCTTGATATATTCGTGTCTTTTCCCAGTTTATGAAGAAATGTTTGCTGGCATCGCAGATAATAACGTGCTGGCGATCAACTGTTCAAGTAACATAGCAATATATATATATATATATATATATATATATATATATATATATATATATATATATATATATATATATATATATATATATATATATATATATATATATTGTAAATTAAAGCATACAATGCAAATTTAAGCTACATAGCATGGATTGGTGTGATAGAAAATAGAAAATATGTTTCTACTGGGGATATTCATAACGATCCCAAACAACCCATTTAAGTTGACTCTCATTTGAAAATAAGTACACTATCTCAGAATTACAATGACTCCTGCCACATGCATAGAATCACTGCTTCGAAACGAAACACGAGATCAGTCACAAGATGACCGCACTCATTATTCACTATAGTCAGCTAAGTTTTACCTCAACACTAACAATTTTATACTAAACAACCCTGTGTTTTGACTGATGATGATTCTTCTTCACTAGCCTGCTTTGGAATTTGCAGTTATTGCTTATATCACTCAGGATCTTGAAAATGCGCACCTTTGATTGGATGATGCAATATAAAATCATGAAATGATTGGACAGAATCAATGTGCCAAACAAATTAAAAAAATAACGGCTATGTCTGATCAATAGTGATCGCTTTTATTAGCTCGATACAGAAAATAAGAGGCCGAGTTTCACTGCATTAAGACATTATCTAATCTACTAGTCTATTTGATGCCTATAATATAATTGTAATGCCACTGGAACTCTTTCTAGTGTCGACTATACTTGTACACAATCTTTGTTTCCTTTTCTTGAAGGAGCTTTATAAATTTAAAGTATTTACAATTTATTATTTTAAATATACTTTGGGATGCGTTTAATATTCTTATTTCAATGCTTCAAGTTTATCAAATCTTTCTCTCTAATCCTCTGTAAATGATTCAAATTGTAACTTTATAACTTGATGTACTATTCTTTTGCATCTCGGTTATATATTCATAGTATAACACTACATAGTTAATTTAATAATGAATAATCAGATATTTAACAAACCTTGACGTTTTTAAATTTAAATCGAGATAATTTATTATGGACCTAGATCAATACGAAGTGAATGTAGGTAGTTTCTTAAGTTCGCAAATATATCAATGAGGTCATTATTTTTTGCCAAACCTCATTAACTGTATCCTTCCATATGTCAGAGATAAGTCGGGACACAATCCAAACCTATAAAAATGAATTCGCACATGCACTTTGCCGTTAATGCCATTTGATAATCTTCAGTCAGACACTTATACCATTTGAAGAGCAATATTTGATTCATCTCTTAGATTTACTTTTTTGTCCAGAAGTCTCGGTTCGTACGAATCCTAAAGAAGTAATGAAAGTAAAATTCCGCCAATAAGATGGAGGCTGAAGCGGAATTCCCAAATAAAATTAAATCCTAAATGTAAGACGTAAACGTAGAGTTCAGAAGACCAGTTTCATAATAGCCAATTACCAAAGGTATTTCTGGTTATCGCATTATCTCGCTGATCGAAACTTTGACATAGAGTGTGTGCCTCATGCATATGTATTCAAGGCGATGGCAGACATTTTATAGATTAAAAGTGTACTTAACCTTGTTATTCGTCAATAACAGCACTGGTTTGAATTAAATCATTTACAAGGAAAGAAAAAGACGTAAGGATGAAAACTGTCTGATGGCTAGATATTATGCTCTTGATCCCATCCGCTAGTTCAATTGCACTTGCGAACGTGACATACGTCATCCAACAAACGCGAATGTTAACTGGATCTTAGGCAAATAAATTACCTGTAATTAACTTTTACAATTGCTCAGTACATTAGATATGATCGTAAATTTTGTTACCTAGGTAACTTTCATCAACGGCATAACTATTTAGCAGTTAGATAATCGAAATGCAGTTAAAGTCAAATTCATGTAGTTTGATGCGAGACTATGAGATTTGCTTGAGAATAATATATACAATATAGTGTGTAATGAAGGATATATAAGGATAATGGCCTGTTGAAAGAAAACTTTATTTATAACAACACTTGAGTAATAAATAAAAACATCCACATTGTGATTGGAGAAAAGATACATTAAGGACCAGGTTGTGGACAAGCATTCAACACCAACCTCTTACACGATTCTCATGGATGCAAAAAATCTGATGTTTATTTTACCATTCAAAGTTGAGCGTTTGTAAATGGGGTGTTAAAACCTTGAAACTGTATGATACGTTATGCAAATTTATGTATCATGAAGTTTATTAAGATGTTTAACACCGCTTGTATCATAACTATGAATTGTTTATATTATTGTACCTTCTATGTTTGAATACATGTATATCAAAACAATTTACCGAATTAGTTTTAAATAACCGTTGTCAAATGCATTTACAAATATGAATGCATTAATCAAAGTACAAAACATAATACTTCTTAATAGCTTAAAAATGCATGCTTTCTTCTTAATTAAGATTTAGATTGGGTAAAATTTTAAGCAGTCATATTTGCAATATGTCTAACAAGCACATGACTGAACATAAAATGTTCGGCCACTTTGTGTGACATATTTGTTTTATATCATACATCAGTTAAAATCTTTTTATTTGTGCTACTGTCATATGTGTTAAGAAAAGATTACTAATTATTAGCGATGACGAGACATACGACTGACCTTCACGTGATCATCGATTAGTTTTAAAAAAGCCGACACTGCTCAGATAAATTTGCGAACAAGTATAAATATATACATTATCGAACAAACAATGGATTGTTTTTATATTTATGAAGATACATAAAGATAGATTCTTGTGTAATGTGGACGTTAGTAACATTGTTAGTGAGGCCGACATTTAAGGAATATATTTTTCGTCGATTATCATGGACTGTTTACACACAAGTAGTTCTGTAAAGTAAAGTTATTTGTTTGATGTTGACGGTTTCCTTATGCTGCTCAAGATGTTTTGGAAGAGAATGTCCATATAAATCGTACAACTGAAATGGTTCTAAACCACTGAATCAATATAGTGTCGGTAAATGAGCATGATTTTATTTGCTACGTGCGTTATGCGAAATATCATCACATTTTCTGGCCTCAAGAAAAGAAGATGCAAGTGTACACAGATCATCATGAAATACTACCCAAGTTTCTTGAGATGAATGGTAACTCTTCGTGGCCTAAATTGTATTTGTTTTTAAAAGATTATCCGTTTTAACTTGGACAATTTTTGACATCGGGACAGTGAATGACACATTGCCTTCAAACAGCCTTTAGCAGAGTTCCTCAAGTAATGTGCATAATTGATATCAGGTGCTCATATAGTGTTTGCATTTTAAAATTTGGATCGATATGCACAAACCGATAAAATAAACTTGTCAAAGAGATGTCCATTGTCCGGTAACCACATACAATGCGTTTTCCTTTGATCTATACATTATAATTACATCGGAAATGAAAATTGGTCTAGTGACCACCATCCATGACACACTGCTTCATTTCGTAATCAAGAAGCGGTATTTATAACCGATATGAGATCTACCTAGGAAAACTGTAGCTGCCTTTGTATTGTAATAATATTCATGTAAGACACATGTATTTATACCAATCAAGGAGTTGAACCGAATCCAAAAATTGATTTGCGAATTTTTATGTGCACTATTAATGTTATTTATGCTTCAGAAAGTTTCTCTGAATTATTTATGTCACAAAACGAAAACGGCATCCTTACTGAATGTACCCATACATAACAAAACGCATACTTTATGTACATATTAATAGGTAAATAACTTATCATGTCAGTTTTTATTTCGACACAAACAGAAACTGTGAAGGAGAATTGTCCATGTGACAGAATGTTTTCATAATTATCTCTGAGGAGTAAGGAGCAATGCAGTTGTTTATTAGTGCGTCATTCCTACTGACATCAAACAGCTTGAATAGATACCTGTTTCGGTTATGTTCTATTTATGCCAGAATGTATCTCTGTGCACATCGACCGATAATCTGACGTGAAAAATTTGGAAGACATTTATATTATATACATGATATGCTAGCTCTTTTGATTCAATTGTTACTATGCAAGGTCAACACTGTTTACCTATTAGCGTGTAAAATGTTCTATAGGAAAACTAAATGAAAAGGTACTCTGCAACATATCAACTTGGTAACGAAGGCTTCTCATAATGGCGAAATATCCTGATTACTCTAATGCTGAATGGAAATTTTGAGTGTTCTATGGTGATGGAGATATGTTTATACCTAAATGAAACCAATGTTCTATGCAATATTCCAAGTGGTAGATAGTCATGAAAACGGCATATTGCTACTGTTATTCTGTTCTCCATTGGACGCTGTCGGAGAGAAATAGATGCATGTCTAATTGCTGTGCCGTCCTAAAAGATTCGTTTAAAATGGTTGTGAAAATTTGCATGACACTTTGAATATCTAATTATTATGACCCGGCAGTGTGTCGCGAACCATAACCAGTATGTACCACAGCCTCACGTCCAATCTCACAGCAGAAGAAATCCAAATTATGTAAGTGGTATCCTTGCCAAGTGTATACCCCTAGAACCAATCTACAAGTTCATTAAACTTTGTCCAGTTATATCGCGTGACTAGACGGTTTGTCACAAACAATATCTTCTACACATACGCTAGTGAAACTTTGCCCAGGTCATCACAGTTTATTACGCAAAAATACGGTCGATGACATAAAGGTGATTAATGGTTGAAAGATACCAAGACGGGTCTAATGTGTGTTGGTCATGGCAGTGTTGATGGCATAGTCAAAGCGTGCAATTGCAGTTTATCTAAATATATACTGACACATCTTATATACATTTCAAGGAAACTAATAAAAAAAAAATTAAGAAATTATAAAGTAAGTTAGTAATAATTGTTTTTTCGAGTCTATGCTCTTAAAATAAGTAACAGAAAAGAGTGAAGACAACAAGCTTTGTAAAATTTAGCAAATATGGTATTTCACAAGACTACAAAGTGAAACATGAGAGAAAAGAACTTACGTTATTGCGATCTAAATTCGAATGTAATCCTAAAATTAAAAATACAAATCCTAGTGATAACAAGCCCTGACTAAAACTCAGTTCAAGTCAAAGAAAACTACAAAATTGAAGTTGACGTCGTGTCTGTTATGGCCTGCAAAGTGCTGATGTGTCAACAGTCTCCTGTTGAATAATGCAAATATTATTCCAGGTTTGAAATCAGTATAAATTCCAGTGAATGTTGTTGTCCAATAATTTTATTAAAGCACTTTTGTATTTACAAAGAAAAAAATCGCTTGAATTCAATAATTTTAAGAAAATAAAATTCAGCCCAAACTGATCACAACATATTACCACATAAAGTGATAGACGGTAAATCTTCCCATTCACAAGATAATATAATTATCTGCTTGATCTCAGGACACAGTTAGCATTGTCTAAAAACAACCATTACCTTCTAGGATGAGCCTTGTTTATTTGCACCACAATATTCCATAAAATTCACTTAGGAATCTACAAAGCCCTGACTCTGATCAACATATTTACTCCTTCTTTGTTTACATGAATATTAATCCTGATAATAAGCTGAAACACAGAGAGAATTATGAATGTGTTATTAATTGTTCGCATAAGTGAAATTTAAAAAAAAAGAGTCAATCAGATCAAGCAGAAATGAACTCAGTTTTGGACAAGGTCAAGTCCAGCAAACAATGTTATAGTACAATAACATGTAACAGACAAACAGTTAAATTAAATATGCATAACATATTTAAAACAACATTTAGTGATACAATTCAATCAACATTAAATTTTACTTATCCCATGTATTTCGTAATCATGTGAAGACTCTAGACCGTAACGACGTGTCCCCTTTTTTATTTTATATTTTACTCTTTGTGTCACCTTAATACCTTCAAAAATAGAAATTGGTCACCTGATGATTTACAGAAATTATAGTGCACGGGAACACTGCCCTACTTAAGAACCCCTGTAGGTCAAAATAATAAAATTATGAGTATGGATAGTTAACCATGTCTACTAATAATCTTCATTAAATCAGCTCTGATTGAAACATCAAAAGTTCAGGCGTCTAGAAGCAAAATAAATTGCACTTTATCAGGAAAGAGTTTTAAAGAATGTAAAAGGACAAGGTCCTAGCATGCACGATAAGTTATTAGATAAACCTTGCACACTACTTTAGAACATTTCTGTATTATTTACCTTTCAAAGTTACAATTACAACTAATGTAGCATTTTAATAAAAGCACTCTGTGGTTTCCAGCAAACTATCACAATGAATGTAATGTGGAAATCTTTTTCTTGAGATTGTAACACCTTGTAACGAGATTTGTATAAGAAGGATGAGGTAACGTTCAACTGCTTATTTCGCCTTTCGTTCATAATAAAACTTCAATGGAAACGTGTTATACTTGTTAATGTATATTGTAGATGTACATATTACTGGAAATAATATATCCCTAACTACAAAAATAAAGCCTACGCATTATCTATCATCGAACGTGATTTCATATATATGTATATATACATACATACTTACTTCTGTGTCTCAAGAGATTAACACCCAGAATGTGTTCAATACTCCAAATATAGATGTTTTGTTTTCATAACGTTTCCAACAATTTACAAAGAAATTACACTCCATGCTTCCAAGAATATAAAATGACGTTCCAACATAAGGGAAGAATGTAAATAATAGAATGATCTAGCTTACCTAGTACTATTTTATTCAGTTACACTCTAGTTGTTTCTACCACTCAAACCCAATCCGAGCGATTTTGAAAACGCAAAGCATCTAGGATATAAATAAATGAAGCCAACATGGTCATTTCAGTCATCAATTTGTAATTTCTAATATGAATGTCACTAGGAGAAACCTAACACTACCATACTCTGCGTGTTTGAATACAAATGGGAATTACTTTACTAAAACGGCGCCAAACAGGAAAAGCATTTGATGTAGTTCGCCGTCTTCGTTAAGCTCTGTATCATTCTTACATTTGTTAACTTTTGGATATACATCCATTCGAATATGTGTCTATATATGGTGCGCCGTTTTATTTTGTTTAGTTTGTTTTGAAATCTTAAAACTAGACTTTGAATGCATATGAAAGGTGTCTCCCGGAACAATGGACGCGTCTAAAAACTGGAAATTTGCAGTGAGAGATCTGTTTGGTTGTTTATCTCGACAGCTTCTATTATAAAATGAGGAATGAAGTGGATAAGATTTTGCGCATTAGTTATATCCTTGATTCTAGATCGCTTTCATATTACGAAAGGGGAGGGTAAGCGAATACTGTAAATGCCGATTTTCATTTTTATCCTATACAAAACATCTTTATTTATTTACTTGCTTGACAATCGTATTTTAACGTTGAAACAAATTAAGATATTAATACAAACGAATATAGTTTGAATATTTTAATTATTAGTTCATCCATCCATTATACATATACGTGCGAACGGAAAACTAAGCTTCGACTTCAAAGTCAAGCAAACTTTATAATAAGCAAGTGAATGTCAATTTGTTCCAAATGCGCGACATAAACCAAATATATCATACACTGACTTTGTTTCTTGGACTTGAATCAGCTGTTCGTGCAAATAAGAAAATAAAACTAACGTTAAAAGCAACGGCTTGAATTTGAAGCGGTATCATAGAAGTTTTTCACCCGTTAACTGCGGAAAATAAGGAATATTTGCAAACGGTGTGATTTATCTTTTCAGTGAAATAAGCTCTGTCATTTGTATGTTGTGAAAGTCTGACAGAAGAAGGTAGTTTCAGAGAATGAGAACAACTGAAAACCTTTGCTTATCATGGATCTTTGTGTGCATTGATACAAAGGAAATACCGAGTGGTTTATTGCTTGCTGATTCTGCAATTACACGAGACAGACGATAAAAGGTAGCTTTAAAGGGAAATGAATATATAACCATATCGCAGATAACAAATTATATCCTGTAATAATATCATTCTCGGATGTAAGCCACAGTTTGTTCGCGATTCTCCGAACTTAATAGATTAATAAAAAGTACAAATTGTGACAATTACGAAATAATCCCTTTCCAGATACATTATGGATGTGTCGAGAGACGGTAAACCTTTCCGGTATTTGATAAATCTTTTTCTAATCTTGTTGAGCTGCCGTCCAATCTTTCTTGGGATTGCAGAATGTATTTAAAGATAATAATCATTTATTGTAAACATGTTTACATAAGCAACTTTTGTACATGATTGTAAGTTATAAAGAGCGTATTGACATAGCAACAGCTCACAGATAGATGATTCACTCATTGGTTTTATATTAAAATATGATCTTTTTAACTATTGTGAACTCATTCATTTGGTGTATCAGTACATTCAAGACTAGTGTACTTCATTCGAAGCATTCTATTCTTTTGGACGTGTAATAGAAAGTTTCGGATTACTTGAGATTTAATTCACATTATTTTAAGTGTCTCTTAAGTATTTGGTTTGTAATATAGAGACCTTTAGCTGCGACACCGACTTGTTTTATAGTCGGATTCGAAACTGCACCCTTTCGATTGTGAGTTCTTGGACTTCATATCTACCAAGAACTCATATCTTGTATTGATTCCTATACAGTTTGCTTAGTTAGATACAATACATATAAACCTTTTTAAACGCAGCAATGTATTTTCAGAACAAAATATATTTATAACATAGGCAATGAAATATCAGAAAGATTCGATGTAATTTGACGAGCTCAGGTGTTTCCAGATTTGTATAGAGTTATGCATATTGTCAAGAGAAAGCAATTTGTTTGGAGCCAAGAACCAAAGATTGACACGAGCAAACGTTTAACAAAGTATTAGTAACTGCAATAAAAGATTGTATAGTCTATGCAAACATTTACTACCAAAATCTCTTTTCCTCAGCCACTGAGAAAGGTAACCTGATAGACACCGACTTTCGTATTATAAATCTTGTAGATTTTACAATTTTCAGTGTTTCTACTATAGGAAATAGAGCAGGATTTTATAACGAAATAAATAATGTCAGCTAACAAGAAAGAAAGTCTCACTTGTCAAAACACTTTATCTCATGCAAAGAAATCGATTATTTCAAGTTGATGAAAGTAGCATCAGTATGCTTCGCGTTTGCGAAATTACATTTCTAAGTGACCCATCGGGTAAAAATACTTCAGCCATTGCTACGTGAAAAACATTTACTGACAATCAATCTGATAGACCAGAGCAAAGTCACTATGTTGGCGAAGTGGAAAATGAGACTTTAGTTGCCGCAAAGGAATGGGACAAAATAACATTAGTAGATATTCTCAGAACTCTTTTCCCGAAGGAATATCACACCTGTCAAATCATTTGCCGACATTATGACAAATTAAAAAATAATTGGCACAAATCACGAAGATTAAAGAACAATATCAACATTTCGGCAGTCTCAAGAGGCACAACCACAATTCATTTTTCACGAGAGAATATGAGATCGTGTGTGAAGATGACCATCGGAGCTAAAGTTATTCTTGTCAAGCGAATGGAAGCTATATCATCAAGAATTCTTACATAGCTACTAAGTTGGGCGTTTTTAAAAAATACCATACTTATACCTTTGTATGCTCAATGTAAATATTGTAAACATAAAGAAACATATTTCACATTATATATTCAATCTACAACAGTCACATACAAGACATATATTAATAATTTGAAGTTAACTTATTCTGATAAAAGCCCAGTATTAACCTGAACTGTAGTTAACATTTGGTAAGAAAAGGAAATTCAATTATATCTATGGGTACTACTAATTATAATTTTATTTAATAAAACGGATTGATGAAAACCTGGAATACATTTTTTTCAAATTTATTCACTTTATCAGATATAAATCCTGACGTAATTCCAATATTGCAAATATTCATGTGAAGGTAATTTTGGCTTTTTATTAACAACATTTTTAGTTCTCTTCATCTGATGAAGACCAGAAATAAAGAGAAATGGAATAAAAACCTTAGGTACTTCTAAAGCAGAGAACCATGTGTATTATTTCGGAATGCTCCATTAACATTAAGAAGGGATGTAATATTGCGCACTTATTACAATGTGGAGAGGTATACAATGTTTTGCTTTTTATGGTTTTACGCCATTTTTCAGCACAATATAGGCTATACATGGCGGCCAATATTAATGGAGGAAGAACCCAGAAAACTCGCGGAAAGAACCACCGACCCACGAGAAGCTCCTGGCAAGCTTTCTCACATAACTACATTAGCCGAATCTTAGACTCGAACCCACGCAGACAGAGGTGAGATGACAGTGATCCGTAACGGACAGCGCTTTAGCACTCGGCCACTCGGGGCCCCTGCAAAAGTATACAAAGGTCACTGTTACATAAACATACATATATGTATATATATATATATATATATATATATATATATATATATATATATATATATATATATATATATATATATATATATATATCACATATGTGTGTGTGTGTGATTTGGATTTGTAACATAGCTTTTAAAAACGTCTCTCATATCTCTAAGATGGCTGCAGTGTAACACTTTATAGTGATATCTAGAACTAAGGTCATTATGCCGCAGACCTGTACTATCATGTTTCACGCAGTCACATTATCCCGATTCCTGGTCGACCAGTCTTAACACTAACATCTTAATGAAGAGCGTCTAGCGAGGCACCTGATGGTACCAGTTTTATAAGTTTTTGGCATGACACTGCCGAGGTTCAAACTCGCGACCTCACGTTTAAAGTTTCTTATGGCATGTATTTTAGTTGCAAATTACCAGCAAGAAGATACTTTATTTTCCATAATTCTCTACCCATCATTACATTTTCTGCTAAACATTCTTAGCGTTTTTCGCACAGAACTATGAAAACGGAAAACATGTTCTTCATTTTAGGTACTTATTATTGTGTACTAATAACTATTTAAATAGTATTCATATGAAATTGCTTCTCAAAACGTCGGAGAGAGAGAGAGAGAGAGAGAGAGAGAGAGAGAGAGAGAGAGAGAGAGAGAGAGAGAGAGAGAGAGAGAGGCGAAACATAACGTTGCATTAGCGAAATACAAATTTGGCAGAGCGTCTGTTTTGTACATACGGTAATCCAATTTCACATTTGTTGAAAAATAATCCTGAAAGATCATTTTCTTTCAAATATGAATACAGTTCATCTATCGTCACCTTGAATAAATAAACAATCAACGTTTTACAAATATTGTACTGCGTTCAGAAAATTGAACAAGGCCCATTGATATAAAACTGCCACTTACCAAGCAGACAGCAATATTTTGGCATCTCGATTATTTAGGTTTGTTATAAATATCGTTGTTTGTAACTTGCTTCCAGAAAAATGTCTAATAAATCTATTAAGGTTTTGTATGAGGGGAGTTTGTAAGATTTAGGTTATGTGGAGATAATTATGATTCGCACATTTCTGAAGTTTATTGATTTAGATGAACGTCTGTTTAAAATGGTAATAAGTATTTTGGATAACACCCAACTTCCATTCGTAAAAGTTGTTTCACAGTTTTGAGATGATTTCTCCACCACGCCTGATCACACGAAACTGGAGAACTCTTGATGCCGTTATCTGTGGGGATACAAACCAATATATTGCGTTCAATCAATACGTTTATCAATAGTTACAAGCAGTATATATACATGAGAATTATGAGCCAGCCAATATAAAACATTACCCGCACAGTATCATCAAAGTTATATTTAATGTATAGAGACTATTATTCAGGAACTCGAACGATTAACAGGTGTTATGATTTTGCGTTAAAATCCTGAGAATAAGTTTAATTTATTTGTGTTAAATGACTACAGCCTTTCAATCGCCTAATACTTCTTTTGCTTAATCAATTTAGCTGAGTAGAAGGTCTTATATATTCAGGTAAATAATAGAACCATGACGTGGAAATATCAATATTAATCGTGTCGAACAAAGAATTCATTTTCACACAAATGAAGATCCCTTAGTATGTATGTATGCATGTATGCATGCATGCATGTATGTATGTATGTATGTATGTATGTATGTATGTATGTATGTATGTATGTATGTATGTATGTATGTATGTATGTATGTATGTATGTATGTATGTATGTATGTAATCTTTATCGTCGTACAATCAAGATTTAAAATTAATTGTTTGCATGTTCCATTAAGAAAAACGATTCTGCACTACATTTGAAAGTTAGCTTAGATAACTATATTCCATTTATATATATATATCATTGTATAGAAATTATATACTTGTATCTACGCAAATAAAGGAGTATTACAAATAAAGTATTGGCCCTGTTCAGTTATGTACATTATTTGGTTCATATATATGCAAATAATATACAAAAACATCACCCTTTCAATTTTCTATGCATTTTTCTTCGCACAGAAGGCACGTTTCTTAGAAGCTCTAGAAGACATACACTGCACTTTTTGATCTTAGATTTGTCAACCACGATTCATGATTAGTAAGCGAGATTGCATAGTAATAAAACTGAAATCTAGGATTATTATTAATAGGAGAAAATTGTCAATCACCATACATTGTAGCTTTCGATGTTGCCGTTTATGTGATTTACTTCGATATATATATATATATATATATATATATATATATATATATATATATATATATATATATATATATATATATATATATATATAAGTGAAATCTTTTTTCCAGACTTACATTATTTAATATTTACTTGACAAATTCAGTGTGTGCAATCTGAAGATTTATTTTCAATACATGTATTTTGGTTTGCAAACTGCACATAAAACGAACATATTTGAAATGAAAATACGAAGAGTTGCATAACGAGTAAAGATACTGCACTTTACTGAAAACTAAAAACAAATACAACCGCTGATGTAAACCAACACTTCAGGTTCATGAATTCAGCAACCACATTTTCTTCAATTCTTTTGGCTCCATGTATTTCGCTCAAAGATCAATAATTTACGCTCAGACGGTCAATGAGACAGTAGAGTTCCGACGTAAGATCGGGACAAGTCTAAAGTTGATCATGTATGAGTAACATTACTAGACAGACATGGTTATTACTTTTGTGGCGAGAAATAGTTTCAGAATGTAGTGGTCAATAGGTACATTTTTGTATTTGTATCCCATGAATTGCTTACAGGAAAACGATTCTTTTCCATCCACACAATAACCCCTTAAACGGATCGACACAAAACGTTTACAATATTTACGTTAAATTTGTAAATAAATAACTTGACAAATGAGGATAAGCGAGTTATGTTCCTAATTAATTATGACACTGCTGGAATAGGAATCATTACTAGAAATCTATAGCCGCAGGAAGCAAAGCATCTATTTGAAGAGCACTATAAATTCTATACAGTTATTTCGTTATAGAATCCATGAAACTAATCATAGTCTAATTTGAAAACAAATTTTAGCAGCTAACAGTAAATGCAAATTATCACAATCAGAACTTTTTCTGTACCATATATCAGATGAACGGTTTTTGACCGATTTTGGAACAATGCAGTAGAGATCGTTTAAAAAAAAATACAAAATCAAAATAAAATGAAGCAGTTGGATGTTTCCTCTGGTGCTTCCGCTGAAAATTATGTATTCTTCCTGATACAATTATCTTAATCAACCCTTAGTCCAACAAAATTGTTCCGAGCATGAAAACTAGACAAGAAAGCATCATTATTTCAAGGCCTATACGTATATCAATATTTCTTGAAAATACTGGTACATGATTTTATTTATTTTTTTATACTTTTTATAAATAGCCGGTAAGTTGAGGAGAATATTTTGTGTTAGTGTTTAACTAAGTGAAATATTGTCTCCTACGAGCGTAACATTACATTGGATATATAACATATGTGCTTACGTATGCGTTGCCAGTTAATAATCTTAATAACAAGATGTAATAACGCTCATAAATTAATTATCATTGTGGTATGAACGGTTTTAGAAAAATTCCAGAACTAATGATTGTTGTGCCAGGTTACAGAAATGTGTGATTTCGAGTAGTAAGAGCTGTAAGGTTAAGAGGAAAACTGATCAATACTATTATTTCGTATTTTGGAGCCATCCTCATTTCTTGCGTTCTGTTGTAAGTCTGCGGATGTGTTTTTTGTACTTAAATATTATTCAAAAGGAAAACTATTTGTGAACTGTTCCGATATAGATAATGCTTGTTATTTGTGTGAACTGTTCAGATATAGATAGTGCTTGCTATTTGGTCTATAAAACTGTTCAGATATAGATAGTGCTCGTTATTTGGTCTATAATGCTATCATGGAACAGTTGTGAATTTTTCGAAACAGGTTTGGATAGCGTTGCCTTGATAACGTTAGGATTCTTGACATCGTTTTTTCTGGTTTTCAAATATTTACGGAAGTTTTCAATTTGTGTTACTTTTATTTATCAGGATGTTTCTGGATTCTCTTGAAAATAATTTAAGTTCTTCTCAAAAATTTATTTATAAATTTTGATAATTAAATTATTTGTGCAGTTTTTTAAAAAAAAAAAAACTTGCTGGTTTTTCATTTCTCCGTTACGTAGATTATGACCATAGTGTTGAACCAGTACCACTTATATATTGTGCTTTGAAAGCCAGATTGCTTTGAGATTACCATAATAATGAATATTAAAAATTAATTTGACGAGACATTCTATAGCAAGAGCAGCAAAGAGGGTGGACAGACCGAAACTATTTCAAGCAAACCGAGACTATTTCAAACAAACCGAAACTATTTCAAGCAAACCGAAACCAGTTCAGGCAGACAAAAAAAAGAAATCTTTAAGGATTTTACGCTACAGACCCGGCACTGATGTCGCTGCGGAGACGAATTGTTTCAACCGAATATTTGATCAAGTCCGATACGATCTCTTGATCCCGGGTCGTGCAAATTTATCGTTACAAATCCATGTGGAATTGACTGAGCGTGACTAAAGAAATTTCTAAAGAGATTATAATCCATATCACCGCCGCACTAAGTTTGCCAAATATTTCGTAGCGTATGTGTGTCAACTCTGTTGAATACAGCAAGAATATTGCAGTTATCTCTGATCACTTTTGGTATTTGTGTGTATCGTTGAGTGACATATATCACATCGGTATTTTTATGCCTACCTCTGGAAAATATCCTAGCGGGATTCTTTTGATTGTCTAACATGAAATCATCATATACGACTAAATTGTTAATACTTCCATCAATATTATCAATACTCGGTGCTTCCTCGATATCGGTTATAAACTCAATAATATCCTCATCGATTTCCGATTTGCTTTCTCGTTAAAATCCTTTAACACCCCGTAACATCGCTGATCGTCTACACTAGGGGCTATTAAATACAATTTGTCCCATTTCATTCATCTTGTTATTAAATTAAGTAGCAGTTGTGTCTTGCCACTTCCAGATGGTCCGATTATAATCATGCGAATAGAATTCGGTAGTGCTGCATGATGCTTAACTGGTTCTCGTGTTTTTGTCGCCGAAAAATCAATTACATTCATGTTATTATAAATAATTAATGGATCTATATTGTGTGAAATGTAAGAAGCGTACTAGCACAAACGCCTTGACGACGATTACAACTAAAAATAACAGATCAGCACTTGCTGGTAAATGTGTACAATGTGATACAAAAAAATTTATATTTGTTTCCCTTGATAAAATCAAGGATTTAAAAAAAAACGAGGAGGTGATATTGCAGCCATTTAGTAAAACTCACCGGGTAAAAACACTGTGGGCAAAATATCCAGGAGAAAAATACCTTCCAGGATATAGTTATTGTGGACCCGGGACCAGACTCGATATCAGACTCGATGATCAAAACCATCCCCGACCCGATGAAAACCCAATAAACGCTATTGATAAAGCGTGTCATGCTCATGATGTTGCTTATAAAAGCAGTAATCTGCAACACAGACATCTTGCAGATGTAAAATTGATTCATGCGTTGAATTCTATCACTGATAAATCCTTCAAAGAAAAATAATTAGCTTCATGGTTGATAAAATCGGCGATGAAAAGTAAATTGATGTTGGGTGCTGGTAATTAATAACAACATGGAATCTATTTATTATTCTCCAAGAGGATACTGGAGGGGTAAATCAGCAATCAGTAAACTCGCTATAGCTAGCGCCGCAAAAAATACACTGCAGTGGATTGGTTATCCAAACAGGCGATATGGCAAATTTATCTACCACCGCCTAAACAAATGAACTTCTCGCATTTTGATGTCAGCGCTCCTAATGAGGTTCATCAGGCTGATATATTATTTCTGCCGCATGATGGTGTTTACAAATACGCGCTGACCGTAGTTGATGTTGCGAGTCGTTACAAACAAGCAGAACCTTAAAAGACAAAGTTATCAGATGGCTTCTGAGGTGGCTTCTGCGTTTGAAAAGATTTATCGACGAGGTCCTCTGCATTGGCCAAATCTATTACAAGTCGATCCTGGCAAGGAATTTCAGGGTGCAGTGTTATCAGCAATGAAGCATCATAATGTCACCATCAAGCAAGGACATACTGCACTACATCGCGATCAGGCAATTGTTGAACGATTTAATCGGACACTTGCTGAGCGGTTATTTGGATATCAATACGCGAAGGAGTTTATTCAGGATAAACGATCCCGTGAATGTGTCAAGAGATTACCAGGCGGAATTACCGCACTGAATAACGAGATTACTCGAACAATTAATATGAAACCTAACAACGCGATTAAAAAAAAGTATATACCCGTAGAACTGCAAAATGATTTTTCAAAACAACCAATACTCGGCAATGTCACTGTTAGATATTTATATTAACCAGGAGAGCTTGAAGGTGGCAAAAAAGAGCTACTAATTATATTTGGAGTGTTCCTGCACATAAAATATCTAACATAACGAGATCTACGGGTAGACCGCCAGTCTATAGGATGGATTCAACTGCTCCTCAGCGAGGATATACTCGTGAACAACTACAAGTGATACCCGAGGATACTCAATTACCGCCGCGTGGTCTTAACTAGCACCTCTGCGTCTGTTGCACTCAAGACAAATCAGCATCACATTATCTCTGGCATGGCCAATACTGCTATTTTTTCTGTCTACGGTTAATTGGTGAGGATCTTTATCCGACCAACACCAACGTATTATAAAATTGCAACTCACGCAGTGATTATTCTGTTGTTGTTTCAGTGTAATTATAACTTCGGCATCAATAACACATTTTCTGTTATTCTTTTGTCCTGTTGTTTATAACCAGATAGTTTTTTTTCTGATTATATCATCCCTGACAATATCACTTATTGTAGTGTCATTACAGTCTAAAACAACTCTTCGAAGTTGATTTATTCTTCGTTCTCTGGACACCGCAAGATAAACTAAATTCGACCACTCGATGCGATTATCTATGATCCAAACAATTGTATCGGATATAGTCATCCCCTGTGAAGAATGTATCGTCGCTGCGTATCCTAGCTTCCATGGGGATTTATCAGCACGTAATGCATCTTCGACGACATTGATATCAACTAACACAATATCATTTAACACGAGAATCTGCTTCTCTGTCCCTGACTTTGTCAGGCCTGGAATATCAACTTCGATATTTTGTCTTCGTGTATCCATGGGTCTATAACACAATGGCACTGGAAGTGTTGCAAATTTTTCTTTGTGTGTGTTAAATAACTTCATCTGAAGTGTATCTCTGACGATCTTTCTACTTGCCACTATCAAATCGTTTGGTCTCTACGCTTCCCAGAAATCATTTAATGGGGTTTCCGAAATTATTTCACGCGCTATTTCACACTGGATTCTATCCGGTTGTAATCCGATTAATTTTTTGAACTCTCGTAATTCATTATCAAGTGCTCTATGATCAGTACTAATTTCTTCATAATAGTCTACAAAATTCTTTAGCCAATTATGTGGGGATAAACCGACAAATGGTGGTGGTTGACCATGATCGCCACAGATTATCACTTTTGTATTCTCACATTTCATACCAAATGATGATTTCAGGAATATATTTCTCACCCATTCGATCAGGAGTCCATTCGTCACCTTTCCATTGAAAGAAACTATGATAAGTACAAGCATTAATTCCTCGTTGTTTCATCTCTCTAGCAAGTATGCGTGTTGGTGTTAGCACAATCATGTTTGATTTCCCTCGAAATACTTCAATCGCACTAGTCGTTTCCCTGACCCACCACAGCCGTTTAAGTAACTGGTTTTATATCTACATATTGGATCGGAACACGACGGTGCATTAGATAGTTCTAATATCTGATTATTTTTCAAGTAATTGTTTTCAATCGTAACATCTGCTGATTTAGAATAATTACGCAGTAATTCCTTTTTAATTCTCCATGATCCCCAACTCTCGTTAGAAATAGTGAATTCAGCCACTGCTTCTTTATGTTTTACGTCTATATAAAATGAATCAGTGGCTACTTTAACCGCGGTGTCAAAAAATTTATTTATCATCGAAAGTAAATTAATAGAAGCATAAGCCAGCTTAGACGATCTTAAGTACGTATATTGAAGATTTTCTCCATCTGTGTAAGTAACAATTGTACCTAATTTGGTTCCATCGGACAAGAAAGCGTCTTTACGATCGACGTATATACCCCTAGATGTTACATCTGTGATTATAAAATCGTATTCAGCATCATCTATAATCAAACGCGAAGAATATCGTTTGCGGTCGTATTTTCCACCTTGTGTGAACTTACCAATTATTCTTCTACCGAAATTTTTTGCGTGTTTATTTCTAACTTCAAAGATTTTTTTGGACCATTTCACGATATATTCTTCGTCGAGATCGGGGAATTGTTTTTTGTTTTCGGTGATTATAATATGTAGACTATCGGGTTGTGGTAACCAGACTTCAGTTTGTTTTCGACATGATATAATTGCTTCACTGACAATCAGCGATATCGGCATTTTAGAATCAATCATATACCGTAATAACACTATTGACATCCAGTGTTTTTCAGAGATGTGTCTACCAAACCAAACATAACAGCATGGATGAAGTCCTTTAGCCAATTCAAATGATACCACACGAGTGAATCCGGTTAAATCAAAATCGGGCAGTGGTCCATTAATCGCAACACGGGTCATCTCATGTGTAAGATGTCCAAATCTTTTGAAGTACTCAGAACACTCTCCATACCCAAGAAAACTCATATCAACCGAAATGATACTTTTAGGGTCGTAGTTTGTATTCCATAATCCACCATGGCCATATTTAACGCAGCTTGATTGTGTATCTGAGAGAAATTCTGCTCTTGTTTGTTTCCATAGATTTCTCTTTCTCGTGAAATGAGCTGCAACTGACTGTATTGTAAAACAGTTTGCCAGTAATTGTTCGTCGTGTTCCGTTGAAAAACCACTAGCTAGTTTTTTCATCTCGTTGTGAAGGGCCTCGGTACGATATAATTCGCCATTGGATTTTACAAATTGATCGAATTTACCCTCTTCGTCTTCAAAACCCTATAATAACTACACTGACACAGGATCGTTATTACTCGACTCGTAACTAAAATCAAATAAATTTCCCGTGTAATACTATATTATTCTATCTCGCGGAAATATTGTTAATGCGGATGTCTAAGCGTGTCAATAATTTTTATTGGAGATCATCTCGATTTATATTTCGTGTCGTATAATATCTCGCCTGTTACTGTCTCTACGGATATTGGGAAATTTAGTATCCACTCTAACGCGGCCACATTTTGAATTGTTGCTCCGCTCTCCTTCACTGTTAATCCCCATTCATTTTTTTTTGTGTGTTTTAGATCCGTCAATTTGTTTCCACGCAACGCATTTGTAAAATGCTCTATTATTCGTTCTGCTACACAATTTATTCTTGACGAATATTTCACGGGTTTTAATTTTTCAATACTCGGTTTATCATTTATCGGTTACAGGATAGGATCTCTCGTAATACGGTTTGTCAATCCCAGTCACAATTCCTGGTTTGGAATCCTGACTTACAGTGACAATTCTCTTATTTTTCAGGATGGGTTCAAATTTGTCGCGTATAATCCAATTCTCCGTTTCTGAGCGGATAATGAACTTCACTCTAATAAAATAGTTTTTCTTATCAAGATGTGAGATTATCAGTACTGCTCTTTCATCGTTCATGGTAGCATCAACACTGCCATCAATTCGAAATGTTGACCAACAGTGAGATGCTCCATCGCGCTTGAATTCATTCAAACAATCACGGATTCTACCCAACATGCTTCTTTCACTTATTAGACCCTTTGGTACATCAGTGGACACTCTATCGAGATTGAATTCAACATTTTTCCAAGGCGTAATTTTCGATAATCTCTCGATAATCTCTCAGACTCCTCCATATTATAATTAAAACAAGTATTTAAAAAAAGAATTTATTATATAATTAATCATTGCAAATGGCTTTTGATAGGATCATTGGACGAATGAAAGTAGTTGATGCACCAGTAGAAAATATGTAGACAATTAGATCAATCTGTTATTAAATAAAATGTCATATAGTCATGTTAGTGTTACGATAACGCCTGGTCAAATTAAAAAATTACAATCGGAATCAGCTACAATATTGCTGAAGCACAATCAGATGTCTGGCGGTCAGAATAAACTGTCATTGACAGCTCGTCAGTTAAAACACTTCAATGATGCCATCAAAGATAAAAAAGGTGTTCAGGTCACTCTCTCTGCGGACGCAATTAGAAACATGATAAAATCAGGTGGCATATTCCCACTTTTCGCTGCGTTACCAGCGTTGATTGCGGCAGCGGACCCAGCGGTAGCAAAAGCCGCCGCGCTAGGAGCCGTTGGTACAGCGCCACTAAATAAAGCTACCGGACAGGGCTACAAAAAAGAAACTATCAGGAAAGGGTCTACGACTACCAGGAACTCCGTATTCATGGTACAGCGGAATAGGCCAGAGACTAGGAACAGTTTACTAACAATAGTTCCTATGTCAAATTTTGATTTACTGGATGCTGCTAAAAACTAGCGATAAAGAACTTTAGAGGTGTCTTTATGAGAGATCAATTACCACAACAACCAAACAACGCTGAAAACGGTATCATTATACTCGATAATAGCAGCGGACCTCGAACTCACTGGGTTGCATACGCGATTGATCCGCGTGTGATTATTTATTTCGATTCATATGGGTTAGCGGGAAAACCACCCCATAAAACCGTACAGGAATATACGAGTAATCGCCTTTTATAAAGAAATTATATAAAATAACATGATTGATATTTGGGGGAAATCTTTATCAAGCCTGAAAACATCACCAAGGAAATATCTGCAACCGGTGATGTAAAAAAATTATCGAAGATGAAATATCTGAGATGTTAAACGTCGCAAGTGTTGATCCCAATGAAATAGTTGTATTTCAAGATCGTCATGGTAAATTGAAAACTAGTAATGTTTTCCTTGATGATATTTTGACAAAACGACACTACGCAGTAGAAGATACTATAGCGTTGTTTTCCGATCAGGGTAAACTCAAACCGGGCGTCCTCATTTCAACTATTGTGGACTCCCAACAAAAACTGAATGACCATATAACAAACTTTGAACATTTACAACAAAGTATAATTGATAATATCGAAACCCCGATAAATAATTTCTTTGGGATTCCACGTATTCATCCCACATTGAAAATCTCAGGCGTAAAAATCGCTATGTTAGAATTAGCAAGACTCTAATCTAAAAAATGGAGATCATGTTAAGTTTTCAACTTTTTGTAAAAATCTTACTGAGAAATTCTTTGGGGTATCTCATTAGATAAACTCGACATAAAACTCCCGGATATTAGAAAATCCATCGATGAGATGAAAAACACCATCAAAGATGATTTACCGAGGATGATAGAAACACTTGAAAAAACAAAGATTCCTCATGAGAAAATCAACAATCTAGTATACACGATCCAACACGGATCATTTACGAGGACACCATCCACTAACATTAAATATCACCGCGGCCATCAAAGGTATTTGTCGATTAATACTAGTGTCGCCGACTCAATTTAATATTTCATCAACGAGTTCATCTGGGGTCAACAATATAATATTAAGGATCATCGACAAAGGAACAAATGAACGATTCATAATATCATCCACTGATAATAATTTGGCTAGGGTTTCAGTAACATGGTATGCGGAATTCGTAACGGATTTAAGTAAACAACTGAATTTAAAATCCATAGGATTTTCAACGCTGGCAAATTTAACGACAGCAATTTGAAATCTATTATAATAATTAAAATGTCATCATTGGCAACGTCACAGCAATATCGCTATGATCAGGTCAGAGAATTTCAAACTAAATTCAAAACGCTCACTGAGGAGTATCAAGTAAAAATAAAAAAAATATCGAGAAGAATCACCGCAGTTAACATTACCGTGTACTCGGTATCAGGTGTAATCACCGGAGCTGGTATTATACTCTCCTCGGTGACAATGATTGCCCCGATAGCTATTCCAATTTGTATATCCGCGACGACAACAATCCGGAAATAAGTTCGATTATAACAAAAAGAAAATATCATCATGCAGCCAGCGTAAAATGCAGGATTATGTAGCTAAGTTCCATGTTGTGTCAACCGCGTACTCACAATTATCCTCGATGATATCGTCCTCCCTCCTTGATACATTAATATCCGATAATGAGTTTTCCACGATGGTACGTGTTTATGATTCCACGATGTCAAAATCAGAAAAACAACTGAGTATAATAACAATGGCAACATCGCAAGAACTACTTCAACGAATAGCGGAAAATACCACCCCAGTAAAAACCAGCATGATCTCAATAACCTCAGCCAATCCTGAATTCAGTGTGAATTTCCCTACTGCGGTTCCAGTGAAGGCGATAGCACTAGCAAAATTACGAGTATACCATAGTTGGCCTAATATTAGATCAGCACCTTTCGGTGGTCAAGAACCGAATAATTCCCTGGTGTTTGCAAGTAAGAATAAACAAGACGGAACTCCAGACTTGAACGTTGTTTCGCTACCATCTGGGTCATACCAAATCGAACAAATCAGTAACGAATTTCAGCGTAGAATAAATTCCATTACTGAAAAAGAATCGAAAATCGATATAACGGTTCACGAACCGACGTTATCATCTGCCATTGAGATAAACTCACCCTGATATGCCGTAGATATCTATCAGAGTTCTATAAGGACAATACTGGGTTGGCCTGAAATCCCACCTCGGACATCTTATCAAATACCAGAACATAAAAATCTGATTATGTCACAGATGTACAGTCATACCACGAAATTGTTCCATCATATCGAAATTATTTGCCTGGTATAAAAATGCAAAATTAACTCATAGATTCACATTTCTCGATAAGAATACCATGCAATGGGAATTTGGTTTTGAGAAAACTCCTGATTCATCCATTGCAATTGTATTCACTCTAAATAACGTCATTGATTAATTGAAAGAGACTAATCAATTACATAAAACACACCTAGAGAAACTACGAGAGAGTTTCCAGGACCATCTCTCTGATATAACGAGTTCACGCATCGAGATTAAAAAATATGTTGAGATATTAAATCAGCTTGTATCCGACATGGAATATATCAACAAACGAATAGTTCACATAATAATTAATGACAAGAATGGAGATAAACAAAAATTCCTAACCGGTTACAATATCACAGAAGCTGATTTACCCAATTTCAAATTTCCTGGGTATAACGCAAATGAACTAAAAAAATCTGTTAATGATCTTATTCAAGAAAACGTTTCTCTGATACTCGCCGAATGGAAAAATATGCCACAACCACAAACAAATATCCTCAAAGATAACAATGACCCAGATGGTGGTGGGAGACATATCGCACCTCAAAACGTCAATATATTCTCGGTGATTGCTGTTAATTTAGTATGTGATGTTATCGAAGGAAGTTATCAAATAAATCTCGAAAGATCAAATCAAGCCCAACAAGGATATATTTTATACTCATTTGCACCAACAGCTCCACCCGTATTTTTAATCATTGAGGATCCAATTAATCCAGTCTATATGCGATGTCATAATAATTCGTTAACGAGAATTAATTTCAAACTCACTGACCAGTCCAATAATTTGATTGATTTACGAGGTGAGGTTTTATAAATTAGTCTGTTTGTGAAATCGTAAATTGCTAGCAATTTCAAGGATTTTCAGTTCGTCTCCGCAGCGACATCAGTGCCGGGTCTGTAGCGTAAAATCCTAAAGGATTTTTCTTTGGTCTGCCTGAATTGGTTTCGGCTTGCTTGAAATAGTTTCGGTTTGCTTGAAATAGTTTCGGTTTGTTTGAAATAGTTTCGGTTTGCTTTAAATAGTTTCGGTCTGTTTGAAATAGTTTCGGTCTGTTTGAAATAGTTTCGGTTTGAAATAGTTTCGGTTTGTTTGAAATAGTTTCGGTCTGTTTGAAATAGTTTCGGTTTGTTTGAAATGGTTTCGGTTTGTTTGAAATAATTTCGGTCTGTCCACCCTCTTTGCTGCTGCAAGTGATATTTATTGTGTCCAAACTCCACTACAGTCAATATGATACTTGAGACAGAGGAGTATGAATACTTAGGACGGGCGACAATTACCCAAGACTAAAGTAAGACGAAGAACTCATACTGCACAGATATTACAACCTTCATTAGCATATAATACTAATATTGCACACATTCACACATTCTTTGTTTCTTTGTTTGATTAGGATTTTTAACGTAGCTTTAACAATTTTTCAGTCATATCGCTACGATGTCTGCAGTGAGGCAGTTTATAGTGATGTCTACCACTGGGACATCATGCCGCAGACATGCAGACATGTAGCATGATGTCCCACCCAGTCACATTATCCTGACACCAGGCCGACCAGTCATAACACTAACCTCTTAATGCTGAACGTCAAGCGAGGCAGCTGTTAGTACCATTTTTGTAAGTCTTTGGTATGACTCGGCCGGGGATCGAACCCACGACCTCCCGCTTCCGCGGGAGGTTTCACACATTCTCGTTAGCACTACCTCTAATGAAATAATAAGAATAATACCAGATAGTGTCAGCTCTATTATTCACCTCTTTTTATTTTCTTAGTTCTGCTTTTAGAATGTGCATGGAATTAAAAAATGTCCAATTTTCACATGTGTATCTTGATAGTATATCACTCAATACCTTTGCCCCATGAATTATGCAGAATTTATGATTCTTTGGTCACTGCGATATTTATGTATTCAACACCAATTATCTTTTATACGTGGCCACAATTCATAAACATTTTCCTGTTCCATAATTCATCATAACTCGTTTGCTATCTGTGCTCACATTTTAAACTCCCACCTATATCGGCCAGAACACTCGACTCGGCCTGTCTTTTAGATTTGCTTCTATGACTGGCCTTCTATCCGGAACTGCTTTATTGTCCCAAAAGACATACATTTATACACAGGAGGTTGCTTTTCCCACACCATTGGTAACATGTAGGAACCCATACTTTTCCGTACATTTCTACCGTCCGTATTTCCAAGTATTAGTCATTCTTTATATACTATTTGCAACATGTTACACAAACCTCAATTTGACGGGTTTTGTGACATTTATTTTCTTTACTATTTTGTTTGGTGTTTTTTTTGTGCAAAGTGGTACACATGAAACCTGGAAGGGATACCATCAAAGCATCTTAAGGATCACTCTTCCTATAAAGGTTGATGGAAATCAGCGCCTAAAAGCATCATTATATTAAACACTAATAATAATGATGTTTTCGTGTCGTTGTGCTTAATACACTGAGGGCATATAGCAATCTGGACTGTGAATAACATCAGATCAACATGCGACAAGTATGCTAAAACGTATGCCCAGATGTGCTTCAACAAAGTTCGTTTATATGAAATATCATTCTGGGATAGTATTCATGAAAATAACATTTAATGTAGTGTCCTTCGACACCTGTCAAGAAAAAAACTGCTAACTCTAGGCTCCTCAGTACATTTCTACATGAAATATATTATAAGGATAAGAAACATATGCCATATGCAATACTTCCTTCTTGATATGAAATATAATCCTACATTTTTCACAAATCATCGTTATAGATATTACCTACTATAAAAAATACATTAAAAAATATAGTATTGTATTAACTATATCTGTCTTTTAATTATCTTTGCTTCCAATTACAGAAATGTTTGTTTCGGAATACATGATTTAAAGAAAATTATAAATGTATCATACAAGTGCAGAAACGATGTAATATTGATACCATGTTTTAAGAATTTGGATACATGATTACACGATAGTCATGACTATATGTTGATCTATATTTTATTTTCATTGTTTGTTTATATTAAAATGTTTCATTTCATTATATGCATTTGTAATGTAATATTGTATGATAACTTAACCATGTCAAAAATCAATCTAAGTTTCAACTTGACCTGAATTATTGTTTCTTTTTATTCTGTAAACAACTAATATATAGATAATTGTTCTATGTGTAGGGGTTTAATATTAGGATCATTATTAATATAAATAAACATGCTTTTTAGGGGGGGGGGGTCTGGGTCAACGTTATACGAAGTCTCCCATAATTGCAGTATCAGACTATCTACAAATAACTAACATTTAAATTTATAAACATTACGAATGTTGTGGAAGTTTATTTTCCACTCAGTAATACTTTTATTTGGAGGTATTATTACATTAAAGATATAGATGCAATATGAAATTAACAGTAAATAATTAATATCTATTGCAAGAAAATATTTCATTTCAGTTCCAATTTTGAAAACTTCTATTGTAAATAATGAAACGATACTTGGTACACATCCCTAGTGTAGTTATATTTACTACAAGCTGTAACGAAGAGTAACATGTTGTATTAGATGATTATTCATGGGTAATTAGTGATCTGTGTTTATATCGTATATAAGTATCCTTTCCTTTAGAGGAGGCGAAACTGTTTGTGACATAATTGTGTTGTAATTCGTACTGATTGTAAAGTCACACCTCTGTATCAAAGACCCTCCAAAAAAGGACTCTAGCGGATACGAGGAAAGAATGGGGCAAGGAATTAGCTCTAATGTTGTGCGTTCGTTTGTGACAAAAAGGATATATTGTCACGTTGAAATGCTTCAGTCTTCATATGAAATATAATCCTACTCTAGCATTGGAACATCACTATATCACATTCACCTGGAGCATGAGGTGTGTTTGTGTTATAACCAGGTTGAATATAACTTGTTTCCAATATAGCAATATCAAGACCTGGGCCGAACAACCATCAGTAATACCCTTATCTGTGTCGAAACAATCATCACTAATAATTTTCAGGTTCTTTCCATTACTCCACTGAATGAATCAAACTGACATGATCTCCGTGAGCTTCACTAAATTATCTTCATCAGTTTCATTATATTAGAGGTTATTTTAATGACTGGGGAATGATAGCTAAGCTATATTTTGCATGCTCTAGCGCCTTCACATACGCGCATGTACAGAATGAACTTATCCGCAATTATATGCTACTGAAACTACATATTAGAATTTTAATAATATTAAAAAATGAGCCTATAAATGCAAGAAAAGAAAGAGGTGATGTTCCTGACTGAACGATCAAAAAAAAAAAACAAACATAAAACAACCCCAAAACATAAATTAGAACCAAGCATATGCTACTATATTCTGAGAATACACTTTAGGTTATGACATGTCATAAACTGTTGTTACATTGTGAGACAAGGTCATAATGGTAAACATGGTATCCATATATTCTATACTGCAACTTCGATACCATATGCAATTTAGTTTGATATGTTTCTGCTAGTTTTACTGTTTGTTTGAAAACAATATAATTTATGTGACTAAACGAAGGAGTTAATAACATAGGATAATTATAACGTTACCGGGTTTGGCGTTAGATAACAACACGTATGTACTATATTACGTCGTAAAGATGTTTCATCGAACATTTTAATAACTAGGCCTTAAGACACCGTCTAGACTACCATTTTTATTTACATGTAAATGTGATCCTGCAGGCGCTATTACTTGAAAGCCAAGTGAACTAATTCACCAGAACGCTAGGCTCATTATAGAAAACCAAACAAAATTGATAATATATCATGTAATACCTGAAACGCAAACATAAACAGCTTATCGAACAGAAACCTATTTCACAATATTAACAAACAGAAAAACAAGACAAGCGTTGCACAAAGTTCTAATTGTATTTGTACTGCCCAAATATTTGCCAGGAGAAAGTCTTTGAAGATTATACTGAGAAAGCACACGAGGTTATTGACTATATTTCTTCTCAGTTTGATTTACATGATAGAGATAATTCATTAATAATCAATTAAACGAAAAGCTCGAATTAAAACTTTATATAATGATTAAGTTAGCAATACAAGTTTAAAATACCAAATACCAATTAGCTGACGAAATAGGCAAGCACTCTGGTCAATTGTTATAATTCTTCGGTAAACAAGGCAAACTTTTCTTCTAAATGGAAATAAACTAATCTGACAAACGCCCTTAAGATTCATGGAAAGCATGGCGTAATTCAATATGAACCATACACATTACAAAGTACATTGCTAACAGGGTTACCGTCCGTTTCGCAGCAGCGAGATTATATTGCCAATCTGTCGCTGTATCAATACAATAATCTGAACGTTTGGATGAGGACACAAAAGAGCTCTCTTTTTGTGACACTAACAAGGAGTTTGGTACACGGGTCCTCTATACACGATGTGTAGGATGGATGAATTAGCAAATCGGTAAGCTTGAATTTAGAAAATGATTTCGAAAAAGAAAATAAAGGCTGGTCATTCCCGGCACACAATTGGCAAGGGAAAATTTGAACCCCTATTAATTTGGATCTAGCTATATAAACAATTTTATTGTCCAACTTCCATAAAATATTCGTTATTTCGCTGACAAAACACGTCAGGATAAAACCAGGCATCAGTAACCATCATATTGACTTCTGCTCTCAGAAAAAGCTTGTTAATGTTAACCCAACACAACTTAATAATTTTCATTAAAGAGGTAGACAGTCGGTGTCACTTAAAACATAAACATAGATTTTTTATTGTTCCAGTATTCTCTTGTTCTCTAAAATCACTGCAGAAAAATAAAGTTCTCCTGAATCGTTCACCGTTATATAGCCTTACTTTCATTTTATTCGATAATTGTTAAATATTCAGATCTGATACAAGTTAATGAGGTAACAATTAATGCAAAGAAACGCTATATCATGCGCAGAGTACAACTACTGTATAAAGCTCATTTCTTACAACAATAATAGGAAACATCAATGGCATACATATTAATCCATTTCCCTTCTATTTCAAATGACAAAATTTACGAAGTCCACACTTTGGCATTTGTTCTTAAGTATTTCTCAGACAGAGAAATAATCGGTAAAATACTTTCACGCGCAATTAATGCTGCACTGTATTGAAGCAAGATAAAACATGTTCAACATAACGATAATAAGCTCCCGTCTGCGTTCACCAGAACAAACAAAGAGCAATGTACTAAAATCCTTTCTCTAATTTCACATTATTCTCAAATCCATAAGATCGATTTTTATCGGATTGTATTGGATATATATGCCATTAATAATACCTATTTTTACTAACCGTAATCCATAAGGTCGATTGTATCGGATACTATTTGAATTGCGTCTACCTACCTACTCTTTCTCTCTGACTCTGTGTGCGTGTCTTTCTCATAACGACGTATATATATATATATATATATATATATATATATATATATATATATATATATATATATATATATATATATATATATATATATATATATATATATCTGACTGCCATGTTTATTCCTGAAAGAAAAGGTGATTGCACTGTGCATACCCATGAAGTAGTAACACAGACGAAAATGATGGGAATTCCAACATATGCAAATGTCAAACCGATGCTCGCAGGACAGTTTTCTTAGTTTTCTTATGGTTGCCGTCGTTATAAGAATTCCTTTTCAATAATATATTTTTTAAAAGTTTCATTTAGAAAAGAAAAGACTTCTTATTATTGCCAAGTCATATTTGCTTTGTTATATTTGTTTTTGTTGTTGTTTCGGGGATTAACGCAACCTTTCATCACAAGATATGCTATACATGGGTGCCAGTATAAATAGTTGAGGATGAACGCGGGAAAACTCCTGGAAGAACAACCGACCCACGCAAATCTACTGGCAAGCTTTTTTTTATTTACCCATGTTCGCCAAGCCTGAGAATCGAGTCCACGCAGATATATGTGAGATGGCAGTGATCAGGAACGGTATCGCTTTAGACCACTTGGGCACTCGGCCTTCTATTTGCTTAGTTTATCATAATACAGTCTGCATATCACTGGTCCACTCTTCCTGACCGAGTAAAAGTTGGCTTTATCGTGTAAACCTGTGCTATGTTTTCTTCCATGGTCTGAGTACGTGTAGAGCAAATTCACACCTTATAAATAAGTTTCAGTGCTTTTACTAACCTTAACGATGCCAGAAGCTCAACATTACTTAACAGCTGGCTTACCTCATTAATGACTGTTTGTTTTTTGCCTAACTTACCTACTTGTTATCAGTCTAGTAGTTCTCGACATAGAAAACAGCCATTTTGTTTTCACACATATACCAGATGCAGGCTACATTTTTAAACGGCTAGATATTATGTTGCAGTTACACTATAAATCTTATATTTTGTAAACGTGTTTACAGTTACAAATTTGTATTAGTTAAATATCATTTTAATCTTGAGAAAGTTTGAGTTTCAACTAGCTGTCATTTTTGTTTTTGAATCAGGGATCGAGATTGTCACAATGGTTCTAATATTTTTAAATATCCGGTCCGGTTTTGTTACAGTTGCCCCAGGTAACATGTATTTTAAGACTGAATATTTATTTATACATATTTTTTACCTATACAAGACATTATACAGGCATATATTAATATGATTATTCAATTACGTTTGATAAAACAAATGGTACAATTTACATTGTAAGTGTTTCGTCCAGTTTCAATAAAAATTCATACAATGCGTACTGTTTTGCTATGTCTACAAATCAGATGATCATGAGAAATCATCTGAGTGAGTACGATCTTATTGAGTACAATGACCAAAATATATATAAGTAATTTGGACCAATCAATAATCTGCCAAAATTTGATCCCTTACTATGAAAATTGGTAGAATTCTAGTTTTAATTGCAAGTTATTAAAATTTATTTTCTGAAATGTAAGTTCATTTTGATATAAATATCTGATGGCGTTTTGATTTTGGGATGGAACGCATTAATATAGCTGAACAACTCTTGAAACTGCGCGTAATATATGGCATGTGTATGGATATCTGACCAGACAAAACTTATTTAACTTTGACATTCTCGGTATCTTGACGTATCAAATACTCTACTAATTTGTATGAGACCTCGTTGAAAATGAAATTTGTGACATCTAGATTAATGAAAGGTTTTACTATGCATTTTAAAACTCAAGGGTTGATTCAACATACCATTAAAAACAATGGTTATGTCACGATACCATTAACAAATCAAGGGTTATTTCACTATAACATTAAACAATCAAGAGATATTTAACCGTACCATTAAACACCATGATCTATTTCCCCATACTGGTTTAAAGATCATATTATCATATGTTTGCTTCAGAAGCTTTGCACTAGAACATCATATTGTCAATTTTTGGACCTTGTCGACTAATGGAGGTAGAACTAAATCGATATTTTCTAACTTTTCAATAGTATTTCATTGCTAGTACTGAACTAAATAAAAGCGCATTTCTTTCAAATATAATCGGATCTGTTTTTGTTTATTGCCTCTAGTATTTAAGTATTGATTTGTGGCGATTATTTAAACTTATAGTTACCTGCAGTCGAGTGCCTTAGGAATGGTTATAATGTACGTACTCAGTTGTAATGTTATTATCTGTTTCTCGTCGCCATCTAACACTATGATATTTGTCTATTATAACCTGGTTAATGAAAAACAAATACAGTAGCAGTCTTAAAATACAGTCATCAAAGCAGTGGCACCCATTTAAAGCGCGATAGGCTTATTCTTAGTTGAATAAATACAAATATGTCTTAGAAATCTTAGATTACATTAAAATACACGACTGCTGAAGAATCGGTTGAGACCTTTATCCTCTTTCCTATTGTTATGCATGTCTATCTTTTTTATGTCTTGACATGTGTTGTATATGTATTATGTGTGGTAATTATTCACAACTATATTTTGCATAACTCTTGACATGTGATAGCGTATGGTATACAAATATGTCCCGACATACGTGTTTACCACCAAATATATATTTAATAATAAGAAGACATGTTTTCGTGTCTGGGGCAACACCCGATTTGGGCAGGTCGGTAAGATGGGTTCTTAAGAGAATTAAATTATTTCGAAGGGATTGGTTACATAGTTAGGTATTTTTAAATATTAGAGCGACTAGTAAGTTTTGTCCTGTGGTTTCAGTTGCGGCATATAGTAGAGAGCTAGCAATCGGATTAATTCCTTTTTTGTTTCATTCTTATTCTGATTCTTGTTTAATTTTTAAAGACAGTCTGCATATGTGCATAAAGATGTATTTAGATAATTTCAGACATTTGGTGGAATTATTCATTGGGATTACAAAGTGCTCATTTGAACCTGAATATATGACTAATACCATTGTTATACTAACATTCACTGATATGAAATTCACTTAGACCATTCGAAACTATGGGACATGAATAGAACATTGTATGATTACTTTTTATCAATTCATAATACTGTAAGGTCCTCTTACATTTTGTTGTTACAACTTTGTCATAAAACTATTAAGTTTTATCAAACATATTGGTGCTGCTTCTTTCTGCTAAAGTAGGTGTTACTTTTCACAAAACTGAATGGGTTTACTTATGTTACTGTTAAAGACCACATATTCGTAACACTAAACATGATTATATATTGGCGGATGCTATTTCTTATATGGGAGAAGATGGAGACACCCGCAGAATACAAAATGTGAAAGACGTATATTTTAAAGTAAATATGTATGCATGCAGCTTGTTGAATTGTACTTCGATACTATATTGACTAACTGGTGCAAATTAGAAGTAAATTAATAAAACTGTAGCACCACTAACGAACTATATATACAAACAATAGAGAGGTATACAAATGAAAACACATTGATAAATTGAGTCACCCATGTTATATGAATTTCGTTTTATGAAAACTTACATAATTTACTCTAGTGGTATAACGCAATATAATGCCACTATCACTATGTGGCTAACCATTTCATACACTGTTTGTGGCTAACCATTTCATACACTCTGTGACTAACCGTGTGTAGATCGTGGTTAGTCGATTGGCTGATAAATGTTTGACTTTGGCTAATAATTATTCCTTGTGTTAGCTGTAATAAAAATATGATGGAAAGCTATTTTACACAGAGGACGTCCTCGACAAACTATGAATAATCATCTGTCGTAATATTTAGGATTGTATTGGTTTATCGCATGGAAGGGTCGCAATGGTTTCGGTAAGGAAAGGGAAGCCTGAAAAATAATTTGATTTGCTTTCCATGAGATTGGAATTTATTCCAAAAAGTTTGATATGGATGGAATTTATGTGGCAAATTATGTTGGACGTAACCCGCTTCCGATTTTCTCAAATGGTGCTGCAACGCTACCTCAAAAATAATCTTTCTTCCCAGATGTATGTAGACAGGGTTATACAACCACATTAGAATATTCTGATTTCAATTAATTACTCTGACAAAGGAGAGGCATTGTGATGATGTTTGAATTATGACATACTAATTATAAATTTTTGAGAAGTTGGTCATTTGACAAACAAAACTTTTTAGTAGGTTCGACATTGCTATTTTTTGTTTCTGTATGAGGACGATTTTTTATGTTTAATTGGTCAAATGGACGACGGTGGATTTCGGCACAAGGAATACATCTCATGCGAGATTAGATGAATTTGAAGGCATGAAACTGCAGAGCCAGTTTGTTCGTCTATGATAAAATGACTGTTGGTATTAATATTAAAACTATCTAAAGATGAACTGCTAAATGTTTTAGAACTAAATCGAAATTTCTTTCTGTATCTTCAGATAAGCATTTGAAAGTAAGGTATACCAGCTGATATTGACACAACCAAAACATAGTTGAGTTTAGATATCACCTAAGACCTGTAAAGTCGAGTGACGAGCTTTTGATTTTCACCCCAACCTGTTTATTTCACTACCTGAAAAAAGTAATTTGCATTTCCGCTTATTAAACTCTATTAATCATATATGATTTTCAGTATAATGCATTTCTTTGATTTAAATCAGATCAAAAGTTGCCGACATATATTGAGCAGCAAGTGCTTGCGTTAGGTCAATTCACCCCGATGCTAATTTTGGTGTTGAATACAGTGGCTGATAATAGTCTACCCTGGGATACACCAAACAACCTGAGGATAACATTCGGAAAATGCGGTACATTACCAGGTCTGCAATTTCTAACATATTGGGTACTATAGAGATTGTGTTGCTGTCACTATGACCTCTAGTAAGTTCTTACGCCACATTACCTTATTGTGCTAAAAGCTACTCCAAATTAAGAAATGATAGCGAAAAATATTGTTATTTAATCTTCTATAATAAATACACAAAGTCTAACTATCTTTCGTTCTTCTCTTGCTCGGAATCCACACGAATGTCTGACTGTTGTTTTATGGACTCAAGACAATAGGGTAGTCTGTGATTTATCATTCGTTCCATGGCGTTGTAAACACAGTCTGTTAGTGATATGGGATAGTAGTTGCTAGGATATGCATGGTTATTTCGACTTTTAGTTACTGATCTCACAGTTGTTTCTCGCAAAGACGCTTTATTAAAAAGTGTTTACCATAATCATTTAAGCCTGTAGCCGATATTCGAGGGTTTTAATATGAATTCTGGACAGTGCAAAACAAATGTGCTTAGAAATGGTTAAGCTTAATAGTTTTTAAGGAATGACACAAAAATGTTCATTTCGAGTTTGTAACGACTCTCTCTTAGTAAGAGTAAGGTAGTTAATTGGATGTAACTACGTTACCTAGGGAATGACCTTCCTCGATGTTATGACCCAGTGTGAGTGAATAGATAGAACATGAACAGAGAACTATGAAAGATGATTTTTGCAGAAATAATGCAATACGAGCCCATTTAGATAAGAAAGATAACAAATTTAATTTAAAAAAAATTAATAGTGGTAAGTTCCATCACTTACACAACTCTGATCGTACCAGCAATATACACACTTCATACATTCTGACTCTACGATACATCATTACCCTCGCTTCACAGCGACATGCCATACATTAAACGTAAGAATTATATGACATTACCGTTTGCAACTTCATTTTCGAATATTATTGCTTAAAATTCGCAAATCCTAACTCACTTTACGACTATTTAACATTACAAAAGCAAATATAATAGGTAAGTATCGTTTTCTCACGATCATCAGTATCTTCCTAACAAGGAAATTATTTTATATTTATTTCATATAACCCTATGAAATCCTTCACATTAAACAATTTGGATTGAATGCAATCAATTCTACCAATTAACTAATAGCTGTATAATTAGAAAGATAAACTGCATAGCAACTCTAGTAACAACACATCTCCATGAAATTGAATAAATGCTTGATGACATGGAACCTAGCTATATCAAAAACATTGCATAAACAAACAATAAAAATAGAATATCACGTGAAATTAAAAGTGCGTACCTTAATGCTGTTATCTTTTGAAAGTTTGCGCTCTAGCTCTAAACCCTGTTTTTTCTCAAAAGACAACCACGTGGTCCCTATTCTTGATTAACGAGGAGAGCACTGATTGTTTTCTCCTAGGCTTCCCTTGACCCAAACTTTTCTCTTTCAGAATTTTCGGACTATAGAATTTCTACTAAGGTTGTCACATTAAACTCACGTTACTTCTATGGTGTACACTTTAATTTTACTCGGACCAATCATAAGCAGTGGTTTCTAAAATGTTCCTACGATAACATTTCTTTTGTCAGTCAGACTGTCTGAATTACTTTACGTAACATTCCCTTTGAAGAATGACCATTTTAACATGAGCTCCTATCAACTGATAGGGTCGGTAGATCAACCTTCTACTGTGCTCAGATATCCCGGCCAATTTCATTGAGTCATAAATTTGCACCCTTTCCCGTTTAACACTAACATGGGAAAAGATGAAGTTTAAAGGTCGAGGTGACCCTTCACAAAGACTTCTCCGGTTTAAATGTGGTAAAATGTTAAAGCTCAATGCATTCAACGTTAAGGTTCAATGCTTATTCAAACTTCAACACTTCACATAATTAATTTCATTTGTCCCATTATACATAAAATGTATAATAATAATTTGTTGATTACTTTTTTCGCCTTGTTCTTCCTTTCATGTATTATACTGTCAAGATATCGTTATTGTCTGTATTGACACATCATTAAATTACATTAACAACTCACCGTGGTTCTTGTAGGTACCTTTTTGTAATCATTATTTGAGAAAATATCGCAATTCTCCATTTCTGTCAATTAACATATTTCTAGTTTCTTAGTTAAAGACCATATGTTCTGCTGATAAATAATTCCCATGAAGAATATAAATAGAATGTTAAGGAAAATTATAGATAACATAAAATATGAATTGTTCACATAAAAGCACCAATTGCAAACTTTGATTTATCTTTCAAGATAAGAACAAATTGAAAAGTAGCTCATTAGTCGCAGATAAAAAGTAATTTTACCTTACAATAAGGATGAGTTCCGCCAATTGTAAATCCCAGTGGGAAGATGTACAAGGTCGCTGAGGTAAAGCTACCAGAAAGAGATATCGTGTTCTACAAGTTGATCGACTGGGAGTGAAACGGCTTACTATGACTTGCTTTAAGTACAATGCCAGTTGAATCATTTACAGATCAATAGTAGAGAGTGTGTTAGACTTGGGAGCTGATAAGAAAAGTGAGCTGTCCATACAATATAGAAAATTATGGATTAAGACTCATTCTTATATAAAATTTGAACCAAAACATCCTGTAAACCTCATTGCTTTAACCTTGATTTCCCTTAACGTTGCAAATAGAGGTACGATTTAAGACGCGGGAAGACCCATCTTGCTGGATTGTTGAATACACTGACAACCTGAACTAACAATGAGAATTCTACTTTCAATATTAAAACGTATTTCTATCTTAATGACATTGCGTTTGAAAATATCAAATTAACCACATCAGCTTGCAGATATGATTCAAAAAAGAACTTTTGTATGTTAATTGTTTACAGACAAAATGTATATATATATAATAATCCAGTACAACATCAATTTAATAGCATAAGCACATGATATATATATATATATATATATATATATATATATATATATATATATATATATATATATATATATATATATATATATATATATTAAAAGTATCTTTATGCAGATGTATTGTTTTGCACAAACACCATCGATCAACCAATCTACAACCAGTAAACATTCCGAAGTATGTTAGTCTGCGTAAATCATATATAAATATTTTTTCGGCAATTGAAAAAGCAATGACTGTTATTGCTGATTTCACTACTCTTAATGATGTTCTTGAGATTGGTCTTTTTATAACAGTAGCCCAAGGCCCATAGAGCTACAAATGAACACGATAATGCTATATGCAGAGCTTATTATTTGATGTATATATATATATATATATATATATATATATATATATATATATATATATATATATATATATATATATATATATATATATATATCTGTAAGAACAAAGAACATAAGCTATTGGAACAACCTTACATATAATAGCTGCATTTATTATAGAATTCAAAATACAATTATTTATTTAAAGAGATTGCTTTAGCGTATGCTAAAATAATTAAGTCCCTTTGTTCACTTTTAAAATGCTGGTCAGTTTGTTCATTGAATGCGTTAAGAGTGAATTCATATCCTCGTCTTCAATGTGGTTTATTTCGATTAAATCAATAATGATTGAGGTTGGCTGACAAACACTTTAGGGACACATGGAATCGCCAATCTGGGCAAATAAAAGAACACTCTGTCGCAAATGCTTGTAACAAACGCTAAAACGGCTATTATTACATTGTAACAAGTGACCGATCAATTTGGCCGAAGGAATCACATATTACGCCAATGATGGTCTTTATTCAGTCATTGACACTGAAAAGCACTTGCAAATATAACCAATTATTCGAATTCAAATGAAAAATATGAATATGAAACTGAAATGTCATATTATTGCCATAAATAATAAGGTTTTTAAAATGATTAAATGTAATCCCGATATGTACTTACCATTTCTTTGTAGGGCACGATATATTATAGCTTGACAATTGGAATATTGTGATACATCTAATATGTGATGAGTGCCCTTGAAGTAGTGAAGCAATGTTCCATGGGTAATTACATTGATTTGAGCACCATGCAATGTTTTAAATTCAATTATTTGACATTTGTTTTCAATTAGCAAGAATTATTAAGATGTATCGAATATTGCAAGAACTATCTTCGTGTTGGGCACCAGCGAATTCAGGCATGCAGATTGCGATTTTGATTTTACCACAGAGGTGATATCATATTGGATTAGGCGATGCTTGATTGGTTTTGATTTGTATAGGACTATTGGCTAAATCATGCTGAATTTTCATGGATGAACTGACATTGTGACCAGGGCGTCTCTCTCTCTCTGTCTCTGTCTCTCTCTCTCTCTCTCTCTCTCTCTCTCTGTTAAGGGAAATGGAACCGTAGTAAGAGCCACGTCAGCTCCCGTGTCTGAGGGGTAGGGGGAAGGGACGAGGACTACATGACATCATAATACCTTCTGCTCAAGACGAAAAAAAAAACAGTCTTTCTCTACCATTAACTGCGTATGAATCGAGTGCCTCGTCTTATGGTATTTTGTAAGTCTTACACTATGCTAAGAAACATAAAAAAATATAAGATGAAACTTTTAATTTGAATTCTAAATTCCGTTGATTATATTCCTCAAGGAGACCGGATAATAAAACATTTTGCAGGATGTAGTGCAATATTCGAGAAATGCGATTGTAAAGTGGATCTAATAATCAATACAATACATACATACATACATACATACATACATACATACATACATACATACATACATACATACATACATACATACATACATACATACATACATACCAAAGGTGATTCAATTTTTAAAGCATTTATGTGTAGCGTGAAATGATGCCAAATGAAACATATGCGATCACCGTAGTACTTTCACAGTCAGGAAGGACATAACGAGTTAACGCACAACACGAAGCTAACTAGTCAAATATTCCCTTCATAATTAGACCGATCATATGATTTAAGGATTCGATTTTCCGAATTACATTGCTAATAGGTATTACTAATGAAACAAGGTTTTAAATCCTTAATGGCAATCATGTCGTCATTACACTGATTGTCGCAACATATAATGTTTCCGGGCTACACTCGTCAGGTTTTGTAATCTAGTCTACGTTCTTTTCATTCATTGACTGTTATATTCAGTTCACCTTATTACGTTTCAAATGTATATTGATGAAAAAGACTAGGAACAGTTTGTTAAAACGTTCATTTGAATTGAAGCTACTAATTAACAACACAATATATATTTGTGTTAAATTCATGTACTGTCAAAAGATTTTTAACTGTGTTCGAGAGTATCGCGAAATTATTATATTATGTAAAATACGACAAAAACAAACCTAATAGGCCATGGATATCAAAGTACTCAGGTCACAGACAATTAATAACCATTAAAGATAGACTTAACGCTGCTAAAATATCCTCTTCTGGTTTGTAGTGGTGCAAGAGTCTAACAAGCAACCAAGCTTGTTCCGTTTGGCTCTTAGCTTTTGTTTTCAATAAATTGTCCAAAAATGCATATCAGTGAACCAATGTCATCTTCACCCTTTTAGTTTTATTTTACAGTTGCACCTTCTGAACTTACAACGCACATTCATGTATGGTCACCACAAGGCTTTATTTCCAATATTCAAGCGTATTGGTGACTGTACAGAGAACATAATACATATTCATAAAACAAATTTGAAAGTTCGAGAATCTATTTTATGCACAAAATATCAAATATGTCTTCACTCAGAAAAAGAAGTATTTAACCAGCTCTTATGCTTCCACTTGAAGTCAATTCGACTGATTAATTGCAAACACTGAGGCTTCCAAATATGTATTCATCGATGCCTACGGCCCTTGTACAAATAGAAGTGATCGATATTTGGACGTGTGAGACCTAAATCAATTATGAAAGATAAGAGAACGCTTCAAAGTTGACAAAAGTCTTTTGAATTAACAGAAATGTGCCACTAAAATACACAATGATGTTTCTCGTGTCTTGTATTTCACTGCTCTGCAACAATTATTGAAGTAAATTACCATGAACTCATATTGAAAAACCTTGACATTTGCAACATCGATCAATTTGGCCTAATGAAATGTACTCATCATTGACAGGAGATGTATTGTTAACCTTACCATTGTAGATGCTGTCTTTGGAAAGCGTGACTTGGTGCTCATGTATTGAAGTGCATATCATTTTTTTTATTATATTCATGACCATCACATAAACTTACTGCGGTATAAAAGATTCAATGATATAATCAACACTGTTACACTCTAATTATGTTGCAACCTAATTTTGCTTTTCTTCTGTCTTTCCTTTTATAAATGCTTTTGTTTCATTTCTGAAGTAAATGTGACTCTAATTATTTAATGCTAATCATTCTTCAGGTGTAACCGACATGTTTTGGTTGCTGTTGGTTTTGTTATTCTGTTTTGTTTCTTTTGTTCAAGATTTGATTTCATATGCAACTATTATTTTGAACAGTATCACCAATTTACACTTGTGAACAATAAGTGAAGCTTGTGATTTATGTTAAAGTTGTGAATTGGAATTTTCCTTAATGGCACCTGCCATGTAAAGAAGAGAAGAGAAAATGTAATAATTATTCCTTTTTTAGTGTTGATTTAAATTAATGTTCACTTCTGGGAGAAATGTATTTATTTCGTAGGTGGTGAAGAAAGCTTTGTAAAGTGTAAATGCCTTAAAGTCTACAGGTCCTGTTAGGCAATAGAAAATCACGAGTTCCACTACAAATAAAATTGAATGTGAAGAATTCTTTCAACTTTTCCTAGACCAGATCTCGACAGCCCTATCAAAATCTGAAGAATATAACAAACCATACGTTGTTTCTCATTCTAATTATATTAAGACACATATACTCTTGGAAAGTCGTTTCTCTGAGAATCATATTTCCTTCCACAGAATCTCTGCCACATCCTCCGACAAAACAAACCAGCAAGTTTGTCGTTCTGTATTAAATGGCGTGTAATTATTAAAAACATATTTCAATTGATTTCTGCGCATGTCGATCGCCACACCAATGTAAGTGATTGGAGTTCAAAATGAATATCCATTGAAAGAAAATCTCCCACTCAATTGATAGACAATCAATGCATTTAAGATGGTCGAATGAAATTCTTCATTAATTATAGCTCATGTCCACAAACGATTTCAGACTTAAAAAAGTGTAACCATAAAAGTTATCCATATGTGTAATACAGCCCCATTGCGATTCAAGTTCTTTGTGCTAATAGCCGTACCCAAGACAACAAGTTTTCATTGTTCAATAGACGTCATAGAATTGTGTCATGTCACCCTCAATCGTGACAATGCCGGCCATATGAAATAAAAAAGTCTGACCAATATAAAACAGACAGTCCACGCAAATTAGTTTATTTTCACAAAAACTGAAAAGAACAGCTGAATGATTTATATTAATTTCGTTAAATAGAGGTGAACATACATTTTGGTATATTAACGGGTAATTTAATATTTCGTTTAGCTGTTTGTGATATACCTTAGCGAGAATGATTTCATTTTAAGAACAGCATAATAAACATACAGTGAAGATTGGTAAATGTAGATGGGCAGTATCATAGATGGGTTAGAGTTACTAGCAAATTATACTAGTGTTTTTCGGGAAGAAAAAAGAAGTTTGTACTTACCGGCATGTGTTTTGTTTGGTTAATATATTATACGTTTCTTGCATTTCAGGTCAAACTTCGGAGAGAACACAACAAGTTAATGAAATGTACAAGTGATGATTGTTCATTGATGCACATATATTTATCATTAAGAAACATACAATAACATAATAAACAATTGCTGTTTCACCTACCAGGTTCCAATTATCCTGGATAAAACACAATGTAATCCAAAGTTTGGTTTTATTGAGCTCCCATGTTCACTTTTGCACGTGATTTCTCACCGTCAGAATTCGATAATATGCAAATTGTTTTTCTGTCAGAATGAAATTTAAATCTGTAGTTAGAGATAATTCATCATAGGTCACGCGAATGTTGTAAACAGTTATTCAATGTTCACCTCACGCTTAGCTATTAAACGACTCATTGGATCTCCCACTAAAGCAGTTTTATAACTTCACAAAATAGCGTTATTAATTGCATAACCAACTATTTCTCACGTATCCATTTGTAAACAGATATGCATAACTGAAATTCACAGTTCTGAAACACCTGTCATCTTCAAGTTCCAAATACTTCCGTCCTCGAAATAGAACTTATGCTAGCAAAGATTACTCTTTTTGCAACAAGTGTCATGCCAATCTGCTACAACTGAACTGTGCAGTATTAAGAGTTCGAACTCGATGTAGGAACGTATTGATCCAGGCGAGTTTATATGCTCCAACGTTCTCACAAGCATACTCAAAGGAATGTATAGTATAACGCTACACAGATCTATAGCGCAATGATGGAACATACCGTTTTCAACTACAAAACATAAAATGTGCACAGTGAATCGAAGTAAGAAATAATTCTAACACGAAAGCTTATTCAGAGCAGTCTTTGATTTAGATGTGATCCCCCGCCCCCCCCCCCTCTCTCTCTCTCTCTCTCTCTCTCTCTCTCTCTCTCTCTCTCTCTCTCTCTCTCTCTCTCTCTCTCTCTCTCTCTCCCCTGAATGGTCTGATGACAAGAGATATTCAATAACATTTTTAAAAAAATGAACTGATTATCGGTGAAAGGAGCACACACAGCATGCAAATTGTGCTCCAAAACATGAATGTCAAATAAATTTTATTAAATATTCCAGACGTTTTTAGTTTCGCATTATCATGGGTGACAGTCAACATATAAAAATGTCACAGTACACTTCTTCTGAAATCATAAGGTACCGTCTCAAGAGAACATCCAGGTAGGTGTCAGTTACAGTTCTATCGTAAAGGGAGGCTGAGTCCAATCGCATGATTTATTGATGAGTAAATTTTTTTTAAGCAAACACTTTTCGACTGAAAATAAGACATCGTTTAGGGATCTTCAGTTTTATCGGATTCACGATTCACGCATGTTCATTAAATTGAGACACTGCGTGTCATTCAGACAACTGATGAACATACATTTAAATGGAAATATGCAGTGCAATGGTCCATATTCCTCAATGAGATACTTTACGTTCAAGATGAAAGAGAATATGATTTCTGATAATCCAGCTTATTTATCAGTTTATAAAGTTTGTACTCTAATACATATAATAGAAATACAATTTATACATTAAGGAACGAGAGCCTCAGACATGTGCACTTGTTTTCGATGACTCGATGACGCAGGATAGGATGTGTCTTGCTCAAGTTGTGAGCAATATTTTCCCTTATAGAAAGTCTTTATGCTAAGGCACGTGAACCATTTGTGTTTTCAGTTGTTCCCTGGCTATTAAGTATGCTACCAACTATCTTCGAACGCGACTAAGCCTTATATGATGTTGTGTCAAGGCCAACATTCAAACCCTTGTATACTGAGAAACCAATATGCAACCCACCTGTTAGCATACAATTTCATGCTCCCTTTCACTAATCAATATCAGTTTTAGAAATAATGCACAATTCTGGTTTCTCAAATCCCCTCCGTAGTTATCAAATGCTGCCAAACTGATATTTAATATTGGCGAATTCAAAACGTTTCCAGCAAATCGTCTCCATTTTCAGAGTAAATTAATTAAACCAGAACCTCGTATCGTCGCCACACGTATCTGCATGCAGACGGTTCGAAAGATAAAGATATAATTGGAGCTTCCATTGCATTTCTCCATGGTATCATCTCGATCTGGTTACCTTTTAATGCCTCCATTTTTACTGCAGAAATAACGGTTATTCCATAGATTTGACATACATATCAAAAAATAATTTCATCAACTTTATGGATTCCCTACTCGAACTGAAGCTGTTGCAGAATCATACATCTGACGTGTTAATATACCAGATATTACAGAAGGATGATATTCTCATAAAATCTGTGGGAAGTCTTCTGTACTGTTAGCTGCCTCTTAGGACAGAGAGTAATGAACGAACAGATAATACAGCTCGAATTGCCTTGCAGTCGCTCAGTTTCAAATTTCGAACATGGTAAAATTATGTTGTTCCGTAAATGTGTGGAATAAATATGCCACGGATAACATTAGAAAATTCAAAGCCGTAACAGGATTATAAGAACACTCATGTATAATAAATTGAAAAGATGAGGAGCTCTCCCGTATTGGATGTGCATACCTGGCTAATGTACAGCTCTTTAAAAGTCAGCCCCGAAGGGAATGCATGCCATGCAATTGTCTACTGACAGTGGCAAACATTCTTGTCGAGAATATACACTTCATCCTTTCTTGACAGCAGCATTTTGACGCGACCTATTTAAAGTAACTGTACAAAGCTGTACCTCCCTACAGATTAATTCAAGAAACTGTACGATGTACCTCCCTACAGAATATTTAAATGCAAAGATATAACTCTATACAGAATATTTGTGCGTGAGCTATTTTTAAAAATCTGTAAGATGACATATTTCACAAGAAAATCTTGGCGTACTTAAGGGACTGGATCTTCATTCCTCTAATTTTATCTTAATCGATATATCATAATTTATATTATAAAGATTTTTCCAAAACATACTCATACAAAGCACGCCGTGATTAGCCTTTATAACTTCTTTCAACAATCCTTTCTGATTTTAGTCATTTTTCATACATTTCGAAAAATATCTCAATTTGTTTTTGAATATCCAGCAAAAGTGGTCACAAAATGTAAGTGTTCGCCAGTATGATATATAGTATATCCTGTTTGAAACATTATAGACTTTTAATAGTATTAATTAGTTTCAAATCTTCAAATTTATTTTTCATTTCTTCTACATGTAAACTTAAATTACGAAATATCCAAAGTTCATTACTTGTTCAAAAACATATAAATCTGTAACAAAACTTGATAGGACATTAGCTGACTTATAACTATGGTAAATATGTGTATTTAACTACATCAAAATAACGTTTAGTTTCTCTGTTTATGAAGAAACCTTAAACGTCTCAATTGATGTGGATTCGTTTGTATATATGTATAGTTTGTATTACCCGAAACAATGTCTTCCATAGATCGCATAAGTTCAAGTTTTGCTTCAGTTTTAAAACGCACTCTCTAGCTTTGGGATTATATCTAATTAATTGCACACAAATTGCTGATGATATATGAAACACAGAAAGGTGTCACAAATTATGTTTCGTATGATTTATTTATATACTTCCAATTCGCAATAGTAATTAACCCTTGAACAATTTATTATTATTATTATTATTATTATTATTATTATTATTATTATTATTATTATTATTATTATTATTCATCATCATCATCATCATCATCATCATCATCACAGAAGAAGTTTAAGAAGAATGGGAAGAAGAAGAAGAAAAAAAAATAGAAGAAGAATTGGAAGAAGAAGAAGAAGAAGAAAAAAAATAGAAGAAGAATGGGAAGAAGAAGAATAAAAGATGATTTGTTGTAATTGGTTATAAAGACACTTTAAAGGCATTTTTGACTATATCATGCCGAGGAATGAAAGCCAAGTGACTTTTCCAATGAGACATTGACGTAGCTGACTCTGGCTGACATTGGTTGACATCCAACACCCTCTTCGCTAGACAACCTATTGGATTTCATGAGTTGCCTCTCTTAGTATGTAATGACAACTAACCAATAGATTTTAACAGCGTTGTACATTAGCCAACAATGGCGGAGGCAATTGACTTCAAAAAGATACTTTGTAAGTTTAACATCAGGTATCACGGTACCAATTGTTTTTCCATAGACCTCAATGCTAATATTTGGAGAGATAAATATATTTTCTATCCTAATTTAGCATGCATCTCACACACTGTTATAGAGAACAATGTTAGATTGTCAATTTGATGATGACAAAACCAGGTACTCCATTGCATTTAAGAGAGATAACTCTGCTGGAACTAGACAGGGGTATGAGTTATCTAGTCACAACATACCTATTTTCAGTCATTTTCAAAAAATCATAAAAAATACAAAATTTTATCTATTTAGGAATTAGCATAAATTCACATGTTGCCAAGAGGCTAAACTTTTTTTTAAGCCTAACAGAAAGTACAACTCTTACATAATCCACCAATCAAAGCTTGTCTTGTTGTTTATTACTGCCTGCAATGGACCCTACACCTTTTGCAAAGCCCACTTGGACATGCGCAATTGGTACCGTTATACCTATAGCAAACCTTGATTTTTCCAATAATCTGTGAAATAGCTCGGGACTATATAACTAACAAGTGTACTTAGTCTCGCTTGTCAAAAACAATTCTATGAAGTACTAAGCTATGTTCTATATGATTGTGTATAGAAATGTTATTGAGCTGTTGGAACTCTTGTGTGCATACTTTTGCTTCACTATCAAACTCATGTTTAGAAATAAAATGAATTCTTTTAACTATGAGTTGTGTTTTGTTCATATTAGCACTTATCAAACTTCACTTTGGTGATATGCAATAAATCACATTATGTCATATTGTTTAATAGTAAGGTCAAAGGTCAACACACTAGTTAGCATGTACCAGTTCTACTCTTAAAGAGACATTTTGATCTAAAATAAAGGACTTATAATTGTTTCATTAACACAGAAAGTAACAACAAGGACAGGTGGACATGGCCCAATCTAATTATAAAGTATTAGCTTTGAACACTTTACACTGTCTGCATATGCAAGAGGTCACTAACCTCTAGTCCTCACACAAAGGTCAAGCTACCCAGCCTCTTTGTCATACAAATAGAAAGCTTCCCTCCTTTCTGTAGTGCATACAATTGATGCAATAAGCCAATCTGACACCAAATAAAGTAGATAACAGCTTTTCTCAGTGGTTATCATGGATTTGGGTGTGAAAATGTGATTTAATATACAGAAAAAGGCTAAGTTTAACAATGAGTATAGTGAGTCCAATGGATTTAAAAACAGGAGAAAAGTGTGTATCTAAATGGGAGATGTAGCTAATGATACTGGAATTAAAGGAGACACAAGCAGCAATGAGAAAAATGAGAAGCGAGAGCTTGATGATGTTACCTTGGACAATATTTGGAGGCAGTGGATCATAGGTACAGGGACAATAAAAAAGACAACTGTACTATAACATCCCTTACAGACACCAACTATCAGGTGACATGGTGTTCATTCCTAGCTAATATAAAAGGATGAATAATGTAGATAATATAGGTGCATACAAGTTATATTTCTTCTAAATAAGAAATTAACAATAATGGGCTTCTGTTAGACAGCAAAATACCTAAAACAAACAAAGCATGTTGGATCAGTTTTCAAACTTTTAAACTTTACTGGGAAAAATTATTAAAGTACTTCTATTTCAATTTGCATCAAGACCAAGGGCTAATATGATTCTTCACAAATCTTCTATTGATTTTCATAAAAACTTACTTAAATTGTGGGTTTTTATCTATTGAAATGTATGTCTGGTGTAAGGGAGATAACTGAATGATATACATAAGGTGTGGTCTTTTTATTTTATGCAATATATTATACATGTACTATAGAAGAGTTCAAGAACACATGTATTAACTTCAATGCAATTAAATTATCCAAAAATGCATTACTGATAAAGCGAGAATCTAAAATCCAGGCTTCTATATGTAGTAGAGACCTCAAGAATGATTATCTAACTAAGGAATCGCATGTTCATTTTTCAAGGCACAAAAGTTTACAACAGAAAAAAAGACAATTAGAGCAGGACAATTCAAATCAAAATAGGAAGTAATACCATATCTTTAATAAATTACCTAAAATACTCATACCAGAACATTCTTTATGATACAAGTGAACTATCTACAAGAGGACCAGGAGTGTCCTATATTCCTGGTCTATGACATGCTTTAGAAGAACATGAGAGTTGCTTTTTATCCATGATTTTTCATCTTTTGCGCATAAAATAGTCAATATTTGGCTAAAATTAACTAAATTAACTTTACGTAACTTATTTTTTTGCTTGTATGCTAATCTTGAAGCTGACTACACAGACACAAAGCCATCAGTCTATATATGCTATAGATATAATTACAAAAGGCCCATTCCAAAGCTAATGTGTGTTATTTTGTACATTTTTTATGTAAAAGTCTGCCAATATTAGACCAAAACATCTCAATATTCATTGTTTAACCAAATGACACTATGACAGTATAGAAGTGGTGGTTATGTATACTCGTTACTATGGATACACTGTGAAGCTGGTATTATCTTTTAGGTATCACGGTACCAATTGTTTTTCCATAGACCTCAATGCTAATATTTGGAGAGATAAATATATTTTCTATCCTAATTTAGCATGCATCTCACACACTGTTATAGAGAACAATGTTAGATTGTCAATTTGATGATGACAAAACCAGGTACTCCATTGCATTTAAGAGAGATAACTCTGCTGGAACTAGACAGGGGTATGAGTTATCTAGTCACAACATACCTATTTTCAGTCATTTTCAAAAAATCATAAAAAATACAAAATTTTATCTATTTAGGAATTAGCATAAATTCACATGTTGCCAAGAGGCTAAACTTTTTTTTAAGCCTAACAGAAAGTACAACTCTTACATAATCCACCAACCAAAGCTTGTCTTGTTGTTTATTACTGCCTGCAATGGACCCTACACCTTTTGCACCGCCCACTTGGACATGCGCAATTGGTACCGTTATACCATCAGAAGTATGACTTAGTACCAGACGGGAGCCATTACAACTGTATTTAATTGAAAAATATTTATACAAGCACGGACCTGCCGTGGAAAATAGATTATTTATGAGTCGATTTAAGTTGTGTACTCTCCTTGTCTCGAACATGTAGGAATAGTGTTCAAATGTTAATAATTTAATTTTGATTGGATGCAGTGGCTAGCTACTGCATCCAATGAAGCTCATAGACCCAAAGCACATAAATGTCTGCTCGATCTGTCAAGGTGAAGATTGGATTAGCATGAGGGAACCTTGTCAAGCAAAGATGATCCAACACGTGATCCTAGTATTGCCGTTGACCTGTCAACTAGGTTACTGCGCCTTAATAGAAGAAGAAGAATGTAAACAACAACAGCTTCAACAGGAAGGAACACTAAATTAGTACTGTTTATTTTCAAACATTATCCATTTTTCAGACAGAGTTGTTGATTTAAAAGTGGCTATTCATAAATATATACACTTCTTCTATTTTATTCCCTTTCTTTCTCAGATTGTATCAATAGTTACATTTAGTAAGTTCAGTCTTTCACATCTTAATAATATAAACGCAGATATCCATGGCTGATGAGAACATTATATGTGCATCGCTCAATCCCACCCCCAACCCCCAGTCAAAGTGTTCTTGGATCTGCCACTGCAAGATAATGCTTACTGCACAAACCATTCAGCTTTAATATCATTGATCAGTCGTCATTTGTATCCAGGTGCAGTCCCTGATCAGGTAATTATACTATTCAAAACGTATAACGGTAACACATAGATACACAACTGTAATGCAGTCCAAACCAACGCAGGGCAACACAGCAATTTAAAATCCAGTCTATGTGCGCTTGAGCATGCTTTAAGTATGATCGCTCAAAGTCCCAATCCAGCATCAACAATAAATAACATAATATTGTTTATTAGGATGTGACAACTATTAGCTCCACCTTTGGGTAGTTGTAGTAGTAGGTTTTGCTTTTTTTGTTCACTTAGCTTTTCTTAAACATACAAATATAATCTGTTTGCTACTTCTTCCGTGACGACATCAACAACGACTTCTTTTATTTCCACTAACTACCGATAATATTACTACTATTATTCCTTGATGACGACGATGCTCACAGTTTTATTCATCGATTGACCTCTCCTTTCCGCAGAGCGTATAAAACGCAGCTCCCATATGGGAGATAACGCTTGCTGCTGGTACCTTAGACAAAAGAAAGCGCAAAATTTGGCTCCGGAACCTAGATCACAATTCACTATCTTCATCCGAACTAATATCCCGAGTTACTGAGAGATATACATTTATCTTTAAAAATCAGACAATAGTGGTTCAAATATTTCAGCGAAATGTACATTCAGGATATAAATATAATTTGGAGCGAGAACAACGTTTTGAATTAAAATCTGCAAACAGAACCATGTATGAATTTGAGCCTTTCATGACTTATAGAACAGAATGTTAAATTAATAAAAAAAATATTGCTTGTCACACGGAAACAAATATATGTTTTACACGAGACACATATTTGAAGACTCAGATATCATTGATTTGTGGGGATCTTGAGCCAAGCAAGGCAGCTGTTTGTATCATTTTATAAGTCTTTGTATGACTCAGCCGGGGATCGAACCTACGACACCCTCATACAAGAATGAAGCTGTAACCACTAGGCCACGGGAGCGGTTGTATAGCAAATGGCTTATGTCTTGAATATGTATATGATATATAGTGACAATCGATAAGGTGAATGACATTTGATGTGAATTGAGAACCGCGGGTTGTAACCTAGATCATGTCATACCAAAGACTTATACAAATGGTACTTTCAGCTTCCTCGCTCGCCGATCAGCATTAAGAGGTTAGTGTAAATATCGGTCAGCAAGGTGTCAGGATAATGTAACTGGATGGGACATCATGCTACATGTCTGCGGCATGATGCCCAAGTGTTAGACATCACTATAAACTGGCATACTGCAGATATCGTAGCGATATGACTAGAAAATTATTAAAGCTATGTTAAAATGATAAATAAAATGAAACAGAGAGAGAGAGAGAGAGAGAGAGAGAGAGAGAGAGAGAGAGAGAGAGTGAGTGGATTATCCACTAAGATATTGAATGCAGTGGCGTCACTAGGAGGGTGCGGGGGAGAGGGTGGGCTGACCCCATCCGGTGACACACACAATTATACTATTAAGGATTTTGTTTGGTCTGTTGCGGAATGGAGGTCCATGCGGACGACACCATGAATTACCGCACTGGGTGACACCAACCGTAGCGACGCCTCTATTAGTACGCCCATAAAGAGTGTGCTACCTTACCATTTTTTGTAATAGATGTATTGATCGGATGTCAGGATGGTCAATGGGTGTTACGGTTTTACTGCCATAAAGGCTATACGTTAACTTAATACAACCATTATGTTTTAACTCTGCCAAATGGCTGTAACATCGCGACGGTTTTGCTGCTAATTTCCTTAACGGTTATATTGGATCGTTGTGGTTGTAACACTAGGTTGCATTGTTACGATTATCTTCAGGGATTCGTAATGATAAACCAGTGTACCGCAATGATATCGCAACGCAACAGAATCACAACGTAACACAATTAAATCGCAACGAAACGAAACTGTAAGGCAAACTTAACCCTGTTATATATACTGTTGCTTAACCAGGGCTTGTAGCCTGCTATTGCCTAATTATCGACTTGTATGCATCATATATAATTGAGAAAATTATTATCTTGGATTATCACGAGAATTTATAGGTATTGTACACAGATAAACACGCGAATGTGTAATCATAGTACACAGATTATCACGATAATAAAGGTATTGTACACAGATTACCACGCGAATGTGCAGGTATCGTACATAGATTACCACGCTAACGCTAATGTAAAGATGATGTGTAGATAAGGTATACATATTATCATGAACACAGATAACAATTTTATTTACAAACAACTAAATATACAGACGCAAAACGACTTCACTTCCAGGAATCCACCGCACCAGTTAGACATATTAGAATGCTATACATTTACTAAGAAGGTTATTTTAAAAACAATTTTAAAAAGTTGTATCGATCTGTCAGGACGATGAGTAAGAACAACATTCATAACGCAGATCGGTGTAAAACGGCGATGACAGTTGGAGGAAGGATAAATCTAGATAGACTAATATAATACGGCCAACATTCCAAAATGTAGGTATCATATCGACATTATTAAAGCCGTGCAGTCGAGTTATTTGTCAAATAACTAAGAGTGATAATTTTTACCAAATTCATTCAATTATCGTCGCTTCGTTAGTTAACCATAGAAAGCAAGATGCAAACAAACCAAAACATATTCCGATTTGTTTGCAAAATTCATGTAAGCATCTTGCGGAACATATTGCAGATGACATAACATAATTACTCGAGTTGGTTGCGGAAGAAACATGGTAAACGTTATAGTTATTATTTATTCGCTGCTTACATTTTTCATGTGCAATATTCAACGCCTAGTTAATGACAATAGTTTTGCTCAATGCGATAATATCTATTGTGAAAAAAATATAAAATATAATTTAATTTGACTTCTGAATTCCAATTCCCCATGCATCATATACAAATCTAAAGAACTTTGTTGGAATTGGCTGAAGACAAAATTGGTCTTGGAAACATTTTAACTGATAAAATCATGTCTTGTAATGCGAGAGGGTAGGTGATAGGCCACGGATGGCGAGGTTAGAAGAAATTTATCAAATCTGTAAAGTGAAGGACCAGTGGCATAAATTTTCTTCAAAAGTAAAGGTTTATTATAAATAGCATGCACCATAACCGTACAATTTCCATCCGTCCCTGCCTAAAGGATCGGATATAATTTCTAACTGTCCCTATCCTGAACTAAGAGTAACTTTGTATCCCAGAAAAATAAGCTTTGTGTTTCATGCACACATAGTGTTTACTTCAACTGTCGGTAATTGTTCCATGAATCAAATGACTACATTGGGATGACTATAGAGAGTAATAAATCCATTAGGTAGAAAACGTTTTATGCGCAAAAAGAACAGATAATTGTGTTAAACCCTTTTCACACATAATTTATGAAGTAGATATTCAAGGATTAATATAGTAAATCATGCACAATAAAATATTCCACTAACATCTTTTCATGTGTGATTCGGGCTTTAGTACAAATAATGCCGACACAAGCTTAAAACGGAAAGACGAAGATTGAATACAAAATACGAGTTTCTTTTTGAAGAGAGATAATCATATTGGACTACTCTACTTGTTTCGAACTATTTAGTGTCGTTGTTATTGATTGAAATGTTTGTAAACCCTTGTATTAGAATATTTTATGAATCTCTTACTTGTCTATAGTGCTTTATAGGTCAATATGTTCTGCTATGTAAGCATTCTTATTTAAGAATGCTTACAACCTTTTGGATTAGAAAGCAAATATAAAATATGGGAAGGCACAAAACATATGTTTCAGTTATTTATTAGCATATGTGCTTGTGTTAAAATATATGTATTCCTGTGAGAAACTGCAAATCATCCAACTATGTTCAGGGTGCACATGTTTTCTGTCTGAAATGTATGCAATATCGTTTAACACTTCCAGTATTAATAGTTTCATATTTCATCAATAGCCTTTCTAATGTTAACACAAATTCTTTCTCGATTTCAGCTTTAGTGTATGATTATTCATTCAACTATAAATACAGCTGTTACATTGCAAATTATATAATGATTTACATATGCATAGCAAAGTCTTACACTGTAATGTACTGGTCATTTAATTATTAAGGGGGAGGAGCTATGATGTTCAATTGTGCTGACATGTTTTGTTTTGTGTTGTTTTTCTCAAGATAATTAATATTTCTTATAATAATATAATGGTCTTAATTTGGTGCTATTTTGCTATAAATCAGAGCAAGATAATTGTATCAGTTATGGACAGACATATTGAAACAAAACAGTGTATTTCATTCATATATACAGACTCCTGCCACATACATATATGTGAATATACTTGTAGTATTATGGTGTACGTATTGCGATCGGTTGAGAAATACCGCGGTACACAAGTTTTCGATGTAGTCAACTATAATCGTTTTACAAAATGAATGACGGAATGACCCATTTGTCCACCTCTGTGGCAAACCAGGCCTGTATTATTAGCTATGCATTCATTACAGGTCAACTAATTACTGTGAATGTATTGTGAATTTGTTTTCACATTTGTATATTTTGCACAGATGCGTTAAGAAAGATGATGATACTCAAACAAATATAAATATCACTCTAACACACACACACACACGTTTCCGTTACCTCGTAGTTCAACTTTGGGTGATATATAGGGGGAAACCGGGAAAAACAAACCAACTGTGTCTTAACATAAAATTGTTGATCATATCATGTTATTTCGATTTCAATATTCCTGTAGTGTTAACAGACATATAATACTGCTTCTTGACGTACCTTCCTCAAATTGATTTTGTGATATTAAGAAAACGTCGTAATGTACTATTTATGTGTCTGGTTTGCCAGCAAGTGAAGACCTGCTTTAGGCATATCGAAGAACGCTTCATCAAACAAACGGATGTAAACAAAGTCAAATCCAAGGAAGAAACATTCAATAGAACTTCTTTCAATATCAATACAATATGATAGAATCTTTATGTATTTTTATTAATACACATTACCCGTCCTTTTTAAATCTACAGAGAATCACGAGATGGTATATTGTGTCCATAATTTTTATCGAAATAAATTGTGTGTGTGTGTGTGTGTGTGTGTGTGTGTGTGAGAGAGAGAGAGAGAGAGAGAGAGAGAGAGAGAGAGAGAGAGAGAGAGAGAGAGAGAGAGAGAGAGAGATTTGGATTTTAAACGTAGCTTTAACAATGTTTCAGCCATATGGCTACGATATCTGCCTTGTCGTAATTTATATTGATGTCTAGCATTAGGGCATCATGCCGCAGACACGTAACATCATGTCCCACCCAGTCACATTATTCTAACACCAGATTGACCAGTATAAACCTCTTCATACTGAGCGCATGACTAGGCCGGGTTTCGAACTCACAACCTTCCGGATCCAATTCGGACATTCTAACAAACCTTTTGAAAATAACGAACAATTTGAAAACGCTGAATTAGTGATGATAATATAATAACTAACTCCCATGCCTCAGTCGTACATCATATATCAATATACAATTCATTTGGCCTGACGGAATTATCACACCACCAGTCGTTCTTAGAAACGCCAAGATAATATAAGTCATTACGCCAAAGCAGAGCTAGAATACATTATAGAAGGGTGGTTAAAATAGAGAATCTCTAGTGATAGAATATAACAGCTTAAAATAACAAATTGTTTCGGTAATTGAAAGAAGTTGAAACTAGCAGTAACGGACCCAACATTTCAATTTTGTAAAGTTTCTTTTGGTGACTAGTGAAATGCTTATTTGTTGCGATTTCCATCTTGAGCTTGGAGGTTGGTGGAATTTATTTCCATTTATACGGATATAATAAAGCATTCTTCGTTAAAACTTAAAAGTTCAGTAATTATATTAAGTATTGAGAAAGTACTACTTCACGATTACCTGAAATCAAACTGTCAATCAGTAGCTAAACAAATAAATTTATGTGCTGTCTAAAAATGCATGAGTAATGTGTAACATCAAAACAGTGATATTACATGTCGAGTGCTTTCGCTTCGCGAAGAAAAAAGTGTTGTTTCCAATCGATAACCTGCATTTTTGTCTGTGTGTGTTTTGTGTGTGTGTGTGTGTGTGTGTGTGTGTGTGTGTGTGATATGGAGTTTTAAAGTACCTTTAACACTTTTTCAGTCATATCGCTACGATGTCTTCAATGTGACAGTTTATAGTGATGTCATGCATCATGGTGCAGACATATAGCATGATGTCCAACCCAGTCACATTATCCTGACACCAGGCCGACCAGTCCTAACACTAATATTTTATTTCTGATCGCATTGCGAGGCAGCTGTTATTATCAAGACCTGCCACATATGAGGCGAAAGCTCTAACCACTATGCCAATAGAGCGGTCCAGGCTGCATTTGAGCTGGGGCGAGGTGTAACAAACACATAAAGTAGACCAAGAAATCATACAAATATAATTAGCAAAGAAACAAAATCTTATCCTAAGCAGTCTAGTTGTATGCAAGAGACGCAGAGTAAGTTTCTTTTCTCTCGACTTTAATCCATATTTCTTAATCATGTAAGTAGCATATAAATTTCCTGAAAAATTTAGATTTGTAATCTATAAATGTTGAGTATATCACACCTATCTGTATTTTCCACTCTTATAAGTAACTTTAGTTAAATGCATTTGAGGACAAGATCCTTTACTTATTGTCATGAGCTTGGTGCGTTGATCGCTTAAATAATAAAAGCACTCCTTGACGTTTATGATTCAAATTGGAGGTGTTTTCAATTATTGAAATTTACTTTCATACTTAATAGGTATTTCTCGTCCTAGAATGGTTTCTCTGCCTTTGAATTGCCATTCGCGGAGGGACTAAATTAGGCATTTGTAACATTTCTTCATATGTTTCGTTAATAATAGTTTCTATATAAGAAACACAACTTAGAAATAATTTTAAAAAAACAAAACAATCAACGATTAATAAAAAAGGAGAGATCTGAAATTTGCAAATTGATTGATATTTCCATAAATAATCAAAATACTTCCGCCAAAACATTGATAAATCTGAATGATCTACCGCCTTTTATCCAACTGAGTTGGCCAAAGACAATGATTAATTCGATAAATAAAACAGTTTGTTTTCTTGGTATCGAAGAATTAATGGCATTTCTTATCTCTTTCAACGCTTGTCAGTGCAGCCAAATAGTCGATGTTTATCTACCTGCATGCAGCTACAGCATTACTTTGCATCGCATACTTTAACCTGCTGCTTACATATGATGTTGTCGAAATGTTAGACATTGGATCGACATGTACCAAACCTCCAAAAACTGTAGTATTTTTCTTTCATTCATTCATTATTTTCTTGTGCAGATCTCCTAATCGTCTTAGTGTCATAATTCCTTCGTTGATATTTATTTTGCCTGGTTAAATCTTAATCCAACAAAACTGTTAAGGGAAAAATTCAGGGCCTTTATGTTTCATCAAATGCAGTAAATGTTATAGCTGAACAAGAGAAAAAGATCTTAAAATGGTAATACATGTATTAAAATATCTTCATTTAAGACTCTGTTGCGTATCAATGCAGTATTTATTATTTAGAACGAACAATTGAGTAATGTAATGAAATTAATTATTATTTCAGATTACATCAATGAATAATGTACAAACAGCTGGAAAGGTTATTTGTGTTAGATCCGGAGTTGCAACTAAGAAACTGATACAGTTATCATAGTATCGGAAAGAGTTCACTGACATTTGATAAATGATACGTTACAAACATTGTCTGCAAAATGCTTTATTTTGTACCTAGCATTATATGGGTAACACACTAATTGGTTTCTAGCTATAAAAAAAATCAACAGTATAATTTATTCATTTCTCAGGCATTAAATGTTAAAAACCAAACCTTACAATAACTTAAAGCTAATAAAAGCTAAAATTCCGCAATAATACTTAGTGTAATTAGCCGACCCAGCAGTAGTTATGAGCCATTACACAGTATTACTACCTCAGTTCAAAGAGTATCTATCTACGTCACAACTATCTCATGCAAGAGAAGTATACCACATTGACTAAACTTGTAACTTTTTTTTTTAAATGTATTACCGACTTGTGACGACGTATATACAAGGCCACTTGCAAATGCTAAATTACTAACGCCTCGTTTAGTGGTACGACGATGCTGCTTAGCAACAACTTTTTTGTAACACGTGTGCAGCGAGAACATCCCAAGTACCGGTACACAAGTAAGTTTTGAATTCACCACTAATAATGTACAAAATAAATGTTCACTACATTTAGAGAGCACAAAATACTTTACAGTTTGAACAGATCGTAAATAATGGCACAAAATCTATTGGAGAATGCAATATAATACAGAACTGTCAGGAATGGGGATATAATAAAAGCGATACTCTCAGTATCATGCGATGGCGTGAATCTACTTGTCATACAAATAATATTGAAGATAATCAAACTAATAATTGGTATATTTAAAATCGATTACTTTCAGTAACTCAGTAACTTGTACAGTACAATAGTGAAAAAGCGCCATAATGAAGGAATATATATATATATATATATATATATATATATATATATATATATATATATATATATATATATATATATATATATATATATATATATATATATATAACTGCAGACTTTGAACTTTTATTAGTACAAAACGATCGCTTGATGAAATTACATTATTGAAGAAGTTTCCGGTCAATATGCTTCAAACTAAATACGTAGAGATGCAACGTTTATGTCATAGAAACAATATTACTATGGTTTAACTGTGACACAGATAAGCCAGTTAAAGAGAACACTCAAGGAGCAAATAATAAGTGAATGTTGAAAGCAATAATAGAGGGAGGGTGGATATCACAAGAATAATGTAGAATTCGTATTGAAACTAACCAACAACAACAACAACAACAACAAAAAAAACAACCGAACCGTCCTTTCGTCTTGAATGTAATTTAACGATGCCATGTAGCCTGATGTTGCAAACTTATTTAAAGAGATAAAGCAAAACTATTTTTATAGACCATTGCCTACACTTTATAATGTGTTAATAATGACACTAAGAAATACATAGATCCCAGTATGATATCTGATTCTGGCAGAATCAACTAAACTAAGTTTTGATGATATCATCTAAATTTTGGATTCTCATGATGCATTTCTCAGACAAACAAAGGTAACTGAGTTAGTATCTTCAGTGTGAAAATTGCATATTTAGTTCAAGATGTCTAAACAATACGTTTATCCGCTGATCTTTCATTTAAGTTCATTCAACAAGAATGCTTCTGTACGAAGCGCCATAGCGGTCACAAGTTGGTCCAGTGAGAAAGTTCAGTTGAAATTTCGATGTCTTATGTCGCGAAATCCAATATCACATGTTGAATCAAACTGATGTCCTTAAAGTTCCATTTTCTAGATCGAGATTTTAGATATCATGTGCTGAATTATATAGTGGGAGTTTAAAATTCTATTTCATATGTCGACGTTTTACAGTGTATATTTTGAATTGCACAGCGGTGATTTAATTTTAAATACCACATGTTCAGAATCCCTAATTCATGCATTGTATGCAACTAATAGTGATGAAAGTTCCATTTCATATGGCGAGTATTTGCATTTCATATATTGAGTTTCACAACAACGAGAAGCAGCCTCGTTGTTTACAATCAACGTTATTCAACATGTTAAATTGAAACTCTCGACATATGATATTACACTTTCAATAATGCAGAATATACAATCTACAAACTCGATTTCGGACGCCTAATTTTCAACCATTGCTATGTAATTCAACATATTAAATCTATATACTCAAAATACGAAAAGGAACTTTCAATATGACCTCTTTGAACCTCTAGGAAAAATTATGATTCTCGACATATGGTATTGAAATTTCAACACCGCTGTGTAATTCAAACGACACAATCTAAAACCTCGACATAGAAATTATAATTTTAAACCACATCTGTTTCATTCAACAGTCTAAATTATCGACCTAGAAATTTGAACTGTAAGGACAGCCAGTTTTGTTACAACACATGAAAATGGAATTACCATTTTACATCATGGACATACCATGTCACCAAATGGAACATTCTATGTTGTTAACACGATAAAAGATGGTACTACAATTATAATGATGAATGTGATAAACATTTGGCAGACCAAGTTATTCTATGGGGAATTCTAATGTCCCAGACTGAAACTAACAGAAACATGTTAACATTAATAATCCGAATACTTAACCCACACTCATAGAAACATATCATCTATTATGTTAACCACAAAACACGTTACTGGTCAGGATCAACGTCAATTTAATTTTGGATAAAGCCAAGTATAAATTATAATTATACATAACATATTGACATTGAAAAACTAACATATGATGAATGTTAAATGTACGTAACACCTGTCCTTATACACTAACGCTCTCTTTTCATTACTTGCCATATACATGGATTAAATTATACAAGATGGATTTTCATGAATGATACCTAATAATAATGAAACAATATACTAGTTTGTTACACGTGAGAGTGCATCAGATTATGCAATTGGAATGACTTTTCCGTTGACGTGCTTGATGTCAATATTGTTTTCCTAAAACATCAAACTCTACCTTAATAAATATCTGATTCTTATTTCATCTTGCAGTTAACCAAATGCACACTTCAATGTTTCCAAAGCCAATGTCAAAGCCAAACATTTTTCTCCACTGTAGACTAATTTCTTCAATACCTACTTAATGTTTTGTGGGTTATATATATATATATATATATATATATATATATATATATATATATATATATATATATATATATATATGTTGAATCGATTCTCCACCAACCGCATCATTACGTGCAACCACATACATTTTAAATGATTGACTGAAATTCGGAGCTAAAATGAACACTCTTGAGAATAGCCGTTAATATATCAAATGACTCCTGGCATTGCTTAAGAAGTGAAACGTGGTTTGTATACTCAGCAAATTCGTCAAGTGTTAAAGTAGTATAGCTAAACTAGAACAGTATTTCCGATAAGACATACCACATAATCAAAACCACATAAACTAATTTTTACTGGATGTAATAGGAGTTTCAGAGATAGCCTTAACTTTAATTTCAATAAGTGTCCCACAATATGTCCTACAAATGTGCCACAAGCATGGCATAACTCACGTCTACTTAAATTATTTGTCACATTTTCATCACTGAGTCTAACAAAGAATTTCAGAATGGTCTCCCAGTGATATTTCCAGGTGTCGTTGTAGATGATGACATCATCAATATAAACGTCATAATTGGCTAGCACAGATGTAATTATGTTCAGTCAACATTTAAAATTACAAAATGAACCATTCATCGCATACGGCATAATTTGCCCGAATCCTTTCAAAATGTCAAACTTAGGTAACATATTTTGTATTTCTAACTTTGCCTATGCAATCATTGATTCTTGTAAATGTTAATGAATCACGAGACTGCAAACTCCTTTCCCTTCTATTTTTTCGTACCTTAATTTCTTATTAACATTAACCTATATAAAGAGACCTACAATTATTATTCTGCTAAATGATTCATTAAATGTATAAATAGGATGCAGAATAGCCCTCTAAAACAAACATGAAATATCAGGGTCTTGGGTAGTAAAACAGGGTCACTGCGATAAATACCGTTTGACTGATCCATACCAAGAGCAAAGTGACCTCCTCACAAGTCAGAGCAAAAAATGAATCAGCAAAAGCAGCGATTTTTTGATCATCATCATTCTCAATAAATTTTCTTGCCATAGTTGGATGTAAATAAAATCCTCACCTACGTATTCGTCCTTAATGACAGCGTCAGAAATAGACCCAGCCTCAAAGTCTGTGTCATTGTGACATTAGGTCAACTAAACGATGAGTTCTAGGCGATGATCGCTGGAAGTGCTAGCGGAACAATATTGAAAGTATCCAAATTATCATAATGCAAGTTAATAATGTTTTGTTCAGCTCATGCATTGTTGTTATATTATTTGTCTAATGTGTGGATCATGTTTGTTTACCTGTGTCAAGCGACATCTTCAATAACTCTTTAAACCTGTGTCAAAAACGAATTCTTATAGAACTCCAGCCAACCATGAATCATCACACTTACACAGGCCACTGTTTTTCAGGAAATAATGAGGTAGTAGTTTGGGTATGTATATTAATACCAATAGTGCTGAAATAATTCTTTCACGAAACAAAATTAAAAGTGTTACCTACATTAAGAGAAGCTCGATTGAAAATTTCCTGAGATGCAGTCTCTAATATCATTTGAGATACTGAGGTGAACGAACTAAAGCAGTATTATCGTGGTTTTAACATGTATTATGTCTCCATAATCCAAGCGAATCCGATAATGCAGCGCCGTTTCTATTTTGAACAGTTCTTTTCCCATATGCTCGGGTATGTTCGGAGCATCTGTTGGTGCCCAGACATATAAATAACTCAACATGTTGACATTGGGAATCCTGTCAAATATTGCATAGATGCTAAAGAGTCTTTGTTTGGTGAAACATTTCATCTAGTGAGCGCAGATTATACCAGAGTTTTTATCTTCATATATCACCCAGATTCACGAGTGGTCACCAGTAAAACTCTACCATTATTTATTTTTCACAAGGTTTTTAATATTTCTCATCATCTAATAAAAGTATAAAATATATAGATTTTAAAACTTACTCGATGTACCTAAAACTCGGACTGACCAGATGGACGGTCTGCTCAATGTTTTCCCTAAGTCCTAAGTAAAATTGCTTCTCATAGTACCGGCCTACCGGCGGAAATTTCTCACCCTGGATACCAATGTAGGAAAACATTATTCAACAAGCTGTAACAGAATAGGTAACAGTACTTCAGGAAACTATAAAAACAAAACGTCGGTAAAACTAAGTAAAATGAGAAAGACTTTGATAACGATTGACCTTCCGTCAGGTTCGCCGATTCAATTTAATTTTCTGGCTTTCCAGGGACACGATATTCACGATTTCTGGACATTTAGAAATACTAAGAAGTCCGCACCTCGCAAGCGAAACAATTATCCTGATTGACCGCGGAGCGTGAGAACTATGGCACTAACAGCCAGCTCTTGACAAAGTCTGGTCATATAATAAATATTCAATCATTAATACTAATCGTTGCACCCGTTCCAATAGTTTAGTCTTTACAATAGTTTGCTAGTCTGTAATTCTTAAAATGTTTGTTTTCTATAGAACGCTGAGAAAACATACAAGTAGCAAAATCAACTAATGTCAAAATAAATTTTAAAAAAACGTATGAGATTGGCGCTACATATAGTTCCAATTATTGATGCTGAGATGCAGGAACCAATTCAAATATATCTTAAGCCAATTTCAATATGTCTTTATGTCTTTATCTACTGTTTGACTATGATGGTCGATTGTTTATTGCATCACCCGTGATATATTTTGCACAATTTACTACAGATCATTTCTGACTTATATTTGTAACTCGACTGCCTTGTTTTCAAACGTTTTGGACATCATCGTTTACAGACTGAAATTACCTTGCATTCACCTAGCCCCTAATTAGATTTCCTCGTTTAAGGTTGTTAAGGATAATTTTATAAAATGTGGAATGTTTTTGTCTTGAATTCTTCTGTGATAATTTATAGTATCTGCTTATTCTTACGTATTTTACCTGTTCATCGGACTGTTTATTATTTGCATATGTTTTTCCTCAGGACCTTATTTGTTGAGATCGTGCAGGTTGTTCAAGTGGATATTCATAAATACTGTATAATGTAGGCTGTGCAGTTTGAATAATGGAGTCTGGATGAAAAGAGTCAATAGAAAGACTTATCACGAATTACAGGGCATACAAAACAAGAACACGCAGCGTTAGAAAACGGAGCAAATGTCTCCATTTTCAAGATCTAAATGGAACGTTACCTCTATTTTCGATGAAAAGAAACATCATATATGCAAGACTCCTTCACAGTAGCAGGTCAAATTTATCTAAACTTGTTAATTTTTGGATGGTAATGAGGAGTGGAGATGGCTTTGATAAACGACATTAATACGTATTTGTCTGCTGTATGCGTCTTTAACCGTCGACAATATATAAACAAATGGTGTTAAAGATTACCTTCCAATTAAACAATTGCTTTTAAGTGATACAACACAGTGTCCTTTGATATTCATTTCATTCTTTGACGAAATTTTCTGATTTGTATTGTAAGTCACATGTGCAAATAACCCTGCTTAAGTTCGTAGTTTATTTGTATCTATCTCAAACATTGTCGAGTTCAATAAAACAAAGGGGATCACAAGATAAAGAAGACCAATTTAAGATTAGCGAGGAACTTGATATTGCTAGTTCATATAATCAGAGAAAATACATACAGAATTGAATCTGGAAGATAATGTGGGAAATGGAAAACATTAACTTATTTTTAAATAAGCCAGCTCCTTATAAGTTAAAACAGATCATGAACCGGATAAAATGTCGAAGGATGTGCAAAGTATGACTTGGCATATGGACATGGCGTGCCGTGCATATCACAAGATGATAAATTCAGACAACCTGGAAGAAATGAAATAAGATCATGCAACACTATCTACAATTTACTAGGGATACAGTAGCTGTTGTGGGCATAAATGTCTACCTGGGCAAACAAACTTGGAGTTGAAATTACCGATGAATATTAAATACAATGCGACCAACACGATACACAACTGTCAATTAATAAAAGCCTGTACTTTGTCCAAATCAATTCCGGAAATGCTTCAGCTTAATTTATAGACCCAACAACAATTCGCTGTGATTAGTACTCTGAAATATATACAAACTATTATGTCTATAGAGAACTAGTTTATGATATTGGTATGGCGCTTTGCAGTATTGACAAAATGAGAAAACTGATGGGGGAAAAAGATTTATTTTGGAAAAAGAACATTTAGAACATACACAGACGCAATAAAGCTGAAGTAAATAAACAATACTATGGTATTAGCCAGTAGCACTAATGCTCTAAAAATGGAAATAAAGGAAAATGAAGAGTTATCCCATCCATTTTAAAGACTGGAATGGGAATAGCATAATGCTGCGTTGTTTGATGTGATTAGAACATTCAAAGAGGAAATAAATAAATACAAAATAGAGTTTCACTGAGTACTAAAGTAATTCCAGATATCTCGGAATTATGTGTAAGAATATATCCATGCATTTTAGATAAATCCCAAGTTGACAACGTTGAAGCGATCTGAGAAGCTACCAGACCATAAACCAATGAACATATTCGATAGTATCTTGTGTTTGAAGGGTTTAACGAGTCCCAGATTTCTCAACCATAACAAATCCGTTCACGGATTTAACTATACAAGAGCACGCTAGTAATGGTTATTGGTGTGCATGCCGGGAATGAACTGTAACCCTCTTAGTCAAAAATGGATCAGTGTTCATAAACCTACCATTGTTGCATACTACATTCGGGCCGAAAACGTATGCCTCTGACACGGTATTACGAGCAGTTCTGCTACATGTGCAAGAGAAGTAAATGACATAATGTTTGTGCCATTAAGAAATTGCTCCCTAGGGAGACAACTACTCAGTGCGTGCTTACACTGGCATATTGCTGTGAACAGGAAACGTTTGTACACAGCTTTTGGAATGGAATTTGTTTTTTAAATGGACCATGAACCCCTTACATATTTAAACAAAGAGATAGTTGTAAACGAGGTATTGACGTTACATATGTATTGTTTCCGGATTGAGGAAAGCCGGAGATTGGAAAACGTGGTTACTTGGGCAGGGTGTGATTTACATATTTTCCTGTATGCTAGTACTGTAGCTAGTAAGTTTTAGTTTGCATTATTCTTTTTTCTCTCTTACAAATCTTACAAAGTTACCCGATAGGTATTTGTTTAACATGAGCAACTAAGTAATATTGATATATATTGACTCCCTGTAAAACAAAAATCACAAAGTTCATGCAGTGTGAACCCATTTTACCTAAAGTTTTTTTTTGGGACGGCTTTGACCGAGAGCTTAATACTTGTAGCACAAATTCTTTTTAAATTTTCGCAATACAAAAAAGTTTTTAATGGAAGCCACTGAATTTAAAGGACATTTTTCTTATCCATTTAATACGACGAATTTGATGAAGTCAGTATATTTGCATGCATGCTTGGTGCACATTTTAGATTTAAAGTAAACGTTTCGTGCATGACACGGCCAAGTAATTGTATCTTCAAGTATTACTAGATTAATCAAATTCTGTAGATTGTTTTGTAGTCCGGACATTTAGAGTCAGTGTTAACGACACTAGTTAACTCATTGTGATGAAAATATTATTTTTGGACAAATGGCTCTGCGGGATAGGTAGTTTCTGGAGAGATCATGGAACAGGCTGCAAAGAGCGGACACCGAAAGGTGCATTCGTTAAGAGTTGTGGAATCGTAAATATAATTTACCATCGCGTGGATGCCAAGAGATGAATAGGTGTTAATTCAATATAATACTCATAGAAATGGTCAAAGTCCATACCTCTATTATATACATTGATCTACAAGATCATTTATAATTATTTGTTGCAAACCTAAACTTTGATCGCATCTACTTAGGAACGATTTTTTTCCGCCATTTCCATTGCTATATTTAGATTATGTGAGATGAGATCTTATGTGTTAAAGCGTTTGAGATTCACTCATTAGAAAACCGTATTTAATGATCAACATATCATTCATGCATTTGTGTTTAATGCAGTCTTTCCCAGCGTCATATTGATACACCAGGATATATATTGTTGCATGGATTTGTCATTGTTCCTTTTTTGGGATTATCTGGGTGAATATGTAAAAAGAATGTCAAAAATGCTATATTTTGTTTATTCAAATAGATGACTAATTTGTAATAATATGGAAACATGGTTGATTACTTTTAAAGTTTAAATTCTACGAAATACATAACAGTGATGTTTCATTGTGTTTGTGTACAATTTACACACAATAAATGCTTTTTTACAATGTCCCTTTCAGACACATGAAAGGTAATAAATATAATCCACCCTTTTGAACTTAAACATAAATTATTAAATGTTATCCATATGATAATTGCGATCTTTTCATTGAGTTATATGTAAGGAACCACCAGAGTGCTGCTTCCTTATCACAGAGAAGAAAAAGCATAGAAGAGATTATTTAGTGTACAAGAAATACATACCTACTGCCTAAAAAGAACCACCATTTTAATAATTTAAATTAATGGAGAATAAGACTCAATAGTTCCAGTTCAGCATAAAAACTAAAATTGCCATTCACAGCAGATTATTGTATCTATTAATACAGTACAGCCTATAACGAAAAATGTTAGGAATGGTTGTGCACCAGAGCGAAAACCAATAACTTATGTGATCCTAATGGCTTTTAGAAAGAGAGAATGAGACCTAAAATATACCAGAGAAACGTTTAACAGCTCAATGAAAGAAATTAAAGATACGACTATCTGGGATGGGAGAGGATAGTTGAATGATTGCCTTGGATATATTTAGGTTACTCACCCAGAACATTAAGTAGCATATACAGATAAGACAATTGAAAAACTAAGATCGCTGATAGTTTTTACATTTAGCTGTTACTCGGTCCAAATTGTGATCTTAAAAGTCAAAGGAAGAAATTCAGACATCATGTAATAAGCCTCCGTTAATTATTTCTATAAACAGTGCTCTAGAGTTAAAATTGTTTTTTTTTTTTACTTCACTGACTCTTCTCACCGTCTCATCTCTATGTAGGTCTAATCATCATGTAAAAATGCTCTTCAATAATACAGGAGTCTTCTAATTTGGGTCGATGACATTGCAAACATGGTTCAAATCTTTCTTGTTACTGCCATAAAATGTCTGCATATTTAAAATAATGTTAAGTGACTGTTTAACACTTGCAGTTATAATTCTGATTTACTTTCCATTTGGCACGCACCTCAAATTACTTTTCAGGTCCCAAATTAATAATGTGTTTTTATTTATGTGTCTTTCTTTTGAATCTTTAAATCCAATTTCGATCTTTCATTTAATGATGAACTAAAACAACGATAAATACTAATTGTTTTGTTTGCATGCCAGTATGTGAAAAATGTTTGTATTTAGATGGACAAAAGAACGAGAATAAAATACATATTTGTTAAATACCAACGATATAAATTAAATGTATGTCAATAATTCTTCAATTCATGTTAATATTTGTCTGATTTGATCAAGTGTTAACTCCAAATATTTGCCCGTTATCTTGGTGCCTGTAAGCAGTCAGAGATTATAATGCCAAACACAGCCAAGGAAACAAAACTATTTAAAAGAATCAATACATTATCAAAAGAAAATAAATCTTAGTCGGGTTTTAGAATTTGTTTAGATTATAGAAACATGATGCATACTGAGGCAATTGAAATTCTGCTAGAAGTTCCGTTGCATTTTGCTGGTGTGGATGAATTTGATTCAGTTCCAGCAATGCACTGCTGAAACGCATCTTTCGGCAGACCTTATGTCGTATTGGCAGCTGTATTTTTGATACCAGAGCTCATATTCGAAGGCTGTGTCTCATGCTGATGATGTCAATGATGACATGTCATTGGATGAGAATCCTGATTCTAATCTGACTACGATACAGATTTGTATCTATGACAGCATAATTTGAGGATGCCCATCCTCGGCATGAGTTACGTGGTGATCAGGATCATCTGTATAGTACTCATCTTTCTACTGTTCAGTAAACTGGGGCCTTGTTAGGGGCATTTAATAATATTTAATACATTTGACATCTTTTCGAAATATTTTGTTGTAAATAAAATGTCGTAGAAAGTTTATTTGATTTCCCATTACACATCGTTTGAACGTGATGATAATTTCACAACTCTCTTCCGTGCTATGAAGTTTGAAAAAATAAATTGCTTTCTCATATGCGAACATTCTTAACTGCTAACTCTCATCGTGTAAATTTAATTAGCTAACATCGAATGCCATCAAATCAATGTGTCGCAATGCCAAAACGACCGTTTTTATAAATCAACGGACTGATGCATGATGTTTGATATATAGCTTGTGGGTGGCTTGATTTATCTAACACTGAGATCATAGTAATTTAGGAACCAATTTTGCTTTTTCTATTTACGTACTTCTGCGCGAGACAGAGAGATTTAGAAATGTACATGTACGCTTGGGATATCTCTATACACCTACTCAAGATGCTACTAATTTAGAAACGCTACTAGAGTATGTAAAGTGTCATATGTATACTACCATATGAAACGTTACTAGAGTATGTAAAGTGTCATATGTATACTACCATATGAAAATTTACTAGAGTATGTAAAGTGTCATATGTATATTATCATATGAACGCTACTAGAGTATGTAAAGTGTCATATGTATACTACCATATAAAACGTTACTAGAGTATGTAAAGTGTCATATGTATACTACCATATGAAAATTTACTAGAGTATGTAAAGTGTCATATGTATACTATCATATGAACTCTACTAGAGTATGTAAAGTGTCATATGTATACTACCATATGAAACGTTACTAGAGTTTGTAAAGTGTCATATGTATACTATCATATGAAAATTTACTTGAGTATGTAAAGTGTCATATGTATACTGTTACGTGCTTAGGCTCGAATAAGCAGCAACACAGAAAGAGTGAAAACTAACAAGCTTGTATAACTTTAACAATGAATTTATTAAGTACAATTATTCAAATAAAACAATTGAACTTACAGTTTTAGAGAATCAAATCCAACAAATATAGAATTCACAAAATAATCCACTAATACAATTGCAAGTTCTGATAAATAAATGTTCTAATAGTTCCAGGTTCGAATCTTGACGAGGTAATAATCCAAAATGGCTGACAATGTCACGTGATGCAGTTCTTGTTTTTAAATCATCCAATGAAATTATGAAACATATGTCCTTTTCCAGATAAATAGAATAATTCTTCTTTTCCAACGAATTGACACAAGTCCAGAATAATATTAACACTCAAACATAAATACACAACCAATAACTCACAGCCCAATACTTCTACTACTATCAGCTTCTAAAATACAGCTATATATATTGTTTTCTGAAGTAAACAAGTGATCATGCTCTTTTCTAGAAATTGATAGAACGTCATGGAAGGTCGCAGAAAGAGACTACCTTACTAAAAATAACATACTCTTGATTTTTCTTACCCCTAAGAATTAAAAATAGAATGTTGTCCCTAAAATTAACCAATGAAATTGAAGACCTGTTTACAATGTTCAAAGCAAGGTCAGGAACTAGACCACTGTAAGCCAAGGTCAAAACTTGTTTACAATCTAAGTCAGCCTATTTACAGAAAGTGATTAAGCTGAACTTTCTAGAACAATTTCCCAATTAATGAATATTAAATCCTAAATAATAAATTTGGGTTTAACAATTAAAAAATAAATAAATCCAATAGCCGTAACAATACTACTACCATATGAAACGTTACTAGAGTATGTAAAGTGTCATATGTATACTACCATATGAACGTTACTAGAGTATGTAAAGTGTCATATGTATACTGTCATATGAAACGTTACTAGAGTATGTAAAGTGTCATATGTATACTGTCATATGAAACGTTACTAGAGTATGTAAAGTGTCATATGTATATTACCATATGAACGTTACTAGAGTATGTAAAGTGTCATATGTATACTATCATATGAAAATTTACTAGATTATGTAAAGTGTTATATGTATACTACCATATGAAACGTTACTAGAGTATGTAAAGTGTCATATGTATACTACCATATGAACGTTACTAGAGTATGTAAAGTGTCATATGTATACTGTCATATGAAACGTTACTAGAGTATGTAAAGTGTCATATGTATACTACCATATGAACGTTACTAGAGTATGTAAAGTGTCATATGTATACTATCATATGAAAATTTACTAGATTATGTAAAGTGTTATATGTATACTACCATATGAAACGTTACTAGAGTATGTAAAGTGTCATATGTATACTACCATATGAACGTTACTAGAGTATGTAAAGTGTCATATGTATACTACCATATGAACGCTACTAGAGTATGTAAAGTGTCATATGTATACTACCATATGAAACGTTACTAGAGTATGTAAAGTGTCATATGTATACTGTCATATGAAACGCTACTAGAGTATGTAAAGTGTCATATGTATACTACCATATGAACGTTACTAGAGTATGTAAAGTGTCATATGTATACTATCATATGAAACGTTACTAGAGTATGTAAAGTGTCATATGTATACTACCATATGAAACGTTACTATGTATTGTGCTTGAAATCTGCGCTATAGATTTACGATGTCTGAAATAATTAAGTGAACGCGGACAACAGTTGTAGAAGAGACAAACACTAGAGTTCCTGCATGGATACCCAATAAGAAACTCTTGTAAAATGACTGAATATGCGACTATACTCGCTCGCCTTATTTAACATCGCTTATGATAATGTCTATTATTTTTGCAACTTTGATTAAGAGCTAACTACTCTGAGTCTTGAAATAGACTATTTTAAACACTTGCTCTTTTCAGACCGTGATAATTATTTTATCGTGATGGATTATTTATGTAGTCAGTAGTCAATCAGTATAGATAATACAACCTTACTTGTTTATTAACAGATAGCTCAATATATCGTTGGAACAGCGAACACGGAGCAGGCAGGACCGGTCTTCACCTGGCTACGGTGAGCGAGAGCTCTCAGCAGATAAATAGTGCCATTTAGGATTGCATAGAAAAAAAATGCAACCATAGAGCATTAAGGTACCTGGAGTAGTGTACGGGATTACCACTGCGAAGCTACATCGCTAAAAGGCCATTTAGGAGAAACATTCTTCACGACGCTTCGAATAAAGGAAAATGGAGACCGTCACGAGGAAACCCAAGATGGACGTCACCACACGAGGTCAAAATGACTTCACTAGTGGTGGGGACTGAAATGGAGGGGACCAGTGGCTTAATTTGCTAACACCTGAAAAACTTCGGAGCCTTGGGAGAATAGATAGCAGACGGAAATTTGTGGAGCCATGACAAAATTCTGGCATTGCTAACGGACTGCATCCCGAGAAGACTGCCTGCGGAGCAAGATGTGAATAATTTTCACATTTGCCTTTCATTTGCCTAAATAAAAGGGTTCTCAATTGGCTACGAGAAACCCTCTTCAAACAATTTCTATTACGAAACCAGACTTCACCAATTTTGAACACCGCTCAAAATTAACAAACTTTATCACCAAACAGTCACTACACTTTCATATGTCGCATAGACATATTAGTTACACAAATTTGTTAGGGACTTATATAGTATGTACACTTTTGTACTAGAAAATTGGTATAGTTAGGATGTTAAAGAAAATTCTACGACTTTAATATTTGATTCAATTGCACAGGTGGCTTACATAATATTGGTACTTTTTTGTCCATTAGTACAACTGGACTGAATTTGAAATAAGTATGGCTAAGGCGTTTCAAGACTGTCAACATCCATGTGCTGGCTTTCCGGGACTTTTTCCACCTTTTCCGTGACCAGCCTCCATCAACATGACGATATGAGAAAACTATTTTTCTCTCGTAATTATTTGATGCCATTGCACCCCTAGTACGTCACCTCCGATTGGTTGATCGGGTTGAGTGTGTGTTGGGTCTATTCCCACTCACCCAGGTCTTACATTCATATCATTAGCCCCTTTTCAGGGGTATGATATGACGACCAAATGATATAGCGCACTCTGTGCGCATAAATGTCCGTGGGGATGTGGCACCATTCCTTCTCCACGGGAAAATTAACACACTGCCATATTAAATGGCAGTGAAAACTAGTGAACATATGACCCTTTGCGGCCGGATTCACTTTAATTGAACTATCTATCTATATCGTTGGAACAGTACAAATTCAGTATAGATCATCCCACCTTACTTGTTTATTAGCGAACAGATAGCTCAAGCTAGCATTGGAACAATAGGCAATAAATATAGATCATACAACCGTACTTGTTTTTTAACGAACAGATAGCTCAAGCTAACATTGGAACAGTAGGCAAGCAATATAAATCATCCCACCTTACATGTTTATTCACGAAAAGATAGCTCATGCTATCGTTGGAATAGGACGCAGTCAGCATAGATCATCCCACCTTACTTGTTTCTTAAGGAACAGATAGCCCAAATTAACGTTGGAACAGCCCCGTTGAAAATGTTGGATTAGTTAAACACAAGTTCAAAAACGTTAGTATAGACAACGTTCCTACTTTCCTAAAGCTTAGTGTACGTCTCCGTTTAGCAAATGTCATGTAATAAGTTAATATATTTTTTTTCAAAAGAATAATGGTGTATTTATTACAGGTCTTTAGGCGACCATTTATAAGGCAGACCATTAACTGATTTGAGGCGAATGTGACGATGTCCGCCTTTCGCCACCTTCCCACAGTGCAGCAGCACAAATGTGTTTGGCGGCAAGAGGCGATGGTCGTGAATCTTGATTGCACAACATATTAGTTTGTGGTTGTTGTAACGTTTTATTCACTTTTATGTGTATATGTAGGCCGACCAGTTCTAACTCTAACCTCTTAATGCTGAGCGACAAGCGAGGCAGCTGTTTGTACCATTTGTTTATGTATTTGGTACGACGCTGCCCGTAATCGAACCTACCACCTCCTGCATCAGAGGCGAACGCTCTAACCACAAGGCCACTGGAGCGGTCGGTTCTTACCTGTACGTTTATGACTGCAATGTTTTGTGTGTTCCAAGTGTATATAAACATTATCATTTTGTTATTGGGCTACACTGAATCGTTTTAATGACATCTGTACCGGTATATTATAGTATTACATCTTTACTTTTGATTCAGGAGGCCTTATCTTCTTACCGCTTTCGTGTGCAAATTTTATATATAAAGCTGTAGAACTTTCAATTATCATTATATAGCCAGTATTGTGATTATGCGCTGTCAACACTTGCACACACACACATGAACGCACGCACACACACACTTAAACACATACATACATACATACATACATACATACATACATACATACATACATACATACATACATACATACATACATACATACATACATACGAGAGTATGTACATACATGTATGTCACTCATGGAAACTGGTTGCTGGGCAGCTTTTTATCTAATCTTTATTATCTTTGAATTTTTACAATTGTTTGGCAACTCGTGTCTTAACTGAATTCTGCAGTCCCACAGACTGCTAAGGTGAATGCTTTGTCTAATCTCGTATACCCAGATATATGAAATGTTTATCGTATCCCCCAATCCTATTTATGGGTTATCCGATCCCTCTAGTCATATGTAATGGTTATCGTATCCTCAGTTATAGATAATGGACATTAATATATGGACCATGGTAGACTTTACGCTAGTATAACAAGTATTGATGGTTAAAAGAGACTTGTTCATGATTTCGCCATCACCTTCCACTTTTCCATGGGTCAAATGTTTATAAAAAAAAATGTTCATAAATATCAAAGTCGGCAAATCATAGTATGAATCATATACATCAACAGTTTCTGGAATAAGAGAATGAAAATAACTTTTCAATCATCCCATTGAGTATGAAAGAATTCTGAAGTTTCCCATGTATTAGACGATTCCGTTTGATAAGAATTTCTAACTGATATGCAACAGTTAAACTCTAAATTTATCAAAATGTTTTATCTAAACTACTATTTTTTAGTTCTATATCAATCAAAGTTCATGTAATAGTTTTTACACAACAGAATAACACAACAGTCGTGAGCAATATATATTGTTATTTGTTCATACCCGCCGTGTTTTTTATATGATTTGACGGTATCAAAACGTAAGGCAAAAATTCTGAAACATACAAAGTAATGTATTTTAGCTTGATGTTCATCAGTTATTGAAGTAACCATGCAACGAGGCAAACACAAGTTCAAATGGTATCTGGGTGTTGCTGAAAAGAGATTGTCTTCCTATATTTAACAACGCTTACCAGTTCTTAAATCTAACATGGTTTCAATTACTATTATAAAATTCCTTCTGGGCTCATTGTACACTGGCCATCCTGTCCAAGTACCAGGGCGTTTTGTTTTTCACCTAAGTATACGGATGGTATATGAATTTGTTACAAATGTTGGAACCTGTTATTTTTCGGGGGGGGGGGGGGGTTGTTTTTTTTTTTTTTTGGCGTTGACGTTGATTGATTGATGTGTGATTCAGATCTCTCGTACCAGTGCGCTACGTCACCTTCAATATAATTTGTGTATTTCCTCACACACCACTTTCGCGTGACCTGTATGTCTTTTTGTGTTTTCTGGTATGCATTATAAACATATTCTATATTAAATCAATACTTTTTTTGCAATTTAAGTGAGCCACTAATATGTACAGTAAACTGCATCCACAAGGTTCACCTTTTCCCAATATTTTATCATTACCTTTTCCCAATATTTTACCATTATCTTTTCTCAATGTTTTACCGTTACTTTTGTCGCAACTTGCTCTTTTACCAAATATTTTTAATATATGTTCTTGAGTAAAAATTCACACTTATAACAATGTCATTCCTTTGTTTCGTTTGAGGTTAATTATTAAATGCTTGTCGACTATTAACTTGCCATATAAAAGGCGGCAGGTAAAATCCCATTGCTCAAGGAAACCATGTACCGACGCCCTAATTTTGCGTATCATTGTGTTTTCTATTTTGGTTCAGTGCAAATAGGTGTTGAATGTGCCTTATCTTGGATAAAACCTATTCATTACTCGAGGTAGCTATAAACACTGTTAACAAATTGTTTGAAGATGGTAAGTTGAAGCTCCGATCCAAAACAAACGTGACTTTGCGTGATAATTGGTTTCTTATTGATGACAGGTTGTTTATTCAGTTACTTATGCAGACCTTTGAGATTCAAAACACAGCTCAGACCTAGACGCTCACACACACACACACACACACACACACACACACACACACACGCGCGCGCGCATGCATATATATATATATATATATATATAGGACAGTCTGCATTTTCATTGCTGCAAGGACAATGTATTGTACATTAAATTTATGAGGTTACTTTAGCAGTCGTGCACAGGAAGTAAAATGCATCTTCAATTTATTGATAACAAAAATGCACAGGTCCTGCATTCCTTTTCAAGCTTACGTTATGAAAATAATATTGAAAGTATCATAACTTGTTGGTACCGTAATGGAAAATTAAATAAAGTGTCTTAAGATTTCATTGTGTACAAATAATTCTTTGAATAATAAAGATCATCTTATAACAATCGCTCTAATACCCTTTACCCATTTCTGTTACGGTTATTTATATCATGTAGTGTTCAGAGCTTTAGCATTAAACATCCGCAAGTACGCAGTATGAATCGCCTTACATTCATACATGTTGTATCCTATGTAAATATAAAAAAATCTTATAGGTTTTTGGAAAATATATGGAAAGATGCGTTTTTAAAAAACTAAAAACGTATAATAAATGAAGAAAATTATATGACACACTCTAACCAGAAGATGAAAGCATGGAGCCAGTGTGGAGTCAAATAAATTGGCTTAACTTTGTTTCCAAATGTGATGCAATCTTTTAGATTTGGTTTAAAATATATGTGTAATTAAAACTTAAGGAAAGGCACATAGGAAAGACAGATCGCGGAGGTAAACTGGTCGTCCTTCATATGCAAATTAGTCATTAACGATACCTTTTGTCAGGTGTTTTGTCCAGCAAATGCTTCCCTGAATTCCACAAAGTCATAATGTCATCAACAATTGGTACAAAAACTGATACTATATTGTACATATTTCAAAAAACAATAAGACGTGTTCACAAACGGTTAAGAATGGTCGATTTGTGTCTTCAGAGAAATATATCTTTATGATTTTTCTTCTCGTTTTCGTCCAAAATGCTTTTCTTCTACCAAATTTTTAAATGGCCAAATATTTACTTCATGTTGACAATATTGTAACATCATTTAATTATGTTCAAAATGCACTTCCGCCATTTCATCTATATCTTACCTAATGTTCTATGACGTTCACTCACCCCGTTTAAATGGAGCTAAACGGGTACAATGAGACACTTTAGCGGTCTGTCTCGGATAGTATCAACTTCAAAACAGACAAAACACTTCATGCGCTCGAAAATCGTTTGACAATTCTAAGGCAAATTAAGAAATAATGGTCCGTTATTGAGGGATGATTGTAAAGCACAGTTTTCATCTTGAAGTCATTTAGATCTGGTGTTTTAATAATATCAATGATGACAACTTCCTTGCAGTCGTTATCAACTATTACATCTGGCTTACATTTTATTACAAGGCAATTACAGTTTCAATAAACAAAGACATTTGTGACTAAAAAATATAACCAGTGATATCTCAGATTGAAATCTGTCTCAATATCTAATAAGGAAACAATCATTCCAAAATGGAATATTTTGGAGTTTGCATTGACATTCACCTATCAATATTCTTAGAAGCACCGACTCTAACTTTAATGAATCTTAATTTAAATATATATCAAGTTCAGAACATAAGAGGTTTTAATAAAACCAATACATAATACATGCAAAACCACATTCGTAATTTGTTCTGAATCGTGGGAAAGTACTTTTTTATGATATGACCTATACATACTTCTCTGTCGGCTGACATCGACGTATCCCTATGTGATATAAAACTAATCCATTTCCGCGGCCTTGACACAAAACACATATGTAGTTTATTTTATGCGTAGGGTCAATATATAAACATACTTTTATTCTGCAGCAACTGATAATGTATAAATACCACATATTGAATAAACAACAAAGAAACTACAGTGTTATTTCGGCAAATAACATCTGATTATAGCGTATGCTTCACTCATTGTATTCTATATTCCAAATTGCATTTTATAACGAGTATTCATTTTGCAATGTGATTTATTTATTTTCTCAAACTCGTTGATTTTCTTTATACAAAAACAATGTTGCCTTCATATGCGTGACAAGAATTCAATTCAAACAGAATTTTCTCAGTGTTAATATTATCTTTTGCAATGAAAACGGGACATATAGAACTTAGTGTTTGAATGCGATTTTCAACGTCTGAAATAAAACATTTATTTTAACCATCCATTTCATTCTCACTAATTATTTGTGTTCTGTACGTGAAATGTCAACCTAGTACTTGTGTTTAAGTACCAGGATTATTTTGCCAATTTATATCTGAATTGATCTGAATTGCAACCAAATTAGGTGCTATAAATATTTTTCGCCCAATGCTAAGCTGAAGTTCTGAAGCACACAAACTCATTTTATGGATTGATAATATTGTGCAGCGATCATAAATTCTACTGTAATATAAAATGCAGCGCTTGATCGTTAAGACTAAAGGCGATTTTTTTGTCTTCATCAGACGTACATTCTAATCTCAATCTTTATTAAGTGCCCGAAATCATACTGTAATGTACCACAATATAGGTTATGTTTCATTGCCCTAATTTGTCTGTGGTACCATATCTGCCCGAGTAAAGGTAACCACTGCTTGTTGAAATTACGTGAGTATCTACATATACCATCACCTTTCAACCATACCAAAAATTAATAAGCAAACTTATTGGAAACATGTCCTGCTTAGAAACGCGAAACAAGCATTTTGCAATGAAAATACTAAATAAGACAACACATTTAATTTACACTCTTCCATACTTTTTTATATACTGCCTATTATTTCTACAAAATATAAATTGAATTTTCAGCACTAGAAATATATTGATACTTCTCATCGATAAAGCTTTCTTGCATGATTAAGTTATAAAACAAATATGTTATGGTTTCCAGCTAGAATTCTAAGATATCATACCTTTCTATTTCGCCGTGGCACTGGTTAACCCGTATGCACTGCGAATCAGCCTGTGTCTGATATTGAAACATCCCTGGCTGTTTACCTTTGATGCTGCATTTACTTAGCTGGAATTTTTATAGCTATAACCGTTCACTAGGAACATATGTATAGCTTTTATAGCTACCATGTCGGTAGCCATTTAGTACCCTTAAAGTGCTTAATTGCACTATCAATTCATTAGGCGTTCCCCTGAATTACTAAAAAGTAACTATCAAGGGAAATGGAGGCCTATGGGGTGGGTAGGAATAGAGCATACACACACCCACCCCCATTCGACATCAACCGACCACAGCTGACAGCAACGGCAAAGGAGGAAAGGGTCCAGGTCCAGGAGCGCAGCGACACAGCAACACACACAAGAGCACACAAGAGAGAGAGAGACAGCAAGGCCACAGACGCAGTCCACACCTGAAACAAAAGGGTCGCACTTATTTCAAATTCAGTCCAGTTATACTAAGGACAGCTTAATATCCAATAATGTGTTAGCCACCTGTGCAATTTATCAAATATAAGAGTTGAAGAATTGATATTTAATATCCTATATTTCCAAAATTTCAAGTACATAAGCGTACATAACATAAGTCCCTAACAAATTTTGAATATTAAAAATGTCTTAGCGACATATATTAGTGTAGTCAATGGTAGATATTTTTAGTTGTGAATTTGAACGGAGGTACCAATAATAAATCATATCAGCTTTTTAGGGCCACGGAAAGTTGTTCAAAGAGGGGTACTCGTAACCAAATGAGCCCCCTATTATTCAGGCAAATTGACTATGGCAATGAAAAAATCTTTTCACTACGAGGTGGCCCGGTGGCGGCCGGCATGACTGCTTCTATCTACATCCATGTCGGGGTGGAGGCCTCCATGATTGCTTCAAGTTACATCCATGCCGGTCACATTCTCAAGTCGCACCAGTGCAAGCAACTACCACTGTTTCTTCTCCATTTCCGTCTCTGCCGCAAGCTAGTGGGAGTTACGAAACTTCCATGTTGAGTCCACGTGGTAGTCGCCACTTTCCAAGTTTCCCTCCATGTCCGTCCCCGCCACAAATCAAGTTCGGGAGTTACGAGACTTCCATTTCGAACCACCTGTACTAGCGACAACGTACGAGTCGAGTTTTTCCTTTCCGAAGAAGCGACGGGGCAACATCACAAGTCGTCCTTAACTTTTCAGCCCGGGATATCATCATGCCATTACAGCACTCCCATTGTGACGTCACCAGGCCATCCGCTCCAGAAAGGACGTCCTCCTCGGTCCACAGCCACTGCCTGAATGCTATTTTCGATTAATTGATTTTTATAGTTATAACCGTCCACTAGGGACATTTGTATAACTTTTATATCCAGTCTGTCACTGGACATTTGATGTTCCCCTCTTTGGGAGGGGAGTTAAGGTATCGAATTCTTAATAGGGCGTTACATTGAATTACTAAAAAGTAACTATCAATGTAAATGTAGGCCCAGTAGAGGTAGGCAAGGTCAATCCACACCTCTGTTTTGCAGCATGTCCGGAAGAGGCAAAGGAGGCAAAGGCAAGGCAGAGAACATCCAAGGCACCGCAATCCGCAGTCCCACCCGAAGAGGAGGAGAACGCACCACCGGACACGAAGAAACCCAAGGAGTACGAAGGTCCCACACCCATTTTATTAATGTAACCTCACAGTGCTATATTGTTGTGATGTGTGTTGTTTTGTTGTTATATTTTGAACTGTTGCAGCCTTGTGCTGCAGGGGACTGATAGTCCTGGGGTAAGACTACCTTATATATTCTAGTAGGGACTTTTGTGTGAATGCATTGTGTGTGTTTGTGAGGTTACCAGATTTAATGATTTATTCAATCAATCCAGTTATATTAATGGAGGCCCTATGCCAATTGTGTGTAAGCCACCTGTGCAATTGGGTCCAGATAATAATTAGTTACGAATTTCCTAACGCTTATACTAGTAGCACTTAAGTAAGTACAAAGTGTACTATAAGATTACCACCATCCTATAGACCGGTGAAAAACCCTTCTAAAGAGGGCAATTCACCAATTCACCCTATCACTATTTTGTACTAAGTAGTCTAAGTGACTAGAAAAAGTGTAATCTCGGTAGGTTGTGATAAGTTATGAATTTTGTTGGGTGTGGATCAAAAAGATCATATTTGAGTTGGAGCAAGAAGTTGTTCAAATGGAATTCTCTAATACCAATCTAGTGTGAGAATTCTCTGTTTCTAAATACATATAACAATACAAGACACAGATTTAAGAAATAGAGTGAGATAAGGTTCAATATCAGCTTCCCAGCAAGTCAGATTGGATTAAGAATAGAGGTATACATAATTGTATACTTGTTCGTAAGCACAAAATAGACCAGGCTGTCTATATGTGCGTACACCAATCCAGGCGATTTCCATACGGAAAAGGGCCTGTGTCTCAACTGTTTCACTGACCTTCACCTATTCCCAAGAATCACAAAAATAGGGGGGTAATAGCAGACATATAAGACAATACAAGACAACATAGAGTAACATGAATAATTGTTAGTAGGAATTTATTAACATTAAAGAGTATGAACATTAACATGTATATTAAACTAGATTATAAGAATTAGGGGTAAATAGAAAATATTAGTATTAGCAAGAAACAAGAAAATTTAATTATAGAAAATATTAGTATTACATGTCCATTATACAAGAATTATTGTTAGTAGAAATTTATGAACATTATATACAAAGTGGTCCTAAGTTAGACAAATCTTACTGACTGTAGACAACTCTGACTAGAATACAAATCACTGGGTCATATTACTAACTTCGTGAAAACAGGAAACAACTAGATGTCGAGTACTAATATTTCCAAACAAAGTTAAGATTGGCTACATGAAGATGAGTATCAGACGAGTGAGATAAATATTCATATCCCTGCCTAGTATGCTAGCTATTCAATGTGACTGCATCCATTCCCAAATGAGTAGTAAAGTTTTGCTTCTTGTGATAAGTTTGTTTTCATTTATGTTAATTATATAAATAAAAGGCACTTTGTTTGAGACACAAATATGAAATCTCCCTCTTCTTCTTCTTTGAAACCTGGTATGTACTTAAATCAAATTTGATTCTAAATTTCGGCACCTGAATTTATACTGACCTAAGAATATATAAAATATATAAAACCCTTGTTAAAAATATCACAGAATCATGTGTTCTTAAACCACAACCTTGGTTGGCAAACCCCCTAATTATTTATTTAACTTGTTCTATTCGAAGAGTCCATAACAAATCTTGTTACTTTTCATTTCAGAGTAAAGTAAATAAAATCGTATCGTGATTATGGTCTTTTGAATGCTGTTAATTACATTTAATTTGCACTATTTGCTAGTTAGATATTTTACACATTTTATTTCATTATATGTTATTGATAATCAAACATTTTCTATTGGACTTTGATAGAAAAATCAGTGAAAATTGTAAACAAACTATTTTGTCTGGGTGAGACTCATTATCGTACGTTGAGTCAATGACATTGTATCTGTTATAGCTAAAGTACTTTACGATCTTAGCATAAACAATTGCAATCTTATTGTGTCCAGATATTCATTTGGGCTGGAATTTATTTATTCAAAAAAATATATCTTATGTTATACGAACACTATCTACTTATATACTCTTGAAAAAGTATACAATACTGACCTGCTGCAACAAGTGATTTCAAGGATGTATGTTAGATAAATCGGTATGGTCTAAATATTTGGTAAACATATGTAATTAAAATTAAACAAACAAACTTGTAATATAAAATTCAAGAGCTGTATTGCTACTATGAATAATAAGGTAGTATTGTGCCAGACAATTACAGTATACACCTGACACATGTATTCCTCTGATTTGAGTGCCTCGACGAGAGATTTCCTGAAAGGGTTAACTGATATAGATCATATCTTTATCAAGTAGGTCGACTTCTGTACTATGATATATCATTTGTATATTCGAACTCAAATGAGGAACTTCTTGACGATTAACGGGCCAAAAAATGTATTGGACCTTTTGAAAGAACACACACAGTGTAACACATCTGGCCCAATATTATTAAGATTCCGTGATTTTATTTTTGTGTTTGTTTTCTTCTATACATTGGGTAGTATTTTAACATCTTTACATTTTATTTTTGTATCGTAGTATTTAATGTTCACATTTATTGCAAATGGTGTGTCTTCCGTAAGTATTATAAGAAATTCTTAATTGTATAAACTTTAGTACTTAACACACGTACACTCTAAATTCTATAGGTCTCGATCCGAGGTCTAAAAATGCGGCATCAATCTGTTAAGATGGAACCAATGTCAAAATGATACATTACTGAATACATATATCATTTGGAAACTTTTTAAATATCATACCACCAACATTTTAATATCTTTAATATAGTATTTTGATATCGTTCAGTATAGAATGAGAACAATAATCATCATAACAATCATGAAAAGCCATCTATTTCATATGTATCATTAATTAAAACAAGCTTGTTCAACTGTAATCACATTAATATGTTGCACTAACAAAAGATAGCATCCTTTGAAAAAATAATCTAAAAAAATCTGAAGGCATCAAATCGGTAACAATTATGTCACAATATTACTGACTATTTCAATATTGTTTAGTTATTATCCCTTACATTACTTGTAAAATGCAAGATACAACACTACATATAGTTGTAGGTATCATGCATGTCGTGTCTCACAAATAAAGATGATCACCTTGAACTAAAATGTTATTTAAAAAACCCTGTCTGTTTGGTGAAAATGTTCGCTGATAGTAACAAGGTTTATCGCTTGATAAATTAGTTTTCCAAATGAAACCCGGTAAAAGGGTTGCGAAGTTAAATACACGCTGATTGCTTTACAGAGGTATAGTAGTAGAAACAGCTATGACCAAAACTGATCTTAGGATACTTCTAAAATTGCCGCTGGATGATAGTCATCAAAATCCGCATTTTATTTGTACTATAAAAGGGAACAAAGATTCGAGATTACGGAACAAAAGTACTGATGAATCGGTTTTATTAGTACTGGTAGCATACAAATTATTCATTTGTTAGAAATCTTCTGGTTTGACAGTCTACGATGAAATAGGTTAACAAATAATATATATTTCACGTGTTGGCACCAATATACAACAACCAACATTTCAATTGAACATGATTCTTAGTTTTAAAATAAAAACTATGTGCGAATACAACAAAATGTTTTTGTAAAATTAAACACGCTCTTGTTATATTTTGGAAATATATTAAACAAAATGATTGAAAGGTATATCCAATCAAGAATAGCTTACACAATGTAACTTTATCTTTCAGATATATATATATATATATATATATATATATATATATATATATATATATATATATATATATATATATATATATATATATATATATATATATATATGTGTGTTGAAATCACGGATCATTGCGTGTTTTCTTCCGCGTATGCTATGTATATAAACAACAGATCGGTATCACTCAAAGTTAAAATGTTTTGCTATCTGCAATAATTATAATTTTAGTCCATATAATTTTTAGTTCATATTTGATTCACAAACCAATAAATAAATAAAATGTGAAGACTGAAGAAATAAAATGAAGCGTGTTTTCTTTCTTGATAACTATTTGGCATCTCTCCTAGCCCTATACTAATAGTTAAGTCTTTTATTTGTTCTTTATCAAAGATGGTAGAATGTGACTCACTGGGGTCTAAGAAGAAACTAGAACAGTATATAATAAAAATAAACCTTTTCTTTCCCTGCATTTATACCAGATATTTCAACTGCGATACAAAACTCCACTTACGTTAACTCGTGGTATTGCCACTCGTTTATGGATCACATATTTGTTCAACACGATGAAATATTTATTAACGTAGTAAAGAAGACATCCTCTGTTTATTTTATTAGGAAAATCCAGTAATTCACGATCATACATCGGCTAAATAGGGTTACTTATGAAACCAAAAATGAATTGAGAGTTGACTCAAACAACATTAAAACTACACAGGTATAAGATAATCATCTCCATTATAAAGATTAAATGGAAATTTGGAATGTTTGAATATCATTATCAGTTCAAAATATATGATATTTTGGGAAACGAAGTACTAGGATGTGTAATCGAATTACTGAGAGATGAATATTATTATGTTTTGAAAGGGTCTAAAAACATTTTAAACTGTTTCTTCTATTGTAAGGAATTGTGTAGCTCGTGGTAAATTTGGTACATTATCTATATGTCTAATGCAGCATGTAAACTGCATGTATATACTGGTGTACATTATTTCATATGGATAGCCCTAAACAATGTGTTATACGATGCGTAACAATGTAGCTGACGCAGTCGCGTGCATTGGGTGAATTATGTCCAAAAGCCAGATTATACGTGCGGCGTGTGGAATAGTTATCAAATGTGGGAAACGACATCAGTCACATTTTGAGCAGAGTAACCGATAAGTATCAGATACGAAGATATGAAGTGAAAACCTTCATCATTGCCTCTAGATTGACGATCGTCTTTTTAAAAGGCGAGTTACCCGAACTTTCAGTTCTGGGTATCGTCAGCAATGCAGACCTAAACGGAGTCATCGATCAAAATCGTTTCCAGTTTAAGCATGACAAAGTGCACGAGATAGAAGCTAGTTGAGATAGACAGACCTTGTGTAAGATACATACATACATACATACATACATACATACATACATACATACATACATACATACATACATACATACATAAATCCATACATACATACATACATACATACATGCTGCGCATATTTGCAGGCTGCAGAATCTCTCTACGTGGGACACGATCTTGCCAGCTATTGTTCATGTTTCGTTTTCTGCACCGTATTTGGAAGGTGCTCTACGTCTCACTTCTATATAGGAGGGTGACGAAAACGCAAGCCTGGTAGACTTGTATCTCGTGGTGCTTTATTAGCAGATTGGTTACCTAGACCAATCCTCTTATTTAGTCATGCCATGATGGTGTTTGCCTTTCCAAGCCTTCCGTCCAGCTCCACATCGAGCACGAGAGTGTTACTGTTGGTTGACCCCTGGTGAGTAAAGTTGTTGACTGCTACCAGGGTGACACCGTCGATTTTTATGGAAGGGGCAATGGCGGTAACTTTCACTCAGACACTTGTCTTTTTCAGGCATATGGTGAGCCCAAACTGCTTGTTGGAACCAGAGAAGGGTTTCACAGCCTCTGGAGGGCATCTTCGGTGTGGGTCAGAAGAGTCGCTTCATCTGCAAATAGCATCTTCATGATGATCATCAACCTCACTTTGATTCTCGAGTGCAGTCGTACCAGGTTGAACAACCTTACATCGGACCTGGTGTGCAGATATTCGCCATCAGTGGCCGAGTAGAAGGCGTAGAGCAAGAACAAGGAAAAGAAGGTCCTGAAAAGGTCGGCTTCTGCACGCAACCCTGCTTCATACCGCTGTTGATGGGGAATGTGTCAGAGGAGGATCCATCTTACAGGATTGTTTCAGTCATATAGGCATGGAAAGAGATTATCATACTGCGCAGTTTTGGGGGAACAGATCTTATTTAGAAATTCAAATAGCACTATCCAGCTAACCAGGTCGAATGCCTTGGTGAGGTCCATGAACATCTTGTAGAGTGGCTGACCTTGCGTTCTGCTCGTATATTGGAGTTGTCGTAAGGAGAAGTTCATGCCTGTCGTAGACCTGCCTGCTCTGAAGCCGCACTGATGTTCCGGGTACATAGGGTCCTGCTGCAGCTGAAGCCTGATGAGCATAATGCTGGTGTACGCTTTGAGAACTATGCTCACATGAGAGATCCCTCTGTAATTATTGCAATCACTACGATCGTTCTTGTTTCGTTTTTTTTAAAGGTTACAATCATGGCGTCGCGCATGTCCTGGGGACTACTGCTTCCTCACGGTAGAGGCCGAGTAGCTTTTATAGCTTTGTTACTTGGGAGTGAGTCAATTGATTTGCTAAGCTCCTGTAAGGTGGACACTTTGTCGAGGTCCTCCACTGTGGGCAGTTTATGTATGATACTAAGGGACACATCGGTGACTGACGTTTCTCGAAACTATATCCTTTGAGCAGTGCTCCACCCATCTAGCCATATGTTACTCATGGTCTGTGATCTTCACTTCCGTCAGAGATTTCTAATGGGGGGGGGGGGCGACCCTTTCACTGAGGACCTAGAGCATTTTTGATGCCATTGTACATATCATGGATGTTTTCAGACTCGGCAATGAGCTATATTTTATTCACACATTTGCTGCCAGTACTCGTCTCGCACTGTCTAGCGATTCCATGGGTGATGTTTCCGGCACTTCTGTGGCCAACAAGCGTCCCTTCACTAGGGCATTTGTCCTAAGCTACGAAGTCTTTTCGTTTGTCCTCGATTATTGGTTCCATCCGTGAAAGATGTGCGTTGATCCAGACCTGGCTGAACAGTTTCTTCTTGCAATACGTGAACATGGATGTGCTGTAGATGGCACCCTTCATGGCATTCCTCAAGGATGTGTCTTCGTGTGCTCTGGCAGACCCTAGAGAGTCTGGTCTTGGGCAGGAGGGGGACGGTAGTCGGACCTATAAGCCTTAGACTGACACCTTCTGTTCAGTATGGAAATCCTGGGTTGCCCAGATGTCAAGATGACCCTCTCGTCCTTGCTAGTGCGGTCAAAATGATTCACGATCATGATTTTGGCACCAGATGTGATGCAGGGGCTGCCAGAAGTAAGTCATAAATGACATCCAGCCGCCTTAGGGGTTCCACTGCTGATTTTCTGGGTTTACTCCCGTAGCCTTCTCCCGAAGATATCCACAAGACATCGGAGCCATCATCCAATGGCTGGGACATGGTGGGTTTGGAATAAGAGTTTCCTTCTCCTAGACGAACTGCCTGACAAGACTAATGAGCTCCACTTGCTATGGTTTGTTGTCAAAATTTTCCTTCTCATAGACTGGCTGCCTGCCAAGGCTAACGAGCCCAGTCTGTCCACCCAGTTATTTCACCGGGCTGCGAGAGACGCTTCACTTTACTATGTCGGGCGAGACGTTAGGCCCAGACCTCGCAGACACACACACACACACACACGCACACACACCAACCAAGAAACTGTTGAATAAGGATCAGAATTATTATTCTGTGTGTTGCGTCTCTCTTGGAGCAACTGGAGCGTCAGTTGGGTATCAGTTATGACGAGGTTGTTGTTAATAAATGACTGCCACATTAATCATAATACAAATAATAATAATAATAATAATAATAATAATAATAATAATAATAATAACAAGAAGAAAACGAAGAAGAAGAAGAAGAAGTAGAAAAGGAAGAAGAAGTACAAGAAGAAGACGAAGAAGTTTATTTCATTCTTAAATTGATATGGCATTATCCATTATCACTCTTTTTCACGTCTAGATCACGACAAACAAAGCCAAATAAGTACTCCATCTACGAATCTTTATGAACGAACTCACTGGTGAACATAAGCCAGAAGAAAAGAACGAATTTGTAGCATCAAAGTCAAGCGGATTGGAAATATTTCCTTACAAGTTGCCGAATCTGTGAAAAGGTTAGGATGTCTTGATGAATCTTTGGTGTCTATATACAAACGCTTGGCCTACATTGTGTGAGCGTGTGTGTGTGCGTGCGTGCGTGTGTGTATGTATGTTAAGTGATTGTTACTATATAGGTGCACGTTGCTTTTATATCAGACACAGAAGGCATGTATAAAAATTGACCGGAATTAAAAGGCTTGTTTTTGGCAGTAAACACAAATACAAGGATAGTTTTAAAACAAACAATTGAAATTAGTCTCATTATAATTGCATCAGCTATACCCGTCGTTTATTATTTGGCACGGCCAACCATTTAACCCTCCGTTCTTCGGCATGGTCTTCATGGCTGTGTCGAAAGTAGTCGATTTAGTACATTCTATTTCCTGATGGAAAGTAACCGTTAGTAATCTAGTCGAAGATGGAATTCCGAAAACTTTAATAATAAAAATTAAATAACTATCATATTGTAAAAACAAAACCAACAAAATGTAATATGTTGTTTTAACCAAATTTAGGGAAGAAAGAATGAAAGCCTACATTGAAAGAATCTTGTTTCTCTAGTTAATGTCCCACTAAAGCATAGTGTCAATGGAGATTCAGATATGCCCAACTCAATGGTTCTGTTAGAATTGTGACTTCTCACGTCATTTTACTTGAGACTTATTCGCCTGACATTGCTGAAAGTAAAAGATTCGAGAAGTCTCTAAATATTAGATAAAATAGTTCATGATAGAATATCACATTTGTTTTCTTCAAAAGCAAATCTTTATTGATGGATTTCACCCAAAGAGTTTTTAAACTTCTAGAAATATTATTCAGTTATTGTAAACATTAAACTTCGTTATTGGGATTTTCCTATTAATACGTGTCCAATAATTTTTTTTTGGCTTTGAAAGGATATTTTCTATCTATTTAACTTGTACTGTCATATAACCGCTCCGGTGGCCTAGTGGTTAGAGCGTCCGCCCCGGAAGCGGGAGGTCGTCGGTTCGATCCCCGGCCGAGTCATACCAAAGACTTACAAAAATGGTACTAACAGCTGCCTCGCTTGACGCTCAGCATTAAGAGGTTAGTGTTAGGACTGGTCGGCCTGGTGTCAGGATAATGTGACTGGGTGAGACATCATGCTACAAGTCTGCGGCATGATGTCTCAATGCTCGACATCACTATAAACTGCCTCACTGCAGACATCGTAGCGATATGACTGAAAAATTGTTAAAGCTACGTTAAAAATCCTAATCAAACAAACAAACAAATGTACTGTCATATATAGGTACATTCATATGTGTTTCCTTTATTTTTGTACACACACCACAATCAGGCACAATCAGATTTTCTACATTGCTTTTGCTCTACGAACTAGAAAATCAGGCACAGTCACATTTTTACATTGCAGTTTTATACGTACTAGGAAATCATGTACAACAGACATATATTCTGGTTTTATTGTTACACTTACTAGGAAATGGAGCAAGGGTATCTATACGTTATAAATGACACAAATAACATTTTAATATTAATGTCAAAGGTGAAGAATTTATTTATGTTTAAAATTGAAGATTATGTGGTATGCATATTGAGTTAATAATAATAATAATAATAATAATAATAATAATAATAATAATAATAATAAAAATAGTAATAATAATAGTAGTAATGCTAATAATAATAATAATAATAATAATAATAATAAAAAGAAGAAGAAGAATAGTACAAATAATAATAATAATAATAATAATAATAATATTAATAATAAGAATAATAGTACAAATAATAATAATAATAATAATAATAATAATAATAATAATAATAACAGTATTATTAATAATAATATACTATAAACGATGATACCCAAACAAAAATATAGCATATACAGCCTACTCAGTTAATTTTAAAAACTAATTAAAATATAACATTTTTCCTTTATGATTTAAATCATTTGTTCATCTGATATTATGCTACTTTGGGAAAGATTTAATATATGTTTCCGAAAGTGTGGACATTTTAAGTGTTTTTAATCCCGGTTGACATGAAACTAACAGACGTATTCGGAAATTGAATTACACTTTTTCATAAACGCGAAATATATTGACATTAAAATGTGTGATATTGCGTGCAGTGGGGTCAGTTCTTCCATTCGATGCTTGCACTGAAATGATAGATTTGTTGGCGCGCATTTAACAATTTAGACACAATACTCAGTCGATAGTTATCAAATTCACCTCCATCTCAAGTAAATAAATTCGCAGTGAATTATACTTGTCGAAGCGCTTGGGAACTGTTATGGCTAATAACATTGCTGTTTACAGAAGTTATAGCACTTTAAAATTCTAGTGTCATTACAATTTTCAGAAACCTTTGATTTTAATTATCGTCATGGGTAAATATTGGCGGCTTTTATTGCATTTTTACATTAGTTGATACTCGTATTGATGCAACTGACACTATTGTAAATCATTCTGGTACTTAAATGAATATTTTGTTGAACGCTCTTCCCACAAAATAAAATAAAAATATTCTAGCTTAAAATTATGGACGAAACTATAAAGTTTTTACTGTTACGACGACCGCCTTATGTAATCTCAACTCTCAGCTATCCCTCTCTAGAAATGGTCTTTGATCAAAGACAAACAGCGTTTCCAAATAAGTATTTGTTCTGATGCAAGATAACTTGGTGCTAAAACATTTTTGAATATAACCAACAAATGAGTTTCTCATGTTGCACGATACTAATGGTAAAACATTGTATGGATATATAAAATGTGTCATGTCCACACAGAGATCCAACTATAAATTTGAAGCATCCGCCAGTCATAAAAAGCAAAACAGAAACTTAAACTATGATCATAAAATAAAAGCTATAACCGTTGTAATTCATTCAGTCCTTGTTAATAGCCTACATCTTGGCTTCGTCTACGGTCTCGACAAATTCTAAGATAGTCATTTAAAAAAGACTATCTCGAAAAGTGACATAGAGAATGAAACAAATTCATTGACAGCAGAGGCATTAGCTGAGGACCCACATCACCGCCTACTCTGTTCTAGTTGTATATGTAAAAGTGCTATCTTCATCTGAACTGACACCTTAGCCGATGAGTATAGATTGAAACGTAGAGCGAACACAAATTGATTAAATATAAAGCATGCGTTACTAGATGTTATCAGTGTTTCTATATACTGAAACACTCAAACATACTTAGAAGGATACATTTGATCTCCATTTTGTATGTCTGTTGAAAAACTGTCATCTTTTTGCGGATTTGTCATAGTAAGTGCAGTTCTCCCCGCCCCCTCCCCCTCTTTCTCTCGCAGAAGCTATGTACAACAATTGATTAAATCTAAACTGAATAATGTTTTAATTTTGCAACGTAATGGTATAAAAGTACAGTGTAATGATGATTCAGATATAACGTGTGCCCTTGGTGCAATAGGTTAATGTACCAGCCCCATTCATCAAGTAAATAGTTCCTTTCAGCTCCATTTTTGTTTTCAAATAAATTACTGTTTCTGTGGATGTAACGTTTTTTTGCATATGCATGCTTTTTTATGTCATCCAGTAGTCAAATAAACTACAATTTCTTGTGAATCTATAAACCTGAGGCGAGAAGGCAGATCGATTTCTGCACTAACAGTAAAGTTGGTGTCTCTGCACCGAACATTTCCTTATTAAACAAATTACTTTCTCATTCCGTATAACATATATTCTAGAAAACATCGAAGTTTCAGAATGTAATGAATCAGTTTGTCAATACTGAGCCTTATAAGTTTTGACCGTCTAATCGATTTTGGTTCAGGTTACGGTAGAAAGATTTAGGTAGGTAGACATGTCTTTCAGTTTTGGTGCAATTAAATAGAGACAAAATGCTTGGAAAAATATAGTGTTACAATTGTTTTCTTTTCGTTTACTTTAGATTAGCCTTATAGAGACTGGATAAACACAGAATAAAATATAACTGTTTATAATTTTTACTTGTGTAAGCATTGCCTCTTTAAAAATGCGTTATAGATCATCAATAATTAAATCATTAACTGCGTTTATTGCGCTACAGATTTTGTCAAGTTAGTGTACGCATTTTATTTTAAAATTGTTTAATCAGCTTTCAATTTCATCAAGGCGTCAGTGACTTCAAATTGAAATCTTGAATTCAGAATTAATTAGCATCTTTCACGTGAGATATGTCTTTGCCATAAAACTGGATATAATAATTAACATGAATTTTATTTTTAAGCTCAGACATTTCAATATAGCAAAATCAGTAAAAGGAATATCTTTATTCTTTACATTTCTTATAAACTGGATACTTATCCGAATCTAATTAAAGATGATGGGAGTTTTTGAGCTTGGAGCTGTCATTGAGTATTCGTATATTTAATAATGAGGACTTTGTATAGCATCTCTTCTCCAAACGTTCTAAGCGCTTTACAAAATTAGAAGAAAGAAAAAAAACTTTCAAAAAACAGAAAACAAAAAACATGCTGACAATATTTAAGGTAGGGAACATTATTAGATCTTTAAGGTTGTTCTCACAGTCGAAATAGGTTAGTTTTCAGAACACTCGTGAACGAACGAACGAACGAACTTTGAATTATAGTGCTTCGTCCACTATATGACATGTAGCACTGTTTAATACTAGCATAGATAGCTATTTAAATAATCCCGAGGGAGGGAAAAAGTGCCACCTCCCAAGGGTATTTATGTGTTAAAAGAACACTATTTAATTTGGCCGTCAGATCGGAGTCGGTATAGAGCGACTATCGAACTGAATGGTAGGCCTTTGTGAGTGGGAATAGACAAAGCGCGCACTCACTACTGTCCAGTTTGAGAACGCTGTGGAGGAAGGTTTGCACTGCACGTGTGGTTTAAGTAGCTGTGGTGTCCAGTGGCGGAAAAGGTGAAAAGGTGGCTCGGGCAGATTTACGCTTTTGTCGGTCATTTGTGCTTCCATACTCCAGGGTATCTGGTCTAAATTTCCCTATTAATTTGGATAGACTTGGTGCTGTTATGAATCTATAATGGATACAGCCCCGTGTGGCAGCCGATTATTTATGCAGTTTGAAGACCCGCTGCCCTGATGGTTATAGGTTCGATACCACCTTATATTCTTAATTTGGTTGGTTAAATACTGTCTAATTATATTGTTTGATGCAGCATTGTGCTGCTGTATTTGATGGCCTTGGTTTTTTTTTACCTTATATTCATTATTTTGAGCCTTATTTCTTATACTTCAGTTTTGTGTGCATCCTTGTGCTGCTGGGCCTGATAGTCTTGGACTTTGGACAACCTTATAGTATTAAGTTGGGGTATTATATTGTGAAGAATATCTAAGATTGTGTTGCGACCTTGTGCCGCGGGGCCTGATAGTCTTTGGTCTTTAGACTACCTTATAATGTCTAAGTTGGGGCCTTAACACGGGTTAAAAAGTTGACGTGGTCTGGTCTCATACCATTGTGGTGTAATTTACTTTTTGGTACCTAACTTTCACATTTGATGCATATTGGTTTGTTGTTAATGCTGTCAATGAGGCTGTATTTAGATAAAAGTCAGAAATAGCTTGATATGAGTGTTAGTACCTAGACTCAATTATTGTCTGTCAGTTGCGCCTATTTGTTGTTGCTTTCTTGATTACACACCTTCATTTTGATATTATTTCCCTTGCTTCAATATTTATGCTATTTGATGTTGTTTGTTGGCGTAATACCCATATTTATGTTGTTTTTTTTATTACCGAAGTGGTCGGTTACTCAGTGTGCTTTGATTAATTTTTCCTATTTCCCTAGTTTGTTTCTTGGGTTACTCGCTTCTTTAAATTTTGGTTTGGTTGCTCAGCGTACATGCTTTGGTGATCACAGTGCCAAGCTCAGTGTAGGTGAGTAACTCGTACATGGGATCACTCGGTCTTCCGTGTCTACGTTCAGTAGGCTATTGGTTCTACGTTGCTAGGCCATGGTAAGCAGATGACTGTTGTCTATAGGACTTCATTTTCAAAGTGGAAATAATGAGGGTACGATTGTCAGAAGAGAGGCGTAAGTATCTTGCTGGTGTATACAGATCGACGGGTGAGAAGGTAGTTGACATTGGTGTACCTTGGTATTAGCTTGTTAGTAATCCCGAAGAGCTCTTTACAGCTGGAATTTTCAGTGATCTTAGTACTGTAGTCGGCTGATTTCGCTGCATGGACTATGTTTGTGAAGTTCTTCGTAGCTGCTTCTTTGATTTGCTTATGATAACTTAGTCTGGATGAAATCCTAATCCTAGCAGCTTTACGGGAGGTTTATTTTAGCAATGTGAAGATGGTTTCTAGCACTGCTATCCCACGGAGAACACTTTATAATTAATACTCTGTGCTTGGTGGCTGGGGCATGTTATCGAGCTGTGCACCTGTAGGAGGTTAGCAAGTTGTTAGGTTTCCTTGGATGTCATGCATTAGTTTGGTTCTATTTATCATATGGATGTTTCTCTTAGTAGCAAATAAAGGTGGAGGATTAAGGACTGATACATCAAGATGGCATATAATGCAAGTTCGTGGTATACCATGGAGGGCCGTAGAATATTACCATTGTGTCTATGACGAATCCAGTCTGAATGTGACCATGTTTATGGGTGGGTAAGTTAACTGACTGTTTGATGTTTAAAACATTAAAGAAATCTATGAATGTTTCGTTTAATAGTTGGCACGACAGTAAAAGTGAAAGTTGGAGTCTCCAAGAATAATCAGGTTGAAATCTGTCGAATTTCCTTATTGCAGGATAATGGAAAACTGCTCCATAAAGAGAGATTCAGCCAGCTTGTTGTTTTCTACTAGGAGGGCGGTGGAGGCAGAACTTACAGACTGACCTTTGTTCCAGTGTCAGTGTGGTTTGGACTAGTTCAAAAGATGTGTGGTAGAAATTGAAGGTTGTGGTGTGGGCAAAACGCTTGACCATGGGGCTCTTTGTGACGACAGCAATTCCACATTTGCGAGAGTGGTGGTGGAACAAATTAATGGAGTAGCATGTGGGTGTTAGATCCGATCACTTGGGCTCATTCGCTTGATGTTTTTAGTCATGTTTCGGTCAGAAAAAAGACAGATATTCTGATCGTTGATAAGATTACTGATTGGCCGTTGAATAATGCAATACGCATTCGTACATTTTGGACACTTGACACAAAAGTTGCCGATTTAATATGCATTTGAATCAGGTTATCTAAATTAACGGCATAATTTCAAAATTGTTGAGCCGGAAAGGTCGAAAGGGGGATAACTGGAATTTTTCTTCCTGTTCTAAACCGGCGAGATTTGAAACAACGCTTCTTTTTTCTCTTCCGTTGACATTTAAATAGTGTTGAATGTAGCCCAAGTTTGTTTAATTTAGTGCGCAATGTAGTGTGGAGAGTCATATGTAGTGGTCATTTAATGCCAATAAAGAGGGTCCATCATAGCATGAACATGTTAACTGGCGATCACGTAATGCCAATTTGTTCAACAACAATGAACTTTCTAGCAGTGGAGAAAGACAGCTGAGAAAAAGTCTAATTGTTCTCGTTTCCAAAACAAGGAGATGCAAAAATACATACGAGATGAACAGCCAATAATAATAACGAAGCCAAAAACAAACAACAAGCACATAGAACATGAAAAACGTCACAAAATCTTAACAGCTACCTTAAGGCGGTTGAGCGATTGCGTCCATCTCGTATCGTATCTTATATATAACTGGGAAATTAGAAAGTTCCGATGTATTGTGGATTGCACATGTTCTGTACACTTTGTTATGTTAGAAAAAGGAAATGTTACTTTGCTGTCTTAAACTAAATTGTATTCAGAGTTACATTTTGCTCATACAAATACGGTTCATTCAAAAATACTTCTTAAACTGGTACGTCAAAACTTCATACTCTCCTCAAAATAATACTAATACTAATAATGAGGACTTTGTATAGCGCCTAATCTTTCGAAGCTCTAAGCGCTTTACATCATCAATAATGATATGACTACACTACAGAACAACAAATGAAAAACACAATGAAATTGGAAAACATAAAAACATGCTGAAACATGTAAGATACAAAACATTATTTGGGCTCTAAGTTTGTTCCTGCAGTCGAAACAGGTGAGTTTTAAGAGCACTCTTCAAAGGGACCACTGTGCCTTTGTGTCTAATTTCAATGAGCAATTCGTTCCACGTCGCCGGGCCCTGGTATGCAAAAGAACGTTGTCCATCTGACTTCGTTTTCACAGTGGCTGGCAACAATGAGTATACGATTGTCAGAAGTAGAGCGTAAGTATCTAGCTGGTGTATACATATGGGCGAGGCTGGATAGGTATGTTGGACTGGAGTTTGTCAGTGAAACATAGCACAGATTGCTGTGTTTTCAACTTTTTGAAGTTTCTGGAGTAAATATTGTGACGAACCAGACAGAATTGAGTTACAATAGTCCAGTCTTGAAAGTACTAATGAACACACAAGTGTTTTAGTGGCATCAACTGAAAGATATTTACAAATGGAACTGATGAGTCTCAGTTCAAGATAAGCAGCCTTGCATATGTTCATAACATGTTGGTACAATATGAGAGTACTGTCTAGAGTAACACCTAGGTTTCGTACTGACTGATAATTTAATGTTGGTGTTGCTGATATTTATTGTCGGAGGTAAAGGATGTGAATGAGAAAGTCTTTGTGTTGTGATAAGAATAGCCTTACAGTTTTACCATCATTCATCTGCAGCTTGTTACATGTCATCCATGATATAACATGAGAAATGCACCTTTTTGCTCCATGAATGGTAGCATCAACATCAATTGTGTGGCTAGACTTGTATATTTGGGTGTCATCAGCGTACAGTTGGTGCGACACTGGGTGATGATCTATGGCACTTGAAAGCGGCTGAGTGTATAGAATGAAGATAACAGGTCCAAGAACAGATCCATGTGGAACACCACAACATACGTCAGCTGGGCTGGAATGTATTCCATTTGCAGATATAATTTGTGCCCTGTTGACTAAGTAGGACTTGAACCACTGTAAGGCTATATTCTGAATGCCGAATACATGCTGAAGACGGTGAAGTAACATATCATGGTTTATTGTGTCAAATGCTGCAGATAAATCCAGGAGAGTGAGGACTGTAATCTTTCCACCATCCAAAGCAGAGAGAATGTAATTAAATACTTTCAGAAGAGTAGTTTCCGTACTGTGGCAAGGGCGATATACAGACTGTACATTGCTATAAAGACTGCTTGAATTCAAATGAGATACAAGTTGGGTTAGAACAACCTTTTCTAAGATTTTATTTATATGAATGAGAGAATAGAAACTGGGCGGTAGTTCTTTAAATCGTTATGGTCAAGTGTTGGTTCTTCAGCGGTGGCTTTACGATGGCAGTTTTTTTAAAAATGATGGGAATTCCCCCAATGAGAGAAAGATATTAATAACATCAGTTAGTGAAGGCAATATTGGGTCTAAGCACTCTATCAGCAGTGAAATCGCACTGTTCATCAAATGCTCCTTATGGTTGTCGCTGAAATTCTGCATCATAACTGTATGGTGACGAGTCAGTTGAAATTGTGCTGTCATGCCAATCTCTAATGGTTTGTACTTTGTCACGGAAGAAATTTGCAAATTGGTCCGGAAGGTCAACTGGAGAGAAGGTAGTTGGAAGTGGTGTACATTTGTTCCTTGACATTAGTTTGTTAGCTATCTCGAAGAGCTCTTTGCAGCTGAAACTCTCCGTGATCTTAGTACTGTAGTGGGATAATTTGGCTAAATGGACTATGTTTGTGACGTTCTTCTTAGCGGCTTCATATATTTGTTTATAAATAGTGAGTCTGGTGGAAAGCCAAAGCCTATCTACTTTCCGGCGATGTCTTTTAGCAGTGCGTAGCTGGTCCCTAACACTGCTATACCATGGAGAACACTTTTTTTTATTGATACTCTGCATTTGGTGGCTGGGACATGTTTTTCAAGCAATGAATGCAGGCAGTTATCAGTTTGTTCCGCTGTTGGATGTAAGAAAGTTGTTAGGTTTTCTTGGATGTCATGCATGAATTTGGTTCTATTTATCATACGGAGGTTTCTTTTAGTAGAAAATAGAGGTGGAGGGTTAGGGACTGATACGTCGAGATGGCATGCAATGCAGAGGTGATCCGATGCAAGTTAATGGGCTATAAGGGTGGATTGCAGAATATTATCATCAGGGCTATAAAGAAAACAGTCTAAAATGTGACCAAGTTTATGGGTGGGTTGGTTAACTGACTGTTTAAGATTGAAAATATGAATGGAAAATATGAATGGAATCTAGCAGTTTTGACGTGTATGGGTTTCCAGGGCAGTCAAAGTGAAAGTTGAAATCTCCAAGAATAATTAGGTTGCCGCCTTTTGAATTTCTATACTCCAAAAGATTTGGAAACTGCTCCAAAAAGAGAGATTCAGTCAGCTTGTTTTTTCTACTAGGAGGAGACAGAAAAAATGGACTGACCTTTGTTCCAGTGTGAGTGTTTTTTGGACTAGTTCACTAGTTTTATGGCCATGTGAATTAACTGGCTTGACACATCATTGCTTCTTCAATTGACCGTCATACGTATTTAAGGCGCAAATTTATTAGCCTCAGTGGCTAACATATAGATGTTAAAATCTTGTTAATCCTTACAACGTGACAAGCGAATACATGATTTGCAGCGTAAGTATGAGCATCACACTCTATATTGCGGTACATACGAGAATCCCACTGTATATTGCGCTTCATTCGGATGTAGTTTATTGGACGTAGTTTATTGCAAATTAGCATTATTTATTTTTGTAAGTATGTAGATACGTGATAAGCAAATACCTACGGCAACAATCATTAGCAGATACATTACTGTTGTTGTGATTCGTTTTGTGCTTGGCATTACGAGCATACTTTACGCCGGTATAGCAACTAAGTTCGCGGATGGGCCGTAATAGTCTCATTCCTTCTGCAAGAATGTGATTTGTATTGTCCAGTATCATCTTTAAAAATTTAGTCAGACAAATCAAAATGTAAACGAACAATTAAAGAGCAACAATCAAGCGATATTTAATTAAGCAGAAATTATTATATTTCTGTAATGCATATGCTCTTATTGGTTCGATGGTTTTTGTTTTGTTTTTATAATATGTTAAAAAGTATCAATAATGTCTCCAAACATGTATCGACCAATTATTATATAGCTTTTGTTACTATTGTTACCGTATCATATTTATCTCCTGAATGTCTCACTACATGCTTTGGATAACCCGTTGGATCTCCTACAGATCGAATTTGAATGCCCTCCTTTACTGCACCAGCGTGTGCTTTGCAAAACTATATAAAGTACAATAAATTCACAAAGAACAGATACAAGTAAATTATATCAGCCAATAAAAAGGCATGGTTCTAATGCTGCACTAAATTTATCCTAACTCTAGACAATGAGGAACTATGGCTATAATAGTTTTATTTCTCTGTGTTATGCAGTGTACAGAGATAAAAAAAAAATATGTTCAAACGGAAACGCACAAAGAGCATGGTAATTATTTTTCTCACAAGGAAACATGTTTTATGGTAGAGATAAGTTTTGAAATTAATCACCATAGAAACATGTTGACATAATATCATCGTAAATGAACAATATCGCTAGCTGTAACTAAAAATATAATCACAATATAGTAATTTACATTTTCAATTCGTATTTAACTGAAGATTCTAGCCTTTTGATCATGTGTATATATCAATAATGGACGCATTTCCGTTTCTTACTTGTATTCTTAACGAGCCTACGGCAACCCTTTTTATGTAAGCGCTTACATGAATGATTTGCTGTAATTGTTATCAGTTAGAATATTTAAGGAATGGTACAATTTTGAAACGTAACCTTATAATATTTAAACTTCAGCACTTGATTAACTAAGAATGCAATCTTTTTAATCATGTTCCTAGTTTTTCTTCCATTAACCAAAGTATTTACAAGCAACCGCCTATATCCAGCGGATTAATGCATATACGATTTTCTCAGGATTTAACCTACTTTTTCGAATGAACATAGTATCAAACAGGATTAGAGAAACAAGTCAAATCATACCCAGGAATAGTATCTTCTACTCACTATGACATCCATAGGGAAACATGGTTCTAGTTTTTCTAGACAAAGATTCAAATATTTTCAGACTTTCAGAAATTGATCGCAAAAAATAACGCGTTTCATTTAAATGGTTAACTTGTTGGCAATCTCGATGCTCTATAATGATAGTAATAAATGGTTCAAGGGTTGCTTCTTCAATATAAAAAAATGGTTGACATGTTCAGAATTACATGTTCGTGTTATTCCTTCAAGGAGAACATTTATATAAGCAATGGAAGTAAGACTTATGGTTAACTTTCGAGAAACGAGAGACCTTGTTTTTCAAGCATCATGTCATAAAAAAATTAGTTTTTCTATTACATATTTAATTTTAAATACAGTAATACCTCGAACATTCGCGTTTCTGGATTTGCAAATTCACGGATTCGCGAAATTTTCATTGGAACCTAACTAATCTGCATCCGCAACTTTTTCACAGATCTGCGAAAAATTTCCCATTTGTTACTTGGTTTTACCTTACTGTGAGTGCAAAAGAAAACGGCAGCTAATGAATTAGTATAAGGGTAATATTAGTATACCGTACTGTGAATGTGCTAGTGTGGCAAATACCCATTTAGTCCGAGTTTCCTCTGACTCTTTCCACCCCATTTTTGATATTTGGACATTTATGTTGGTAGGGTCAGAGCACATTCCATATTGAAAAGTTGGAATTCGCCGACATCATTTGGTGTCAACATGGAGTAGCAGCTTACTTGCCGGCTCATGAAACTTGAACGATCTTTCATCGATATATATCTGCATGAAATCGATAGGAATATGATTTATTTTCTCAATAATCATGAGAATAGCATTCGTTACGTCTTTAATCCGCTGATAGACGAGACAAAAGTACATCGTTGCTGAAATTTGACCCGATCTACATTTGCATTCTTAGTCACGTGACTACACAACTCTCGCAATCTACATGTTAATGGCATCAAAGATCAGTCACGTGATATCAACAATACGCCACATTTAGTGTTCTGTTGGAATACAAATCCAGCGTAAAATAGAACCTCAGGTTATTTTTTATATACAGATAAATGAAGAAATAAATCATATTCCTATCGATTTCATGCAGATATATATCGAAGAAAGATCTTTCAAGCTTGATGGGCCGGCAAAGAAACGGCTATCGAAAATGGGGTGGTAAGGGTCAAAGGAAACTCGGACTATATTTTTAAGCCAACCATTTATTTCTTTTTTTAAGGGTAATGTATTAAGCTAACTTTTAAATGAAATTAAAGTGCTTTGGGAGCATCATTTGGGTCATATTTCGGGTTCAAACTCTAGAAATAAGCATTTATTAGCATTTTTATTGACTCGTACCAAACATTCGCGATTTGTCCTGATCCGCGACGGGTTTTGGAATCTAACCTCACGAATGTTTGAGGTATTACTGTGTAGAAACGTATTTGATAAATAATTTTCACACTTTTGTCATTTATATATTGTCATATGAGAAAAATGCATTCTTATATCCATACTTGCTAATACATAGGATTTTCCATCATGACATGTCATCCCTGATTGTGTGTGCCAAAAGCAGTTATGTCTGCGGTAAAAAATAGTGTTTTGTGACCTATAACAAATAAATGGAACGGCATTACATTACAGACGTGGAAGTTATTGTTTCTTCACAAAATTTGGCTCAGTGCTGATCGTATCCCTCTGACTTTATTTCCCTCGTTTTATATCTGCGATAAACCAGCTGAAGCGCATTGCTGAATCGGACTTTGTTTTTATGTATTGCGACAGATTAATACAACCCAATTCTTCACTTTTCTGTGTTAGTAATAACTTCATGATCAGCCAATGAAACGGAAGTGATTTGACGAAAAGGTGTGACGCGAGGGGTGTTGCGTTGAATAGTGAATTTTATCTTCTATGCCTTGATTTTGGAACATGTCTGTTATGCAATTAAAAGATAAATTTATTTTTCTATGCAAATGCCAGATATGTTTTATCGCGAAGTATTAAATAAAAATACATTATAAATCGAGGTTTTGCCACTTGTTAAAATGTCAGGTTTTTATTCTACGCTAAGAAATGCAACGGTATTTGCGAAATAAAAGAAAATATAGTTTATTTATTAAATTATTACAGATTGTCTCTGAATAAACAAAAACAAAATAACACACACACACACACACACACACACACACACACACAAACTGATCACACTATTCTATATCTTAAATGGAAGACACGCATCTGTTACTCTCCTTCCTCTTTGCCTAATGAATATTTTATACTTAAAATCTTATTAAATTACATGGTTGGACTACATTCGATTCAACTTGTGATTTAGAATGATAGAAATGTTGCGTTCAAATCTGTTTGATTGCTACTACTGGGTACAATATCATTGCACAGTTGTATAAAAGTGAAGCCTGAAATCAAATGAAAAGCATATATTGGTTAAATATAAAGAATACATAATAAGAAATATTGTGCAATTTACATTCCGCTCTCAGATAATTGTACCAAACATATCTTCTTTTGGTTTCAAATTTGCATCTCAACTGCAAATATTGAATATAAATTTCATATTTCAATGGACGTTATGTTATTAAGATATTTTAGTACTTCTATTTACTAAACGTCTTTCTGTTTGCTTAGAATCATTTATATCAGGATATATATGGCTTGCCTGATGTGAATGCTTTTTGGCTTGCTAAGTAAAACGCTCAATCTGAAAATATGGCTCTAAATTATCACAATTGTGTTCTTTATTTTAGTGTTACACAGACATGTATAATCAAATTATGAATTTTATCATTATCTTTTCAAACAACACAAATATACTCAATTAAAAATATTATTATCATTAAGTGACAATTTCCAATGCGCTATTGTCGGTAGCAGATGCTAGATCGTGTTAGCTTTAATATGGATGGCATGAAACTTCTTCAAATAAGATGTTGTCGACTGATTGAAAAAATGTTGAAATGTACATCGACAACACTATGAGTAAAGACACTATTTGGTGTTTAATGTGTTACTTAGAATATAAACTCGCACGACTACACAATATTGCACAACAGTTCTGTTTAGATTCTGAGTCAGCTAGAATGACATGCAATTCGTCACAAACAAATGCTCCGCTTGGTGGAAACTTTGCTCCTATTTCACCAACAGGCTGTCGCCTTCCTTTTCCTCTGGTGTATACAGACACACAACGCAATTGTTTCCGAATGTGTCCATCGCGGTGGTTGTGAATCATTTTTTTGATAATGGTGAAGGTGTTTTGTCGAATTGCCTCAGCAGGTTTTAATCAGTTACGCGTGTGACTCAATTATAACGTACTTGTATGACTTATGGCAAATCGTTTGATCGCTCTAGAGTGCTAGCACTCTGAATACGAAATCGAGACTTCATTACCAATTTGTATGTGTAGTCCAAATAACCGTTCTGCAGTTGAATCGTTTTAAACTAGCATGTCCTACGCAAACAGATACCTTATCTTTTACTGGCAACGCTGAAACGGCAATGTTGGTATCCGCTTTGCATCAACTAGCAACATGGACGCAAGTAATAGTTTTACTTGTATGTACATCCACGTACACAATAACCAAGAATTAGCATACTGAACTTCGTTGGATGTCTTCACGTGAAACCAAGTACGGAAAGTCTTCTTTGATGCTGGTATAAACATTTGCTTGGACAGCCATCGACGCGGTTTATAAGTATTTCCCATTGATTTGTTTCATTGATAGAATCAAGTCATATACCCAGTTGTGTTGATGGTCCATAGCAATTGCATCCTGTGATGGTTTTCACCAGGCCATTTGATATATAGTGTTTCAGGCACCTTTGTTAATAAGTATTAACTTCTTTGCTCCACACCGAACACAATTTCAAGAAGTCGCAACTGAACCATTTTGTATTTTCGAACCCTTGTTGGATTTACAATACGAGTTTACATGCAGTGTAGAACACAATTCAACATGGCGTCATGAAATACAACAATACTTTTATCGTCACCGACTCCCATTCATATGCAAAGCCCATATGCATGATAACTTTTCGAAATTCAGTTCGCGTTAACGATGCGCCCAGTTGGATCAAGAAATCCCGACTGTTCCTGAATATGATTATAAACTTTTTAACTTGGGATACGTTGAATATAATTGGATGAAGATCATCCGGTTTATGATGTATTCAGAAATTTTACGGTAACATTCCAAGTGAACGCGATAAACCTGAACTGTTTTTGCATTTACATGGATGTTACGCAAAAGTGTCAAAGATTTATTACTGTCGAGACAAATTGCATTTGAGAACCTAAAGCAGACTTTGAATAAATGTTAACGCTGCTAATCAAACAAAGGATGTAAATTGTAGCCAAAACCGAGGAAACTGTGGAACAAACAGAAAATCGCGAAAACCACTATCGTGATGATTAGAATAGAACGAAAACCCATTCCGACCAGGTCTGTGCTGGAACAATTAGCAGAAATGGGAAAACAGTTATAAGAACTGACAAATGCTGTTGCAGACATACTTGCAGATATTGCACAGAAAAATCATGCCAGTACGTATCGAAGTTAAATTAGTACTTCGTAGATTTCATCATCAATCATACGAAAGTGAAACAATTAAGTGCTCTATGATAACATAAGATTTCAAAGTTGCGGGTTCAGATGCGTGTATGTCAGCAAGTAAGACGTTAATACAGTCGCGAATCAGTTGGAAATACTCGTGATCTGAGTTCGCACCAGACCTTATTAACGATGCCCCATTGATTTGTCCCGCATTTGGGGACATTTCTCTTGTTGATGAGCAAACGCGTTGAAAACATCATTGCTATTTACGACATACGAAGTTTGCAAACCGATCATGAGCTCTAATGTAACTCCCGTTTTAAACGAAATCTATTTTGTGATTGTAGTGTTTGGGTGCGAATTCAAACTCAGAACATCAACTCCATGATTACAATCTCATCCAACAAAACCAGAATTTTATGTGACTTTCTCCACAACAATGACCTCATGACAATCTACGCACACTTCAAAGTTGTGTGTGTATTAAAGTTGGCATAATATCCCAAACGACCGTTTGTGGGTTTTCAGCAAATAATTAGTTGTGTTTTCAATCGATGGTGGTGCAACTTAGCAAGAAGGAATCAATTACCAATTTTCACACGTTGACATGAGTCTACACTCAACTCCGCTATCTCAAATAAGTCTGATCTCACGTTGTTGGCATTGCAAGGTCATGTCATTGCACGGTCATCAATAAGAACAATTTAATGTTGGTCTTAAAACATTCATGACATTCCGTACGTCAAGCGAATCTCACGCACATGACCTAAAATGGTCTGGATATACTCTCTTGACATACATTCTTATCAATTTAAACATTGATACCATGAGGCAAATACAAAAGCATATTTACTATAAGTGTAGCTGGGGAGAAATATCATCCAAGTTTTATATGCTGTCTTGCTGTATATTAGCATTGGAGCAGAGTGTTCTCTGGCCACGCCACAATCCCCAGTTCAAGTAACTTTGATTTGATCTTATGGATCAGGACAAACACAAGGTGAACCTTAATTGTACATTAGAGATATACCATAAAGTTTAATGCATTGACAATCCTAACTGGACGTGTGATACCAGTGCATGTTATAAACATATGGAAACTCATTTATATCATATATTACGAAAATAGCTTTGTGATGTTTTCCAATGAATTTGTATCGTTCGTAACAAAAGTACATGCGACCATGGCTTCGCGCACCGCACCGCACTGATTTCTACACAAGTTGCAATGCCATTCGTGCATTGGATAAAAAAATATTCAGCGGTTATTTTTAAAACATCTAGGATTGTGAGGGGTTTAATCAATTCGAGATCGACTATGAAGATTAGCGTCTTGACAACGAAAGATGGACCCAAAGGCAATTACACTTCCTTCAACAGAAGCAATGCATGTGCCTGCCATTAAATGTAATAATGGATCTGTTCATCAGCGCAGAACTAAAAAAGATATTTCAAATGCGTAGATTGGACCTGGATTAAATGTATGAACTCGGCATGGACACAAAAGGTGACAAACGTGAGTTAGACGAAATAGTTTTATATCATCCCGCATATGTCATGAAAATGATCCTGAAGATAGATCGATGCTAAAGCCATTTTCAGTATTAGTCGTATCCGGCAAAGGATCCCAAAAGAAGAGGCTGAAAAGGCTTACAGGAGCATAGAAGACTGATACAAATCAGTAATCAAAATCAGACCCCAATAGTCCGCTTAGTCAAGAATGTTTGAGCAATGCTGACATTGCCACCACCATTCCCTGTGTTGAACGGGACAGTGACGGTAATGCAAGTTCTGATGGCCCAGTTATAGGCGTCGAGAGCTACGGTAACGTTTATGCAAGTTCTGGTGGCCAGTCTATGCTCCTTCACAAGGATGGATTCGACGCTAATTATCAATTCTATTAGATGATTAAAATGCTATGAACGCATCGGGAAATGTTGCAACACACTTTAGTTGCAAACAATTCGAATAACAAACTTCTGCGTAATGCCGAAGAAAACTTCATGTAGCCCATTTTTTGTTTTCGAAACGATATATTTAGGTTTTTCAGACATGTTCGCACGGCTATTGTCAGAGGCGAACACAGTCGTATTGTACAGAAAACCCAAGATGTATTGTCGCAATTGGTATTATCGTTTCTTATGATTATCCTTTAAGGTCTGAAACAACACATTTGTTATCGTTTGTGAGTTCTGGAGGCATCATTAAGCAGTTATCATGACAAATAACTACACAGCATGGTATCAAATCATCAAAATATGTGTTTGTTGCGTTTAAAACTGTAGTTTTAGGCGCGGTGGGTAGGCAATGACTTAAATAATATTTGACCGTTTAGGACTATTTGTAATTTCTTTGTGGTTAAATGGTTATCAAGAACCCACCGATGAAATTTGGCTTGATTTTACTAAGAATCATATCCCACTTGCAAAAGTGAATTTGCTTTATCATCATTTAGTTTTTGATGTCGTTGCAAATAAATGAGAGAAACGTGTTCTTTACATATGTATTGTACTTCATGCAACATTTTTAAATTTCCGTTAACTTTATTCCTATATTATAGGACTTCTAATTTCCCCATAATTAAGGTCATAACTCACACAAACATGCCTTATGTAATCATTAGCAAAATAAGCATAATTAGCTTTTCTTTATGTATACCATCAATGTTAATGTACGATTTTGTTCATAACATCACACATAATGAAATAATTACAAGAAAAAAAATTCCATACATTTTCATATTTTGTATAATGTGGCATTCGACCGTTTAATATTTTGCTTATGGTTAGAACTTTAAATAAACTTAATTTCCCCGGGTTTTCTCACTGGTTATACTAGCTATTTAACAAATACCCGTATATCTTAAGTATTATTCATTTGGGTGTATGATTGATAGGTGTAATAAGGGTTATAGAGCATACAGATTGGTCTTACGCCACATGTGCACCTTTCACAAACTGCTTGCTCCACTTGGTCACTTTGGAGGTATTTTGTAAAACAAATGCTGATAACCTTTCTATATTTTATGTAATTCATTCACTTTCAGAAGCCGGTATTGCCCAGCGTAGCAAATTTAATTTCCCTTATTGTAATAGCTGCTAAAGGCAGTATACTTTATACTAATTCAGGCTGATATTTAAAGCAAAAGGAATCATTTTAGTTACCACTGCGCTATATATATATACATATATACATATATATATATATATATATATATATATATATATATATATATATATATATATATATATATATATACATATATATATATATATATATATACATATATATATACACATATATATATACATATACATATATATAAACATATATATATACATATATACCGGTATATACATATATATATATATATATATGTATATATATATATATATATATATATATATATATATATATATATATATATATATATATATATATATATATATATATATATATATATATATATATATATATATATATATATATATATATATATGCATATAGCATCGGTTGAACTTGCACCATACCAGTGGGTAATCTTTATCGATGATATAGAACTGAAGTGGCAACATGGAATAGAAAATCTCGATGAATTTATATGAAAGGCAAACAACTTCCATCCTTCAATACAATTCACGTCTGAAGTCTTCAACTTGAACCACGTTTTCCTAGACACAACAACCAGTCAGGTAGAAAACAAACTAGATACAGACATCTACTCGAAACCAACTGACAAACACCAATATCTCCTCCCAACCAGCTGTCACCCAAAACACTGCATTAGGAACATCCCATATAGCCAGGCACTGAGGATACGCAGAATTTGCTCCGACGATGACACATTCTTAAAAACGTTTGAAGAGCTATCTATACATTTAATTTACCGAGGCTACGACAAGGACCTGATTACTGAGGCAACCCAAAGGGCTAAGCAAACAAACCGCGATGACCTACTAAAATATGGAAAGAAGGAAAAGGCTGATAGGATACCATTTATCCTGACCTACCATCCAGAAAACCCCAAAATAGGTAAAATGATCGGGACACACTGGCCCATCTTAGAATCATCAAATGCACTAAAGTTAATCCTCCCAAACAAACCTGTAGTAGCCTACCGGAGACCAAAAAACCTCAAGGACATCCTAGTCAGGGCAAAGCTAGCGCCAATCACTAATCAAGACCACCCTAGTCAATCTGGCCCCTGTCGCGATAAAAGGTGCAAAACCTGTCAACACATGATAGAAACCAGGACTTTTTCTAGCACAGTGACGACAGAAAAACTAAACATACATGGTCCAAACAAAACGTGCAAAACAGAGAATGTAATTTATCTCATCACATGTAAGATCAGTAGCCTGCAGTATGTCGGAGAAACTGAGAGGCTACACAAAAGGATCAACCTTCATAGATCTGATTGGATAACAAAGAAGCTATACAGACGTCCGGTCGCAGAACACTTCTCCTCCCCTAGCCACACCTTCATTGATGTAACACTTATTGCAATTGCTCACAACCACAACTAGAGTTCCGAAACCAGGAAAGAAAAGGAATCTTACTGGATACGACGCCTTCGAACATTGAAACCAAGCGGTTTAAACCAAGAAGACTAGAAAAGACAGCCATGTACAAATGTAATTTTCTTTTCCAGCTGACACATTTTCTTTAAAATAATTATCTAAATTTGCTTAATAGCCTCTAACTGCTAATGTAAATATCCGGGATATAATTTGCGCGTACATAAATTTACATACAAAAACAGATGTGTCGCTTAGGCTCATGGATTTCTAAGTCAATACAGATATTTTACAGCATCCGCAACACGTTGAAAGAAACTAGTTGTAACATAATAAATTTAAAGGTTTAATTCCTGTAGAAACAGGCATGTAAAGTTTTGTAAACATGGTTTTTGTATTTTATTTATCTGTCTTGTCTATGTTCTGTATTTGCCTTTGATAAAGACTCATTAAGAGTCGAAAGCGCTCAGGCTAGAGTGATACTAGTTTTGCACTGTTGCTTGTCAGCTTTTTGCATTTATCTTAATCAATCCCTGACACACGTGATCCCTTGCTGGATCCAGTGCATTACTGTCACTAGTATCCCATTATATATATATATATATATATATATATATATATATATATATATATATATATATATATATATATATATATATATATATATATATATATATATATAAACACCAATATCTCCTCCCAACCAGCTGTCACCCAAAACACTGCACTATATATAATGGGATACTAGTGACAGTAATGAACTAGTTCAAAAATGACACCTCTACAAAACATTACAAGATGATCTGCCTTCTGATTAAAACAATTTGCTTACCGGTACTATCTGAAGTTGGAGTAATGGAATATATGTAAAAAAAAAACTTTTATTTGTTTATTGTTTACTAGCTGAGTAAACGATGTCCATCATTTTATTGTGAAATCACTGTGAATCATTCACCTCTTGTCTTTTGTACTTTGTAAAGTAATTTATTTTGATATTTTCATTATTACATTTGTGCATTCTTATTTTAATTAATCCAATATTTGCATTATATATGCACGCACATATTGATAATGAATTACTCGTTCAAGTAATTTATTATTAAAGCTTATATTTATATCATCGTCAAAAGTGTTCTGTTGGGAATCCGGAAATCCTATCCGGTTATCTTGTTACAACTGGTGTATCTTCCTGTCTTCTGGAATGTTTCGTCTTTCAACATGTAGTCAACACGTGCTTTTAGAAAAAGAAGATGGAATACATAGCTTGAAACGATTGAGAGAAACAAATGGTTTAATTCAGAGGTTCAATCCGTCAGATTTAAACTCTACCAGGGGAAATCATCAGCCGATTCATAATTAAAATTGTAATAAAACCCGCAGCACTACTCACAAAACTATCACTAAAGACAGCTCCCTGCGGTTGACAATCGAGTCAAATGTAGTGGATCTTATAAGGTACATATAAGGGGGAGAGAGTAAGTGTGTGTGTGTGTGTGTGTGTGTGTGTGTGTGTGTGTGTGTGTTAATAAGTACCAATAAACTAGAGTTGGAATGGCTGAAGACAACTAGGATTTAATCTGGAAATAAAGTAAATAAGATGTGATATGGTCATGTTGTAATTTAAAATGTTTTCTGAAAGCGTACAACGGCAAGTAATGTAAACCCTCACAAAGGCAACTCCAATAATTGTTTACGAGCTTCTCTCGGGGTTACGAAAACAAAAGTGGGCATTTTAAATTTCGCCCCACCCCCCCCAAAAAAAATAAATAAATGATTGAAGTTTATTTTACAAAGCGTAACTACATATCTGGCTCTATACAGATATAAAAACAACTGCTATAAAAAGAACTTTCGAACCAGATGTCTTTTAAACATATGAGTGCATAAACTGTTTTGAACGAACCTCAGTGGAAAGCAATATTCAATCGAGCCTGTATAAGGTTGTGTGGCGAAATAGCGTCTATAAGCAGCTATGTGTCAAATAGGACGAAAACGATTATAGCATCAACGGACAAAGTAAGAATAGGCCGTCATATTTGGTGGGATATTGTAACATGATTGGAATGTCCTTTCGTGAAAATACTACGTATTGCAAGTTGGTTCTCTTTTAACTCGAGTAGCCTGAGTCTAATTGTAGCATGTGCGGGATTAGACTGTCTGACTGGAAGTGTGTCAGTGTAAAATATGTTTTTCTGTTTGGCGGGAAATCGAAATTAAAGATTCTCACATAACAGAATACATATAGTTGAGGAACGTAACGGCATATCCATTCGATTGCCATTAATTGCCCGTTTATTATTGTATAATTTGATTATACTGTAACACGCAAGTAGTTTCTTTACGGAGCAAATCAAACATCTCTCTTACATTAGTCTAACCAAAAATCGACGTTTCCCATATTTTTCCCATAATTTTCAAAACAGTCATTGTCCTGAAGGGTTATTAATACCACATATAATATTTCTCTAATTACCTAATGACCACACTATACAAAACTCTGATTTCTCATTGGATTGTCTTTTTTGCTTTAAATTAGTACGACTCATAAGCAATCTTTTCCATGACGTATGTTAGCTATTCATGTCCAATAAGACAAAACCTTTACACTTAATACAAAGAAATGGTGTTGTCTCAAATTAGTAAACGCATGTTAACTAGAATATCCTGAGCATTCCTTATGTAATTATGAATGGTCCAAGTTATCAAAGTAATGTATGCTACCATAAAGTCTTGCAAATACAGTATGTTGGCTAATTACTCACTTTGAGAAATATCTTCTCGCCAATCAATCCTTATAATCATCCAAATATTACTAAAGCTATTAAATATATTCACGTCAACGTTAGCTGACGATATCACCCTAATAGCGACAACCCCTGCTCGTTTACATGCAATGCTTGATATCGGTCACTTGTACTCGGTAAAGTGGAATTTTAAAATCAATGAAACCAAACAGTTGCATTATAATCATCAAACGAAGCCGACAGAAGAGAGATTACAATTTTAAGTGAGAAATGGCCCACACTTTATTTCGATTTCCCAAACGACCAAACACGTAGGTCTCCCAATGAGCGCTGATATGAGCTGCATTGAAAAAGCGTAGAAGGCATGTACAAATGGAATAAAATCACTATATTCCTTTATCGGGATAGGGATGACAAAATGTAAATTAAACCTCTTAACCACTGCAAGTCTATATAAATTTTTATTCCAACAGATCGAAAGACATTAAAAGATTAGTCGTATTTCAGCGTCAATGTAGTAAGTACGTTCAAGAACATTTCTCGTAAAACCAGGTCTACAAAGAGTGTTACCATGCTTGGATTGGAATTGTCCCTTAAATTGATAAAGAAAACGATATCTGCTTTGCAAATTATCATATGCATGATAATACGTTGTCTAAAATAATATTTTTAATGAGACTGTAAACCATTCTTTGCAAGAACGACTGTATGAAACAATATAAATTAATCACAAATACGACTTGAAAGGAATTATTTATATTTTTGTACAAAGACATTTTCAGCTAAGAACGAATGGACGAACATTGTATATAGTACACAATAAATTTATATGAGAATAGTCACTTTAAGCCCTTGTGTTTTAATGATCAATCTTTTCAAAGATTAAAACATACACATCATTCCATTAAAATCGTCATTTCGTGGCTAGTACCTACGTCATGTAAAGAGCTTAAACTGGTCAAAGTTTTGGCCATGTTTCTTGTCACTTCATACAGTATGACACGTCATGGTTGCCATCATTGTAATACAGAGTATACTGATGTTTTAGTACATATGCTTATCGTGTGTTCAAGAACTCATATAATGAGGGATCTATTTTGGTCGTATATTGACAATAATTTTGATATTGTACTTGGTGCACATCTTTAAAATATAAAGAATTTGTCTAGCACGTACTAGTAAGGAAATTTCCGTACATCTGTGGCTGAATTATCCCGAAGTCTACGCGAAGTGTACATTAATTGCTTAAGTAACATGAATGTTTGTTAGCATGTGACGTTTTATGTCTAACAATATTTGTGAGGTGATTACCCCTGAGTTTAAAATAACGAGCGCATCAGTAAGTGGCGACATGGAAAAAATGATAGATTTGCATCAGCATAAACAAAAGTGGTTGATCAAAGTAAATAAAGCTAATATTTAGACGTTCTGATGAAACTGTGAATTGTACATCCTGAAAAAGATTTGACAATGCCTCTAATAGATACTGACCACAACTGCACTAATTCGGCGTCTGTTTGAATAATGCAAATTTGCATGCAAGTGAAGTATTACTGCAAGATATTCTGTTTGTTTCCTTAAACGTCGCACACCTGTATACAAAACTATTCCACAACAATGTAATAGATGTAAAAAAAAAATATATAATGCAAGATCTCTGCAAGAGCAACCCCCTAATTTGCTTTAGAAAAAACTTCTGAAGCTAGTCTTAAAATCTAAACACTGTGCGTTCTGTAAAAACAATATCCTCCCAGAAAATGGAACCGTCAAGAATGCAACGATGTCACACTAATTCTAATAGTAGATAGGAAGAATGGATAGGAAATGTTAGGCATTTACCTACCTACCTACCTACCTACCTACGTACGTGCGTGCGTGCGTGCGTGCATGGATAGTTAACCCACTTTTAAAATGAGGACAAGGACAGCTGAAAACGGGTCTGAGTTGTATAAAATTCATAACAATAGCGTTACTGCATTTAATAGAAAGAAAGTGTTACACCGATTCGGAATTCTTAAGCACATTACCCACTGATGTTTAATCCATCTAGTATATTACTGACGCACAAACACAGACCTGTGTTTATTTATTAAATTGTATTTTATTAAATAACGCCAATTATAGACTATTATAAGTGAGAAAAAAAACATTTAGAAATAAATTGAAATATGATTGGATTTCTTTGAATAGATAGATAAAAGGATGAAGAGTTGATGGAAGATATATATGGTTTATCGAAGCAAACTTCACCCATGCCCCTTCCTCGAATTACTTACTTGTGGTCTGACCCAATAACTAACTGAAAACGATAGGAGTTAATGCCGTATAACTGCCTCATTCAATCACCGTAAAATTTCTTATTTATTGCATCGGACCAGACATGCTGCTTGAATGTTTGTCAGTATAAAAATTGGAATTGCCTTTGAGCACGGAAAGTGTCTTTTTCTAGCATTTGCGTGCAATTTACTGATAACGAACCACTTTCGTCTGGACGCTCTTGATATTATGGAAAATCGATATATGGTGTGGAGACTAAATCAATATCGATACCATGAAACGGCTCACAGACTTCTGTTATTAGTTGGTTGCAGTGTTAAAATCGTGTTTTTGAAGTCATTTGAAGCATAACTCTTTGATCTTTAAGTACTGGTATGGGAATCGATTCCTTCCCTTCAGTTACAAACTTGCGTTAAAGACATCTTGTACAGGAACGGAGTACGACATCTATAAAGAAAACAAATTTATCAATAAAGCCGTGCCAATAGTTCAACAAGTGATGCAAAAGTAACACCATGTTTGTCGTTAACATTTGCACATACACTATGTTAATAGTCTGTACACAGCACATTGATTGATTTGATTACACATCGGTTGCAACAATCTTTTAGATCACCCCTTAAGGAAAGTGAGACAGCTAACATAATGGAGAGACAGCAAATATGCAATACAAACTGACATTTACTTTCGTTCACTATTTGGTAAATCATGTGCTCTCCTTAGCAAATAGTTGAAGAAACGTGACTACTCCTTTAAACTCGGGAAATCACAGTAAACTAACATTCGCAGTTTTCTAAATGTACAAGCAAATTGGCACCGTTTAGGAACTAGTAGCGCTTAATAAAAAGTGCTTATTTAACGTAAAAATGCAATATAAAATAACACGTAAATTTTAAACAATATTTACTTTCATTTTATTTTATTCTTTATAACTTAAGTCTGGAAGTAAAATAAAGACGCAGAGCTACTGATGTTCTTTGATGCACACGATGAGTGTGTATCCTGCAGTCACCTCTCAATCAAAATTAACAAGAACATAATTTATATAGCAACATAATAAAGCATTATACATCTACTCCCACCCCAGCACATGCTTAGACACACCCTTTTATTGTACATTTGAATATTTGTTTTTAATATTGTCTTCTTTTGTTCATTTGTTTCTCGATTTCAGAGACCATGCTTACAAAGAAACTTATAATTTGTTTTAACTACGCGATTCAAAATATATTTAATCAGACATTTTCTCTGACGGATCTGTTAACATTATGCAGTAATTAGAGAATGTAAGCAGTATTTTTAGACCCAATAACAATGATATTTGATGTCTCTGTCAGCCAATTAGTAGATGTATATTTATTCTGTATGTGTTTTCTTATTTCAATAATGTATTAACGTTAGTTCACTATGTTGGACATACGGTACGTACCCCATGTTAATAGGATCGAAAATGAAATACCGACGATAAAAGATGTCCAACGAATGTTTTAATTTTATGAAGGTGCTCAAAACTTCCCAAAAGTGGAGAATATATTGCTAAAGTGGCGTCAAAGACAATATATGAAATAATATGATAATGAATATTGGAAATTATTCATAGATTGATTACGTTTTCACATTAATGAGTTGTCATACTGTTCTTCAATTGTGATTTCATGGCGTTGAAAAAGATTCTGTAATCGACACATTTTAAGCAATATTGGACGAATGGAGTAATATTGAGTAATCAAATATTGTTATATGAAATGTTCATTGCAATTAATAATTTAAATAGTGATAAAAGTGGTGACCATAATACCGGTCTCATTCAATGTCCATAATACAATGGTTTCGTTGTAATACAAGCTTTGTAGTGCAATTTTAGCAACTGGTATTATCCAGAATCGTGGTCAGATGGGTATATTATTCACCTGGATACTAAATAACCCTCAGCGATGCAAATTAATGAACTTGAATTTTTAAGGAAATATCGACCATGCTGAATTTGAGGTTAGAAAATCAGGCAGGTGAATACTGGTAGAAAATTCAAAATTTGTAATATAAGATATAATTGTATATATTAATTTAAGCAGTAGATTTGTAGAAATTTGCAAAAACTAGCTCAGTTGAAATGGTACGTAGGCAGTTATTAAAAACTAACTTTGTGTAAAACAGTGTTCAGAATATTACTTTATACAAGATGAAGTTGATAAAATTGCAAGGTGCTTCATGTTTATTATATGTTGGTGGAGAAGAGTATTGTAAACGGTTAATTATAGTCCATCTCGGTGTTGTTACGTGCTTAGGCTCGAATAAACAGTAACATAGAAAGAGTGAAAATAACAAGCTTGTATAAACTTAATAAACAATTTATTGAGCACAAATATTTTCCAGAAGAAACTTACGGTTTTAAGAATCAATTCCCAAAATTAATCCAAAAATAACTTAAAATATAATCGACTAGTGAAATTGCAAAAGTCCTGGTAATAAAAATGTCCCAATAATTTCCAGTTCGAATCTTAGTGAAGCATCCAAGATGAAAGATGATGTCACGTGATGAAGTCAGTCCTGGTCTTATGAAATTCAATGAGCACAATTACTTTCCAGATAAATAACAAAATAAATCCTCTTGATTAAAACGAATTGAAATAATTTCCAGTAATTTAAAATAACTCAAAACAATACAACTTTATATTCTAACAGCCCAACTTCTAGTAAATAGTTCGCTCTAAAACATCATTTATATACCTGTTTTTACGTAAACAAGGAAGGGGTTACATGATCTTATAGAATCTTTAGAACCAATTTACGTTAAAAATATCTCGTGCACACCGTATGACCCAACTAAAAATAGAAAGATGTGATAACAAAGCTCCATAATGTCCTTGGAATCAACAAATCATTTTAAAAGCTTGTTTACAACTCTGAAGCCAGGTCAGAAATGAGGTCAACATCTGGCGTTTATTTGTAAAGTACAAGTCATCCCACTCTTTTTTAAAAATAATATCTCCCAATGAATGAATCTTAAACTTAAAATGTCTAATTTGAATCTGACAAACAAACAATTAAAATAAAAATAAATGACTTAAATCAAATATGCGTACAGTGTTTAATCGTCTTCTGTGTAGATATTAGTAAATAATGATTGATTTTGGCAATTATTGATTAATGAGTTTAAAAGGCCGTAGCCTTTGTAATTGATATACTGTATTAAACTGATCTCACTATATATAAACGATTATTTTCTAATTACAATTTAATCGACTTTGAGCTTTCACCTGCAGATCCTAAAGCCTATAGATTTATTTCTTAAGGTAACTGCAAGCCATCGGCAAAATGTGATGAAAGGAATGTAATTTAGAACAATGAGTGTTCTGCAAAACAACTGTTTATTTGATGTACAATGAGATTACACTTTGATATTTTCTTTATGTACAAACTTTGATCGAGGTGAGAAGTGTAATACAAAAGGTATTTGTGAAAATTATGTTTCTTGGTTTCGTCAAAATTGTACAATAAAGTTTGTACCTTAAATCAGTAGACTCTTTTCTTTGATAAGTTGGTCTAAGCTGCATGCCTTTACACTTAATTGTGTACAGAAGCTATTAGCTATATATAAATGTTATCGTCTTTAATTGCTAAATATTTTGGGAAAGCACGCATTGTTTGATAATCTTAAAAGATCCTGTATGAATATAAATCAAAGAGAAACAAACGTATTATGATCTGTATTTCGTAACACTCTTGCAAAATGTTGATAATTTGGTAATGGTGTCATAATTGTCAAAGTGTATAGGACGATCGTGTCCTTTAATGTCATATATATGTTACGTTGTAAGTAAGGAACAATAGCCAGATTGCAACATGTATATGCATCACCATGAGTCTAATTCTTCCGCTTCATAATTGTTACGTGTGTCAACCTTGCAAACAATTAGGTGTCAAAGCCAGTTGTGTATAATACAGCCATATGAACATGTTACTGACGATTAATTTGGCTGCGTGTGATTCACAGATTACTGACATCAAGCGTTTGTGTTGGGTTCAAAGGAACATCAAGTGGGGGTCTTAAATCACCCTTGACAGTATGCCGGAGAGGAGGCAAATGTGTGTCAGTTATGTGTATCCACTCGGAGTTGATCAATGCGTGGCCACCATTGGAATCGCAAGCTTAAATCTTGTATCTTGAAAAGAAACGACAGTAGTCACAAAACCATATTGCGGCAATTATATAAACTACTTCGATGTCATTCGAAATCGGCGGGAAACTTTGTAATTCTGGAAATGAGGTTCGGACAGATCGGTGACTTATTTGCTCGATTGTTGCAATCTATTCCGGAAACGTAATTGTGCTTTGAGTATGTGCAGTATGTATACTTCATTACCATAATCGTTAGTACGTAGACTTATCATTTGAAAGATTTTAATAATTTGTAATGTTTGATTCATGTGTAGTATTTTACCTACATGCATATTTTGAGATATGAACAATATTTTTGCAAAGGATTAATATTTTAATTCGCTATTTCGTTAATTCGTTGCAACCTCGTGCATTTATTCATGTAATATTCCAGATTTGTAAATGTTGAATTTAATTTTAACTTTGTATAATCGTTGCAGTGTACAACATTAGTTAATAGAGATATTTGACCATTTGTGTATACTTTGTAGGAGTATAGTATGTAAGGATAGCAGTGCAGGAATATGTGACTGTGTATACTTTTAGGAGTGTAATGTGTTAGCATATATCATCGAATGGATATGTGGATATCTGTATACACGTTGTAGAAATCTAAAGTACAGAAATGCGTCTGATTATATTATATTGTTCTGTGTTACAAGATTGAGAATCTATATTTACCAATGTGATGAAATATATTGATATGTGCATGATAAGCAGTTGATACCATGTTTTCCATGCCAGAAAGTATGATATTTCGATGTGAACGAATGCGTGATCAAAGAAGGTTATGGCTTATCTAATGATAGATTGTTGTTTAGTGTGAGACTAGATAGCTAAATGAGTATGCTAATGTCCTTGTGTGTTCATACATGAAGCTTTTGGGAACAGGAGGAGCTGTAGGAGCCAGATAAGGTAAATACCCTAGTACAGTTGGTCCCGAGTCTCTGGGAGACAAGGAAAGGCAGACAGGGGAACGGAAGTGGAAGACGTGGAAGGGTAAAGGACGTGATTGATGAACTGAAGGGGTACTGGATTACCAGTCAAGGGAAAGAATAATCCAGATGAGTATAAACAGAGGACATGAGGAATATCTATCAGACTCAATCTGATGATGAAATTAGCCGTCACTTGGTCGAGTGAAAGACGAGTGATAGGGTTTTGAATATTGAATTTCATTTGAGAAATGACTATTATTGAATGATATTTAATTGTTGTCTATTTGAATTTGACCTTTGTGTATCAGTAATTTAACTGTCGGCATCGCTGACTGGGGGCATGGAGTTCGCATCGCTCTATTAATAATTCAAGTTCTAGCAAAAACTAGAAAAGTTGGGTGTTCGATAATAATTTTTTACAAAACTGGGATCACCCTACCCCAACCTAGTCTACAAAACCTTTACACTGTCTCACAAGGTATCTATGTGTAGATAATCGTTATATAACGTTTGCAGTTGTGACATTGACTTCATTGTATGGTCTTGTTGTTGGTTTGGGTTTAAAGGCATTTTTCAAGCCAAAAAAGACTATATATTACAGACAGTATAATAGGTGGGGAAAGCAAGGAAACCCTGTCAAAAAATTGACTCATGGAAATCTTTGCGACCTGTTTAGAGATTTTATTTTCCAATGAAATATTAGAATATATAAATAATTATATATACCCACAATGGCTTAGCCCCAAATTTGAACCCATGCGGACATATGTGAGCTGGCAGTTGTCGGTAAAGGTGAACGGTTTAGACTATTCGACCGTCCTAGGCTTCCGTTTTATATAACATAATTTTCGTGAATAACTTTGTTTTTAAAAAGCATGTGTTACGTATATCTGATTTAATATATAACTATTGTAATTTAGTTATTTGTCAGTTTAAATTTGGATAAAGTTCTTAAAACTGTAAGTTCTCTTTCCATTTTAGCAATCATTCTCCTGGGAAATAAATTATTTATTAGATTTTATAAAGCTTGTTGTTTTCACTTTTTGTGTGTTACTCTTTATTAGAGCCTAAACACGACACATGAAATTTAATCTTTTTGACGCTTGTTTATGTATTTACTTGTTTATTTCTACAACCCCTTTTCCCAATAAACGTTATTTAAACTGTCGTTTTTTTTTAGACATTAGGTATTGTGTATATAAAATTACGTTGAGCTCTTCAGCTGTTAATATCTCATCTTCTGACTTATCCAAACCTCCCGTACATTCTTCCTCTGTTCTCGCTGATTTATTCTACCTCAATGGCGCCATATCTTTTGGTAACTTCGAACAAACACAGTAATTTCCCATGGATGTTATTACGTTTTGGACTGTCGAACAGTATGCATTGTTTGCCATTATATTTACCGCAGCAATGTCTTTAAAAAATAAGACAAATTTCTTTGCGTTGGTAAAAGAGTGAATTATATGTTTTAACGTTTGATTGATGTGTGCTGTTGATCCTCTTGAAAACATTCGATTCTGGAATGATTAATTTATCTTCTGCTAACTGCAAAACAAATGACTTTGTTGTTATAGGCCAAAGATGAACACTTATAAATTGTTCCTCAGCCGAAAGGATGGTTATTACACTATACGTGTATTCTGTTAAATAATGAATCGTCTAATAGAGTGGTTTAAATAAATCAGTACATCTCCATTTACATCATAAATCCAGTGTTGTCCCGACGTGCTGGTACACTCCAGTCCCAAATACTTGTTACTTGTTTAAAGTCTTTCCTATCTAGATAATTGATGTTATATATTGGTTTACCTTAATATGTCGTATTCAAATTTGTTCTATTTCATTTCTCTGTTATGTGCACGTGGTGTTTTTAACCCTTCATTACCCTTATGGATGCAGTGCCTTGGAGTGAATACAACTGTATCAATATTTGTAAGAAATTCAATAGTAAAATAGTGATGCATTCATTACTCCTGCAAACCGGTTTTGTGTACGAAGATACTTTTGTAAGATTTGTGAGTCCAAAATGGTGATGCGGTGTCCTTGTAGAGAAATGTAGTTATGTAAATATTTTAATACGATACAAGAGCAGCAGCATGCAGTATCCAGGATGATCCTATTATTCACACACTGAAGTTGAACAAAAAAATGTAATCCTGTTTAGTACCGTGACGTGTAAACGATGGACTGTTTTAGACTTGAAAGTAACCTCGAGTTTAATACAAGATCTTTTTTTATGAACATGACGGCCACACAGAAATCGTTTGAAAATGAATTAATATCAATAACAAGTCTAAAGGGACTCGCCAAAAAGCGCCTATACGTATTTTCATTTATTGTTATGTTTCATGAATTTATCAGATAAACACGAATGTATGGCTTTGCAGTTTGTCAGAAGTGTTTCAACGACTGTACATGGTTGATTTGTATATTCAATAGCAGATACAACATATTAATTAGGGCTAGGAGCTAAAATATGAAACAAAAGTATGTGCTGTGCAGTAGCAAATGGCAAGGTCTATGTAACTTCACAAGTATAAGATACCCATCCGTCTACCACGCCGCATAATCTTTTATCTCATTTAACGTACAAAATTCACTAAGCACAAAAAAAAAAAAAATAACAAAGATCAATCAAAAAGAAATGGTTCCTTTTTTATTTTCCGTACTTAGCTAGTACTATGTTTACCCAAGAATATACAATTTAATAGATATACTCATAAAAGGTAAAGGAAAATTTAAACCTCTTGTAGCCCTTATAATGAGAAACACATTAACTAACATTTGTGATGTGTTACATCGTATTCTTTTGTAGAACCTTTATACTTTGAAGATTACACATGTGTAAACTCGGAAGTATCAAATACTGATACATTGATCGTCTAGTAACATATGTTCTTCCGTTGTTAACCGAAACAACCTACCTGGTGGCAACATTTAGAAGAATTATTTCGCTTGCAATGTTTCTATTAAGAAAGCTTAGAGTCTTTAGTTTAGACAATGTGGATTACTTAATATATTATTATATTCATGTTACAGAAGTCATTGTTTCATTCATCAAAATATTAATGGATTCAAAATAAATGTCATGAAATGGGTATAATGTTTTTAATGCTTGACGTATTTCATAAGCTTCAAATGGATGACTAGCAAACGGACTATGCGTTTTAATCACATGTGGATACCCTTAAAGAGCGCTAACATATCGAATCATCTCTAATGTCAGTGCAACACCCGAATTTCCTTATTGGAAAGTTCGAAATACCTTTAAAAGTCAAATAAACCATTCCGAAAATTTCAATCTTAACATCCAGCTTTATGCATATGGTATACATTTATTACACGTACAATTAAAATAAATCATTCCATCTCGCTGTATGAATTCTGTATACATTCGCTATACGAACATGTCTGAGTGTTTTTCTAGAACACTTAAAAATCATTTATATAATATGTTGTGTCCAGTTTTTTTTTGGGATCTGGAAATTTATTTCTTCATATCAATGAAGTCAAGTGATTACTTTATATGGACTCATACAAGTGCTGTGATAAAATTCTTGGATATTGACATTCATCCACACTTAATTTGCAACTGTCCAAATCGAAAGACTTGCAAAACCTGAAATTTGACAACCAAGATCTTACAAAAGCGTTTGTAAATCTTACAACTTAGACAAATGTTCTGTAGTGTTGGCAGCATAGCCAAATTGGTGTAAAGGACATATTCATCTTCCTCATTTGAAATGAAAAGTCAACAAACAAAACCTACCTTTGAAGAATATCATCCTGCATATAGAACGAATCGTACCGATACCGAAATCCCATTCAAGGCATTGCATTATGTCTCCCCACGATGCTCTGCTGAGTTATGTTACAAAGAATGTAACCCTTCGACTGGGATTTCCTTGTCGTGGTACAATCATAGATTGTTTTTCTCACCCTATTGCTTCGAATCAAATTAAAATAACCCTGCACCGTTGCCTTATAGTTGTCATATTCAACACATTCAACAGTAATAAGGTATTATTACTGACTCTCACCTTATATAATGGTAACCAAACCATTTGCTCTTTTATTAAAATCTGAATGATCATCTAAGTAGAATGTAGCTATATATGCCGCTCTTAGAAAATAATGAAATTTTAAAAAATTATTACGTTTTGGAAGTATTGTACCATGCGCATTTGAAGCAACCTGTTATTGGTCGTAAAACACGTCGCATTTAATACGAATATGTTAATAACGGCAGTGAGATGACCGGCAGAACCTAAGTAAACTAGTTCTACGCATAGTAAAAAAGAACATAACAAACATTTCATATCATTACTGTATTATCACATTTAATCAATGGATATTAAATGAAAATCATAATAATAAGTAATTAATATATTTTATAAGATAACTTTTTACCTTTCGTGAGTCTAATTTGGAACAGCGTTATATGGGAGACAATTATGACGCCATGTAATGACCGTGATTAGAGATAGTCCTTATTCATGACTAACTTTGAAATGGATATGGCCTGCCCTGGAAATATTGCCGGTGTTGCTTTTACTACTGAGATTAAACGATGCATATATATATATATATATATATATATATATATATATATATATATATATATATATATTCTTGTGGAATAGAGTGTAATCTGATGAATGAATAGTTATGATGGGTCAGTGCAGAAGTTTTAATTTGCAATCGCATTTTTATGTTTGACTCAACTGGGGTTTATCAGGGTGTTTGACACTCTCTGAAAAACGCAGTTCTGGAATAATACATTTCTTGTTGTTGCTGGCCCATGCTATTGCTTTGATTTTGATGGTTTTCTTTATTCTTTGATGTTATAGCACAGCATAAAACAAGTGTTTCCTTTTTTCAACAGCAGGTCGGAGACTGACTGAGACAACCAAACTGAGAAAAAAATATAAGCTACATTTCTATGACGTCACCCATGTTTGTGAACAAATAGTATTGTCCTGATCGCACATTCAATACAGAAACCTGACTCCTGTATCCTTCCTAAACGGTGTATCTCCACTTATGAGAAGAAAACATTCTAGTTACGTACATGAACATGCAGCCTCCGAGACAGAAGACGTTTTAGGTAAACTTAAGGATTTTATATTGATGTACCACATGAGGCAATCCTGGACTTATTGTAATATGTTCTTACTATACATTTTAAGGATTTTTAATTGATGTACCACATGAGGCAATCCTGGATTTATTGTAATATGTTCTTACTATACATTTTAAGGATTTTATATTGATGTACCACATGAGGCAATCCTGGACTTATTGTAATATGTTCTTACTATACATTTTAAGGATTTTATATTGATGTACCACATGAGGCAATCCTGGACTTATTGTAATATGTTCTTACTATACATTTTAAGGATTTTATATTGATGTACCACATGAGGCAATCCTGGACTTATTGTAATATGTTCTTACTATACATTTTAAGGATTTTATATTCATGTACCACATGAGGCAATCCTGGACTTATTGTAATATGTTCTTACTATACATTTTAAGGAATTTATATTTCAACCGTTATGTATATGTTTTGTCAGCTACATTTAGCACAGTTCTAACATATTTACCTTGTATCATGTATCTTGTAGTACGTGATGTATACATTTATTTACAAAGGCTTAGCTCCCAAAAGATTGTTGTGTAAGTCTTTATATTTGCAATTTTATAACTTTAGTTTTAATCGAAGCCATATATCCACGATAGTGCTCATCTCTTCTCTCTCTCTCTCTCTCTCTCTCTCTCTCTCTCTCTCTCTCTCTCTCTCTCTCTCTCTCTCTCTCTCCACGGCACGAATTAGTCACTAGACAACCATGCCATTTAAATCTATCCGAATCATCAGATTCTGGTTTGGGCTATTACAAATTGATTAAATACATTATTCCGTTACTTGCATGTCGATATTATCAACATGTTGTTTTTAATTCAGAACTGCTAAATACCTCTCACTGTACTTTGTCACTATCCTCAACACTATTCGAGAAAGGCTGCAAGGCTTGGAAGGAAACATAGGATGATCGACGTGATGCATCCCCTCACATCTGGCTAGGAATTCAACGTATATACTTTGGTAATTTTGTTTAGCTTCAACAAACTAATACACTCGATGAGTTGGAAAACTAAATGCAGTTGGCGTGAAAATTATACTTTGTTTGCAAATGGTTTCATGAAACCATTACATCAGAACGTACATATTGATATACCATATTGATCATTTGAGTGAATGAGATCTGTATGTGCAATGTTATTGAACAATGGCTCTGATACCATACTCGTGCGCATCAAGTCAAAAATGCATTTAACAGAATGACTAGCGTCAAGTTCAACAACATAATTTAGCAATATATATCGTTTCTAACTGGCACTAATCAAAATCATGTAACGTTAGAGAGTAATCAAGCAATAACCAAAGTAATACTAATATTAACGTTAGAGAGTAATCAAGCAATAACCAAAGTAATACTAATATTAACGTTAGAGAGTAATCAAGGAATAACCAAAGTAATACTAATATTAACGTTAGAGAGTAATCAAGCAATAACCAAAGTAATACTAATATTAACGTTAGAGAGTAATCAAGCAATAACCAAAGTAATACTAATATTAACGTTAGAGAGTAATCAAGCAATAACCAAAGTAATACTAATATTAACGTTAGAGAGTAATCGAGCAATAACCAAAGTAATACTAATATTAACGTTAGAGAGTAATCGAGCAATAACCAAAGTAATACTAATATTAACGTTAGAGAGTAATCGAGCAATAACCAAAGTAATACTAATATTAACGTTAGAGAGTAATCGAGCAATAACCAAAGTAATACTAATATTAACGTTAGAGAGTAATCAAGCAATAACCAAAGTAATACTAATATTAACGTTAGAGAGCAATCAAGCAATAAACAAAGTAATACTAATATTAACGTTAGAGAGCAATCAAGCAATAACCAAAGTAATACTAATATTAACGTTAGAGAGCAATCAAGCAATAACCAAAGTAATACTAATATTAACGTTAGAGAGCAATCAAGCAATAACCAAAGTAATACTAATATTGCTGATAATGTCCAAACATTTGAAAGAGGATATTATACATTATTTTAATTTTTCTATAATTATTTATGTTGACTGGAATGGTGGCCTGAGTAGCAGTCCAAGAACCACCTTAACGTACTGGTTCCTTGGAGAGCAGTATACCCTGACAGTAGAGTATTTATTTAGCGATATGTAAGACCCGTGAAACAGTTTTTTTTTTAATGGTTTAACGCCATTTTTCAGCATAAGATAGGCTATACATGGGGGCCAGTAATAATGATGGAGGAAGAACCCTGGAAAACCCTGGAAAGAACCACCGACCCACGAGAAGCTACTGGCAAGCTTTCTTATATACACACATTGGCTGAATCTGAGACTCGAACCCACACAGACAGTGGTGAGATGGCAGTGATCCGTAACGGACAGCGCTTTAGACCACTCGGCTACTCCGGGCCCCTCCCGTAAAACGGAGTGTCTGAAAAAATTTTGGGTAATCGCTTAAGATATGTTTTGAAGTAGTATTAAGCAATAACACTAAAACCGTCCATATCTGCATTACGTCGAAAACATTTATAGTCAACATAGTATATACAACCTATTGTGAAGGGGATTAGAACAACTTCAGGAGAAACTATCTTGCAATGACAAATTATTAATTAAAGTCCTTAAACTGACCATGAGATCAGAATAAATTAGGTATTCACAAGCTAAGGAGTAACAAGAGAAACAATATTTCAGGACAACTGAAGCTGAAATACATGCCTTATATATGTTATGGAATGAATCGAATGATCCCACTGTCCTTAACGAACCAAGAAAAAAAACCAGGCTGATTTGGACGAAATTAGTATTTAAGAAAAAGAAGTGTAATGCCTAATGTTAAGATCAAAGACTTGTGTACAAAATAAATGAATAATATGTCCTTAATCCTGTAAAGAAAACTTACAGAAGCAAGACTTTAAAACAATAACAGTTAATCAAAACATGCGTTATGGGTCAAAAACAAATATTAAATCAACAGATACTCTTTTTATATAAATTATTGCAAAGCAAACACATCAGTAGTTTGTACACTCTTACCAATTTATAGCCATGTTAAAAGGTTTTCATGTAATTTGGAAGAATCTAGTGGAAAGTATAGTTATTGGTCGAGGGATCCATTGCAGCACACATATACAATCAATGTAAAAAATAAAAATAGCCCTGGCATCAGTTCAGTACTGCGATGTGTTTAAATTAACGTTATTTGGATTGAGACTAAACATTCTTCAATTCATAAATATGTACTGGAAATACCATCTTCTATGATCTTACTAACGAAATAACTTTTCTTGCAAATACGTTATAAGCAGAGCACATTGTGAACGAAACTCCCACATCGCACCTATTATGCAAATTGTGTTTCATATAAAACTCTAAAAAAAATATGTCGCTAGAGTGAATCACAGAAGTGATACGTTTACAAAATAGTGTATCCCGTAGTCAATATTTTCTCACAGTGCTGAGAACCGTGAAGAATATACATTCTATTTATTACTGTGTAAGATAGGATCATGGTTGATTTAATGTTATCACAATTCTTTATATGTTTACACGTTTGCTTGCCAACTGTTTCCGCGTATTTTGTTTTGTTTCAATAAATGATTCAATCCATTATAGCATCTGCGTAGGAAATTATTTGCAATGTCTTGGGATTCTTATGTTCTTATGTTCGTGTAACCTTAGTTGCCCTTTGAGAATATTACTGATGCACAAATACAAAATTAAGTGTTTTTGTTTTTTAGATCTTATCTAATGGATGTTACAGAATCTTATATGACAGATTTGCAGACAAAATAAATGGGAAATGTGAGAAACTGGTCATTATTCATATGGTGTGGAATAGCGAGAAGTGTATGGGTTCTGAGACCTCACTCCAACCCCAAACACTTTCAAGAATATTGTAATTGCGTTCTTACACGTGTTTGCTGAAACAGGATACTAGTTAAAGTGATATAAATGTCTCATTCAATCATCATAACTATTCTTATATATTGCATCGACCTAAATATACAGAGATAATGAAATCGACTTCAAAACATCAATTGCCTTTTTGTAACGTTCCCATGGTATTTACTGATATGGATACAATTTTCCTTGGTAACTTTGGGCCCTAAAGAGGCTCGATCTGTCTATGATGCAGAGACTATATCAATACCAATAACATAAAATATTAGATATATGTTAGTTTGTAGACGGTTATAGATTTGGGATATATATGGAGTTATGTGTGGGATAACTATAAGATCTTTAGCATTTTCGTGTGAAATGATTCGTTCCACCCGGCTCCAAAACTGTTTTGGAAATGGATAATACACAATGAGATGTGAGTTTGTATCGCTCTCACACTATGACTTTGTGGCACAACTGAAACACAAATAAATACGCAAAGAGTTGATTGCCCTAGACTTATCACAATGAAGAAAATGTTAATATACACTGATATGTATTTTGCCCACTTCAATGTACATATAGGTTTGATCATTATTTGGCAAAGGTTTTATCGTATTTGTAAAATAATATCGGTTAGTAGTGTAAACCATTCTCCCGTAAAATCCATGGAAAACAATTTCCACGTTACTCAGAATACCCATCTCTTTTCTATATGTCTTCTCCATCTGTTTGATTACTGCCCTGTATAGCATATTTGCAAATTGTAAAGACGCAATGAATTTTTAGACCCTCAGTTGAAACAACTAAACCCTCTTTGCAATCCGCAAAGTAAAAAATCTACGATAAAGTTATTTGTTAATTTCAGATCCAGTAAAAAAAATATTTCCAGGATTTACAAAATAATAATTCAATAAAATTATTTAAAAACCCGTATGTAGACAGGAAGACGGTACAGTGTTGTCTATGACGTCATCGCTTAATATTAGCAATTGTTCATCCAATCACTAACATATCAAGCTGTACTTTTTTTTCAATAGTTATATATTTTTGCGTTCATTTCATAAAACTATATCAAGGAACCACCTTTGCTCTCTGTAGAAGAGCATTGATTAAAACAAAATGCAACACATTTCTATACAATCTGTCTTATATGTACCAACTCGCCATTTTAATTTCATTCATTTATTTTATATTTTTTTAAGTGCAAATGTTTTTCTTGTTTTTCCTATTGCAACTATTATCTTCATCTTTAAGGCTTTTGTCGTCAAATAAATCTCCCCAGATCAGATTATTTTCAATGTAACAGTGTAGCTGTGAAATTAGATTACGAATATCTTAGTGCACAAATAAACAGCCTATCACTAATATCTTAGATCACTAAAATCATTGAGCACATATAAACAGCCTGTCACTAAAGTTTTAGAGGACAAATAAACAGCCTGTCACAAACATCATAGAGCACATATACACAGCCTGTCACTAAAATCAAAGAGGACATATAAACAGCCTGTCACTAAACTCTTAGAGGAGATATAAACAGCCTGTCACGACCATCTCAGAGCACATATAAACAGTCTGTCACAAAAATCATAGAGCACATATAAACAGCCTGTCACTAAAATCAAAGAGGACATATAAACAGCCTGTCACTAAACTCTTAGAGGACATCTAAACAGCCTGTCACTAAAATCATAGAGGACATATAAACAGCCTGTCACAAAAATCTCAGATGATATATACACAGCCGGTCACTATATTCTTAGAGCACATATCAAAACCTGTCACTAAACTCTTAGAGCACATATGAACAGCCTCTTTCTAATAGTTTATGGCAAAATAAACAGCCCATCGCTAATATCTTAGAGCAAATATAGAGACCACCACTAATATCTTAGAGTAAACATAAAGAGCCCACCACTAATATCTTAGAGTGAATATAAAGAGCCCACTACTAATATCTTAAACTAAATATAAACAGCACACCGCTCATATCTTAGAGTTAATATAAACAGCACACCGCTCATATCTTGGAGCACAAAAAAACACCCCCATCACTAATATCTAGAGTAAAAATATAAGCAGTCCATCACTTATATCTTGGAACACATAATAATCGACCATGCCTGTTATTTTAGAGCAAACATTAACAGCATATCATTAATATCTTGTAGCGCATATAAACAGTCTATCACTAATATCGTGGATTACATATAAACAGTCTATCACTAATATCGTGGATTACATATAAACAGTCTATCACTAATATCGTGGATTACATATAAACAGTCTATCACTAATATCGTGGATTACATATAAACAGTCTATCACTAATATCGTGGATTACATATGAACAGTCTATCACTAATATCGTGGATTACATATAAACAGTCTATCACTAATATCGTGGATTACATATAAACAGTCTATCACTAATATCGTGGATTACATATGAACAGTCTATCACTAATATCGTGGATTACATATGAACAGTCTATCACTAATATCGTGGATTACATATAAACAGTCTATCACTAATATCGTGGATTACATATGAACAGTCTATCACTAATATCGTGGATTACATATAAACAGTCTATCACTAATATCGTGGATTACATATGAACAGTCTATCACTAATATCGTGGATTACATATGAACAGTCTATCACTAATATCGTGGATTACATATAAACAGTCTATCACTAATATCGTGGATTACATATGAACAGTCTATCACTAACATCGTGGATTACATATAAACAGTCTATCACTAACATCGTGGATTACATATAAACAGTCTATCACTAATATCGTGGATTACATATAAACAGTCTATCACTAATATCGTGGATTACATATAAACAGTCTATCACTAATATCGTGGATTACATATGAACAGTCTATCACTAATATCGTGGATTACATATAAACAGTCTATCACTAATATCGTGGATTACATATGAACAGTCTATCACTAATATCGTGGATTACATATAAACAGTCTATCACTAATATCGTGGATTACATATGAACAGCCTATCTCTAATAGTTTCGGTCAACAATGAAAAGCCTACAACTAATATCATAGAGTAAGTGTAAACAGCCCATCTCTATTATCTTAAACTAAATATAAACAGCCCATCGCTAATATCTTAAGCTAAATATAAACAGTCCACCACTAATATCTTAGAGCAAATATAAACAGCCCACCACTAATATCTTAAACTAAATATAAACAGCCCACTACTAATATCTTAAACTAAATATAAACAGCCCACCACTAATATCTTAGAGCAAATATAAACAGCCCAACACTAATATCTCAGAACAAATATAAAAAGTCCATCACTAGTATCTTAAAGTACATATGAACAGTACATTAATACTATATCGGAACACACATTTACAGACTGTCAGTACTATCTACATAACAGACGATTAATACCTTTGATTACTATAATCACAGGCTTCAGTGCATGGAGTTGTTATAGGACTCAAAACAGGACTTGTAACAATAATTGCATTGATAATGTTTATCGTTCAATATCTTCCGACTCACGTTTCAAACTTTGTAACAAAATAAAATTATATGATATTGGTTTCTATGAACCTAAAGCAACTTCTAGGCCATATCAAAGTCATTTTACTTCCACTAAAAGAAGAGCACGTAAGAAATATAATGCGTGCCCATGTTGCTGACAGGCCATTAGTAATATATTCATAGATCTTTATGTCGCGATAGCCGATTTCAGATTGGCTCAGATTATTTTTAACACTAGTATATTCGCACGCCAAAGCACCTTCGCAAGCTTTCAGTGTTCCCAAAAATGCACAATTATTTGCAGCGTTTGAACAGGAGAGTTTTATGGCGGTATTTTGTCTCTAATAGAATTTTCATCTGAGATAATAGAAGCACCCCGAACACGAGGAAGTCTTTAGCAAAGATAGCGTGCAACTTACCGATAAACACGGAATTCTGCCTAACAGTTCTGGGTTCCATAGGGGATTGTTCTATGTAAGAAGGATCGATAATTAGTACGAATATTATCAAATTAGCTCGTAGCTTTGTGTATTTGTTCTCATCCTTTGGTAAGATTAAGAATAAGTATTGATGCATTTTTAGAACTAAGATCTTACAGTATTATTAAGCGAATTGATTCCTTCGCCGCAGAAAACCGTATCTTGCAATATTATTTACAGATCATTTGTGCGCCGCAAGAAATTAACTTCTTTATCTGTGAGGTTTTTTTTCCATCATTTTTCAATACTCCAATTATCATTTTTACTTTTATGTTTGGTTTAGCGCATATCAATATATTATTTGCATTATAAAGGCGGTTGGGAGAATATTTGAGCGCATTCCAATTAACTGCATGCAATTCGAATATTTTAATACCAAATTTATACTTTTATTAGCAACAAGACGGTCATGAAAGACTAAATTAATGTGATGACGCTGAGAAATAAAACTTTATTCCCAGAGATTTGACTATATGATGTCATACAGAGTTAGAAAAGAAAAACAATGTATTATGGCGGATTTCAATGCTCATTTCATGACCACATTAATCTTATGATTAATGTGCAAGCGGCTTCAAATTTATATTAGCAACAACATGATGATAAGATGCAAGTCAAATAAACCGTTTTGTCACAACTAATTTACGAAGACGTAATGGCGCTTTGCTTGTTGTTCATTTGGTTATTTTGTTTCATACTCCCATTCATCTCTTACAAATTTTCTACTGCTTCTATTATTAAGCACTATATGAGTGATTATTTTGGATGTTAGGAATTTTTGTATCTATTAGGTCTCGTGTAAGAAATAGGCATGTATATTGTAACGATTCTAAGAAGACATTAACTCCAAATCTAATCCTAACAGCAACTCGGTGATTTGAGTCATACCAAAATTAAATTAATAGGTCCTCGTGATTTCGTGAGATTTTTATTCCACATTATGTTCAGAACAAAATATATAATCTTTATTTGTAACGATAAATTCCAATAGAATGTGACGCACCTTATGAAAAACTTCATTCGTTTGTCCGAAATGTCCGGCTATTGGTTAAGACAAAAGACAAGACATGTGATTTAATATTTACATATTAAGGAAAGCGTCCGACATTTAGTCAACCAATTGACTAAATGATCAACATATTTGGTTAAGATGACATGGAAGACTATCAAAGTAATGCTCAAAGTTAATTCCTACAAAAGACTAGAACAGCCAGAATGGAAGGTGACTAGCATTGCAATGTTCGTGTCCTAATTTCAAGGGTGAAAGAGGTGCATGGCAGTATTCTCTTCTTAATTAAAGGGACTGTTTAATAATTTGGTATTTGTTTCCTGATTTAGACATAAAAAGAGCGATAAAATCATGGTAGGTTAAATAATGTCTAATAAATTAATAAACTTTATGTTAATTACACAATTGCAAAATTATCATGACGAAGATTTGATAATGAGAAGATAAAAAATAAAAAGTAATCGTCAGGACTGGATGAATTAACTACTTTTATTTCCACTTACAATATATGTAAGTTAATATATAAGTATTTTCTGCGGGTGCAAAAGAAAACAAATAGCATAATACATATTCATCAAATACACAACACACATGTAATATATACATGTATTTTTCACGAAATGAGTATTTTTCGGTTAGTCAGAGAAATATACATGAGAATTATATTGTGAACACATCTGATCCAATATCCATCGACATTTGTCTTTCAAGGTAAAACAATTTGCTCATAAACTTCTGATCACAGGGTAAAGAAAATATCACATGTTGAAAGGACTTCGCATGCACTTTGCTTATCTTCTTTCCGACTGCGTCTGGGCATCCACCCACACATCAGCCACTATAATAGACCCAAGTCAGGACAGTGCAGTAGTCTACGTTTGTAATATAAGGTAAACACTGAAAATATGCTGCAGTGCACGTTACATGCGTTTAATTAACACAACAACCATAACTGTATATGATGAGTTAAACGATACGTTGATTTCTCTCGAGCTTTTCCGTCCAAATAATGTTTGATGGCGCTTGCTGTCACAGTACTAATCATACCAAAGGATTATAACCCGTCAATACGTGGGTGAACATCAGATTATCTACGGCTATCACAGCACCATCACCACCAAAAACAACACTACCAGATGAGTGTAACACACATGATGCGGCTACTTAAACCAACAAGGTACTGATTGTAACATCCGGTCCTTCTGAATCCATACTGTGTCAGCTGAAAAAATAATTCATAGCAGAGTTCTCAATGGCTGCAAAATATGTCTGAGGTAGTTTCTTACGCGACATAACAGAGAAGGCCGAAGAGGTTCCGATTGTTCCAAATTTTTTTTTTTAATAAGTACAACCCAAACTGAAGCTGTCGTTGGTTAAAATGTGATCAAACGAAAATGAACATCGTAGTTACAAATGTGGTCACCCATCTATTATTTGGGTTGTTCTTCCTTTTATATAAAAATCCCGACAAAATATCGCTGAATGCTCTTTGAAATTGTTATATATGGATTTTAAGGCTTTGTATAACGAAACAAACGAAAATCAAAATGTTATCTCAATAATTTAACTATATTTTAAGTTCAAATTTTAAACGGGATTCCAGAACAAAGAGCGATATGCCTTTACGTAGCATCACTATAGACTTGAAACCATGATACCGATATTACAGACATAAATATAACTATATATTTGCATAGATGCTTATTTCATCAATGCCTCATTCAAAATGTGAATGATGTACCAAAACATGTTTGGCTTCATTGACGATCTGTCTAAAATAATGTGTGTCCACATGTGATCAGCTGGTTCGTGTTGATTAAGGTGTTGTTCATCATGAATTCCCATCCTTAACAAATTACACACACACACACACACACACACACACACGCACACATACACACACACACACACACACATATATATATATAAATATATATATATATATATATATATATATATATATATATATATATATATATATATATATATATATATATATATATATATATATATATATTATAAAATACTTGTGGCTGGCATTCGGTCTTGAAAATCATGATGTGGTCTTTTTGTGCTAGTATAAGAATTTACGATTGCTGTAACAGATGGCAATATACTAGGGTTCTGTTTACGATGCTCTCGACGTGAACCGTTACAGCAGCGTCTCCAGTATCGCCAAAAGTAGATCCGGAAGTCACTGAGCCTTCCGGCGTAGATGAACACATTAACTGCAGAATTGAGATATAAAAGAATCCGGACGCTTGCTCTGAAACAAAACATGTGGTATTTAAAACTTAAGGTTATTCTATTATCAACTGAGCAAATGTCAAATATATATTGAATATAATTCAGGAGGACTAAACATGGATGTTTTGAACAAAAATACTGTTTTAAAAGTGATTTCATCTTGAGAATAGATCTTTAATAGAAACGATACATTTAAATACATTTTACTAAGTTTACGTGAAATAAAAGTCGTAATAAGTATGTCAGCTTGTATAACTTTTTGTTGAACTTCTAGTCAGAAGAGCTGTTATCTCAACCAACAAAAATGTATTATGCTCATACTTCTTGCAATAAAAACTTAAAATCACGGTCATTTACTTTCTTTATAGTTGAAGCAAAGACACGAAGGCGCTTGGAACATATGATAACTCTTATTAATTCGATATCATTGAGAACACTTTTTCAGTTTATATGATGACGGAGTCAGTACTTCTCAGTGGAAAAAAAATCAGTTAATACATCAATTGCTACTAAGACTATTTATCAACATACCTTATATAATGATTTATATAACAGCCATTACATGATACAGAAACAAAGAAGTAAACAATCACTGGCAACCATGACAATGTAAAGAATCCCAATAAAATGGACACCATGATTGTTGATTTGATTTCCCTTTTAAAGACATTTTGATTTCCGTTTCTGCAAAGTACGTTGGACCCATTTTCCTGGATCGCCATAACCTTGGCCTGAAAATTTAAAACATATTTGTCCACGAAAAGGAAAAATATATACATTCTAGTATTTTCAGTTCTTGTATGCATATATATATATATATATATATATATATATATATATATATATATATATATATATATATATATATATATATATATATATATATATATATATGTGTGTGTGTGTGTGTGTGTGTGTGTGTGTGTGTGTGTGTCAGTGCTTATGCCAGGTTTCAACGTTCATATCCGTTTCGGAAATTATTACTTTCAGAACATGTACTTTGTCATTTCGGACATAAACCGTACGTATCAACATACATTACGCATGCATAGAGGAAATTTTGTACAGCTTTAGAATACCAAGAACTTTAGATTCATTGTAAAACTGAGTCACGTCACTAATTGATTGATTTCAAACCGTCAGGACAAGGACTTAGTAGTATTTGCATTTTGACATTATGAATTTCTTTACATATAAATCCTTCTTTAGTCAATGTTACCAAACATTTTATAAAAACAATATGAAGCCGGTTTCGTCACACCTGTTTCCGGGCGATCCTGACGATGGGAACATAGAGACCGACCATTATACACAACGGAAGTAGCAGCTGCAGCACCAATAAAATGCCCACGTACGTGACAGGGAAAATCAGCTCGTATCGGCAGATTCCTACATAATTCTCTGTCAACAAAATAGATCAATAAAGAAAACTACTTTTAGGCATTTCGTGCGTAAGGATATAATAATTTAGCATACTTCAGTTATTTCCCTCTGCAATTATCAAAAAAGCAATACTGATGCACTCAAAGGGTTGGCGGAAGATATGTCTCACTGATTATTATGATCCCCAGTAGTTATTTATGATTTTGTCATTGACGTATAGTACATTATCATCGCCTTCCTGTGTCTAAAGCTCAAATATAAAAGCGGAAACATTGTTATGGTCATATATCAATACATATCTCGTTAGCAAGTGTGATGTCAAGGAATTTCATATTTAGCATTTCGTGCTTTGGTATAATCTATACCTATCGTTAAGATGGCTTTTGATCTTTCCTAAAAATGTGCAACTAACAACTCCAGCCTACTCTCAAAGTCCCCAGATAGACATATGTCAACTTTATTGAAACGGGAGTATATCCTTGCTTTACGTTTAATGACCAAGAAGACTGTATAATTTATCTTTGATTGCAAGCAACCGATCCTTATCTGCTGTCACTAGATGCACTGTACATGAGGGTCTGTGCTTGTTTGTTCTACTGATAAGTATTCCCAAACACCATAGACCCAGATTTTCCAACGCATTATGCGACAGTGGATCTTATTCTATGCAGTTCACAGATGGTTCCGACTTAAAAGCGAGTATATACTGTTTGTGTCGTAAGTTTTGCTTCTGATTTAGCGTTTTGAACTCGACTTCTAGTTTACTGAACTAACATTCTTAAAATGTTTTGAAAATATGCTTGAACTTGACATGTTGTAATGTCCTGTCGCAGAGAATTTCATTTTAATTATACGTTTGATTGGCTATAAATCAAACCCAAATGTCAAACTAAATACAATAGTTGTACGATTTTCAAGGTTGTTTATGGGGTTTCAAAACGGCCCTTTATATCATCATCTAATGGTGGTATAGACGTTTAAACCATGACGTTTATAACAATCTTGAACACCGTTACAGGCCTTTACAACATGTCTTAATATGAACATTTAAAGCCGTTACAGGCTTTCATAATATGACCTTACTTACCAACCTTTAAAGGACGTACAGGCGTTTACCAGACTTTACAACATGACCTTTATATCAAATTTAACGAAGGTGCATACTCTTGCAATATGACTTTGGATACATACAGTCATTAAGCCACTGTGGGTGAGATGTGATTGTATTGATCCGAAAAACTGGCACAAATATGTATGATCTGTATGCGTGGCAGGGTGGGGGTAATCTGTACAGCAACTACTCAAATATGGCACATACAGTGTTCAAAGATATAGTACGCTGAAGGTCGTGTAGATGAGACTCGCACAATTTTTAGAAATAGCTGATACTTCCCAATTTTGTATTTCACTATTTACTTTTTGATTGGATTTAATCAGAGACCACATAACTACCATTCCTATTATTGCAATTGAAATATTGTTATGTATATTCAATCACTTACGTCATGGAAAAAAAATCACAGAATTAAAGAATTAGACTATCCTTGTTATTGGCTTATTGGCGTTTGTTGATAGATTTGAAAATATCAATATTAATGTGGACCAAACATACTCAGTTATCATGTATGCTGATTAGATTTCTCAAGTCTATACAAAGAGGTATTTTATTGATACATGTGACTGCATATATATATATATATATATATATATATATATATATATATATATAATTCTACTTACCTGGTTCATAGACAGTATATAAAGCAATTGATATTCCCTGTGACAGTAGCCATATTGCTGCTATACTAGCAAGAGTGCTTTTGTCCGTGATATAGATGTGATACCGAAAGGGGTAAACGATGGCGAAGTATCTAGTTGCTGTTATGGCAACCAAATGATAGGAAGTACAAATCTCCAAGGCAAGCACCTCAGTGACAATGATCCGACATACCGACCATCTACCTGCAATTTTAAAGTAGATGTTAAATTGTCCAAAGTACCATGGTAATCTACTCGCCACAACAAGAAATAAAATTTATAATTTTAAAACACTTCCTGTTGCGCACGTTTGGAAAACCAAATAAAACTAGAATGAATTAGACATTTAAAAATTACTACATTAAAAACCAGCGTGTAGCATGTTATGGGTAGGGATGTTTCAGACAAGTTAAAAATGCAGCATTGTATTTACAAAACAATTAAATTAGTAACGTTCCGTTAGCTTTAGTGGTTATAGTATTGCTAGAGCTTTTATGCGCTGAATGTTAAAGAGGTGCTATGCACCTCGCTTCTTGCCGAAAAAGAAAACAAAAATTCCATTATTCCGAATCATGACCGCGGTCTGCAGTCCTTAAACTACATGAACTAGACAGTCCGAAATCACCGAAGTTTGCTTTTCTCTCCGTTTTATCTTTTGAAAAGACATCCTCAAAGCTACATGCAAGAGAAGTTGAGTATACAAGTGGATTTCCACCAAGGATTATTTGGTTTTTTTAAAATTAGTGATTCTACTCTAAATATACAATATGCGATGAGTAGGCTCATATTTTTAAAACTCACTAAAACGTTCACATACATCAACACAGCCTAATATAGCAGTATCAACTTTGAGACGTAGACTTTCGGAGATTTTACAAAATATACAAATAGCTATATTTCTCAGCGATAAGATGACGACAAATTCTCCATGATTTTTTAGTGTATACATCCTGCTAATATCATGTGACAGGATGCACTTACAAATGAAACTGCCTTGAATCATTATTGACTAACTATAAGGATAATATTTTCTAATGGAAAAGATGCTGTCGATGGAAACGTCCGTGACTGTCCAGCGCAGTGGTACTTCATATTTTACTGTAATAAGGAGTTTATTCATTTCTACAGGAACTTATAGCTGTTTTGCACGTGGCATAATCTCTTATGGATCACATTTTGATATGATCTTCTCGACATTTCGTTCGTGCGAGACATGTGCAGGCAATTGTTTGGTGGGTGAATCAAATTCGGAAGTTTGGATGGGTATCTTTTACAAAACGTTTACAAAATATTGTGTTAATATGTTACAAAAATTAGTTTTTATTTTAAATCTATTTTTTACGGAAAAAAAATATGTTTCTTGGAAACTTTGAAGTAGTCCTCCCTCATGGTTCCCATATATATTTTCTTTTAAATATTCACGCATAAAAGGAGGGTTTAATTGATATAAAATTATGTCGGTACAAGTATATTGTATGGACATCGTGCTAATATGATTCGAATTTATGAAATATATTTTGAACTGTACCACACCTCTCATACCGACATATCTACTTTCATGTGAATAATTTGTTGATGTGATTTTAAGATGTAAACGAATCTGTTACAATTTTAAAAATTCTGGCACACCACTGAATGTCCTTAATGATCGTATTCACCGAAACTATAGTCAATATATGATAGTTATTGAAACAATGTGGTGAAATATTAATTAAAGATTACATAATAATGATCAAATCAGCATATTCAGACTGTAACATTCTTGACCAGTGAATTTAATTATCAAAGTAAACAATGTCTAGATTTTACTCCAGACGATATTTTTGATTTGTATCTTTGATGATTAAGGAATCTTCTTCTTCACTCAGAAAATCTACATACATCTTAAAATCGAATATTCAAAAGTCATTTTTGGATGGTACTGCATGTGTGGTGTGCTATTTTGCTGTTTGTCATTCGAGTTCGAAAATGACCTTGAGAATATTAACTTTTTTAAATCCTGCGAATACGTGATTATCGGATCAGGCCAAGTTGAGCTGTCTGTCATACATTGCAGATTGGGATAGCTTGATCAAAAGAGGAGGTGCTGAAGTTTTTAGGTTTACTATCCTCGCCATTCTGCACTGCCAATGCAATGATCATCTGTTCAAATCATGTTGCTTCAGTACGAAAGATTCCCAAGATTCAAGGTCAATGTCGATGACCAGCAATGACTAAAAAAACCGTTGGGTAAAAACCTCCGGTTTTCATTTAGTGAGAATCAACTTTTCAATGAAATTTCTTAAATGATATTATTTCCTCAGTTGTGCCACTTGGTTGGGTCTCAGAGTCGAATTTGCATGGGATTTCTCGTAGACTTTTCCACCTGGAATTATTTTCTGGTGACAAAATCATTACATTTAGACTGAAATCTCATCGTAAACTAATTGGAAAATTGCTTTACTGTTTTCATAATGGTAAACGAAGCATTAACTACCAGACTGGCGCGTGAGAGACTGACTGCTATTAAGCAGTATATACCCGTACTCGATCCCGTTAGGAATAAACTACAACCTAGACAGAGTCTTCAGACCGCTTTTGCCGCAGGATCTGAAGAATTGTTTAAACCGATAACCACGGCAACGAAGGGGATAATATCAGCCACTGAGCGTGCTATATTGGGAGATGTTCCCAAGGACGAATCAAGAAAAGAAAAGCCTCTTATTGGTGAACTTGAAAAAAAAGCAAGAAGATCTAAACAAACTAAAAAATCTTTAAAAACACTTCCTGGTGATATAATAACTACCGCAAGACAACAAGAACAACAAGAACGACAACTTCAAGAAGAAGTTGAACGACTAGGTGATATTGATATTAGCTCCCCACCACCTGAACCAGAAGAACAACTAGGCTCTGTTGCAAGAGATGATTATTCACCTGAAAACATATTTAAGGATGAAGCGTTATATAGAATTAGAGGAATCAAAACAGACTCTGAATTAGTTAATTTTACTAAAGATACTTTTAAAAAAATATAAGAGATAATTATTTAAAAGACGACAGGTCTAGAGATTTTATAAAAGAAAAAAACACCTGGGCAAATAAAGTATTCTTAGCAAACCGCGGTAAAACTAAAATAACAAAAGAAATAATTCCTGCTTTTAATAATTTTCTAGCTTCAGTAAAAGGTGTCACACAACCACCACCAATGTATACAGCAGACCCAATCCCAGGTGAGATACAAATAATGGCAGAAGCTGATTCTGGAAAAGGTGCAACTGGTATCACTAAAAAATCAACCGCAACGGGATTTTCCAGTGGTCCAAGCGGAGTATCAGGTAGTGATTTTATTCATTGTCCTGGTAATATTCTCAGCGATATAGCACGATTAGACGTTCTCATCGGAGGGAAACGAGCTGGAAATAACTCACCGGAAATAATTAATGAAGCAGCTGATATCTGTAGGCGGTTATTTTAAGGTGACATCATGAATATCAAAACATATCGAGATTTCATTGACGAGTTAGCCGTGCATCATGGTTATCACAGTGACTAATTTGATGACTTCGTCGAAAATTCGAAGAATTTTGCGAATAGATAAATATCACTTAAATAAGAATGATCATATACTACAACCACGATAAACCAACCAGAGTCTATGCAGTAAACTCACGATTGCCTGTTTATAAAACGTACTATGGTGATGGTCTCGGTGATAACTTTGCAGGGTTATTTGCAAGAATGGCTCCAAAAGTAGCGCGTGATAAGGGTATTAGCGCTATTGGAGATGTTGCCGGGAAAGCATTTTCATCCGCGAAGGATAAACTAACAGCGCTAGTTCGGCGGCGAAGGAAACCACCAGCGCGTTTGGGACCACTACCGTCTACAACAGTGATGCCTGCAAATGTTAGTAAAATTTTAAATAACGCCGTCGATCAAACACTAGCGTCGCTGGCGACTTCGTTGACAACTCCATCATTGACAGCCAGCAACCAAGATGATATCGAAACTATTATAGCGGGAAGTGGCTTTAAAAAAACCACGACGTGGTCGACGACGATGATTTAGACCTTGATAAATCAACGAGAATATATAATAAAATGTTCAAACGGTCACCTGATGCAGCGTTTGGTATGGACGCCCCAGTGCTCAAGAATGATTCCGTACGCGATTATCAATACTATTCCTATCATGCAACACAACCAGATCTTCGATCAAGAATTGAACTTCAAGTCCATGATACCAGTAAATACTTTCTACCGTGTGAAGCGTTTATCGAAGTAGAAGGAGAACTTGTAACAGCTGCTAATACTCCTGTTGTACCAGCGCCGTATTCAGTCGGTTTTGTCAACAATGGCATCATGGCGCTATTTGAGAGTGCAAGATATCTGATTGATGGAAAAGAAATTGAGTTGATAGAACGTGATGTTGATGTGGCCACAACAATAATAGGGCTAGCAAGATATTCCGATGATTATACAAGATCGGCAGGCCCTTCTATGATGTTTGCAAAGGATGCTAAAAATACTACTGGAAGAAATAAATTTGTTGTAAGACGACCAAAGAATAATGCTGGTAATGCTAATATTGATGCTGAGGATATGATTATAAACAATGATCCCAATTTCAACCTAGGAGCCGCAACACGCATGTCAATGTTGGAAGGAACACGTAGATCATTTTCATGCGCAATTCCACTATATATTTGGATTCTGTAGAAATGTCCGAAAAGTTATCTATGGAACAATGCATACAGTAGCACTCGTGCGAAGGGGTACCGACGATGACGCAATTTGGAGGATTCCAGCAGATGCTGCACATCCGGAAAATAATCCCGGTAAAGTCATTTTAACAAAACTAACACTGTGGATGCCAGTACTGACTCCATCAATCACCGCAGAAGAACGATTACTATCATTTATGGATAAAGGAGGAAAATCATTACTAAGTTGACTAACAACAACAACAGATATTAAACAATCAACTATTGACAGTACATTTACATGGAACCTGGCATCAAAACAAGGGGTTTCAGCTCCGCGTCATATATTTATTGCGTTATAGGATAACACGCGAGTTGGCAATCAACTCCTCAGCCATATGATATTTGATCGATTAGGTGTTACTGACGTCTCGCTAAGAATAAACGGACAGCAGGAACCATCCGAAGATATACAACTTAATTACGGTCAAAACCATATTGCACGCGTGTATCATCGCCTGTTGTCATATCTGGGGCGCGATCAAAACATTGATACCGGTCTACAAATATCACAACATGATTTTAGTACCCTTTATCCGATCTATTACTATTTTTTGGAGCATCTTGACTTAACAAGACAATCCGTCGTTGATATACATTTTAGAGCTACTGTGCTTCGTGGTGTTATCGCCGAATATAGAGCGGTTGCTGTCGTTCTCAGCGACAAATCAATGTTACTTGAAGGTGTTGGTGGACGAATGAGAGTAATTGATGCACCAGTAGAAAACATGTAACAATTAGATCAATCTGTTTTTGTATAATGTCATATAGTGTTGTTAGTGTTACGTTGACTCCTGGTCATCTCAAGAAATTGCAATGCGAATCAGCTAAAAAATGTGGAACCACAATAACGCTGAAACCCAATCAGATGACTGGCGGGATGAATAAATTGTCGCTGACAACTCGTCAGATAAAACACTTCAATGACGCGCTCAAAAATAAAAAAGGTGTCCAGGTTACACTCTCTGCAGCCGCGATCAAAAACGTGATAAAATCGTGTGGTATATTCCCGTTGTTAGCGTTCATTGTGGCAGCGGCCCCAGCTGTGGCTAAAGCAGCGGCGTTAGGGGCCGTTGGTACCGCGGCAGGTATGGCACTAAAGAAAGCAACCGGGAGCGGGTATGAAAAAACGAGGAAAGGGTCTAAGACTACCGGGAACTCCGTATTCATGGTACAAAGGATGCGGCCTGAGAATCCCAGGAATGGTTTACTAATTCGAGAATCTTCGATTCCCATGTCAAATTTTGATTTACTCGATGCTGCTAAAAAACTATCGACTAAAATCTTCAGAGGTGTCTTTATGAAATATCAGTTGCCGGCACAACCAAACAACGTTGAAACCGGTATCATTAATCTTGATAACAGCACCGGACCTGGTACCCACTGGGTTGCATACGCGATTGATCCACGTGCAATCGTCTATTTCGGTTCATATGGATTAGCGCCGCCGAAGGAATTTAACAGATATATAAACCGCTTAAACACCCCCCGTTGGCATTCTACGCTACCAACACAACAAATGAATGACCCACCAATATGAGGTAACGAAGTATTGAATGTCCTTGATGCTATTTCAACCTCTGGAAACCCACCTCATCGGGTTGTGAATGAGTATACTAGCAGTCGCTGGCGAAAATCGAAGATTTTCAACGAAGATTTTAGAGAAGTAATTAGTGTTACAATAGCACGATTGATATTTGGGGGAGACCTTTACTGAAGAAACTCGATGCCGATGGCACTGCAACCGGTGATATAAAAAAATAGCTGAGATGTTGAACTTAGCAAGTGTTGATCCTAATGAAATAGTTGTATTCCAAGATCGTCAGGGTAAATTGAAAACGAGTAATATTTCCCTTGATGATATTCTAGTTAAACAACGAGACGCAACCGAAGGCACTGTCGCGGTATTCTTCGATCAGGGTAAACTCAAACCGGATGCACTTATTTCAACTATTGTCAAACAAATTGACGATTTAGAACCATTAAAAACACTACGCGATGAATACAATGACCATATAACTAATTTCGATCAGTTTTCTGAATTACAAAAAAAATTTAATTGACAAAATTTACATGCCTCTATTAGATTTCCTTGGAAATCCACCAGTGACCACACCGAAGCTCACGGAGATAAAAAAAATCTATGTTGGAACTAGCAACACTTCAATCCAAATATGAAGAACATGTAAAACAGTTTTCAACGTTTCGTAACAACATCGTAGATAAATTTCTTGGAACCACATTCGATAAACTCGATAAATACGAGACAGTTTTTCTAAAATTCCAATATCGATGAATACTAAAATGAAAGTTTAAAAAGTTAATATCATGTATATGCACTGGGTGAAAAATATAAATGCTATTTTTAAATGACAGTAAATGAAAATGTTTTATTGATTAACCTTTTTAATTTGACTTTTGTAATAAGTTTGAAATGAATGTTAGTATTCAAGAGTTTCAAGGCATGTACAGGGACATGCAGTTTTTTTGTTCTTCCCAGAAAACTTTATACGAACGTTAATTCAAATACATATGGCCCATTATTTCTCAAATCTGTAATTTTGCTCTTTAAGGAAACATGAGTGTAATGTATACATAAAAATCAAAGTAGTAATACTTCTTGGCCGACATCAGTATTAAAATTGAATCAAGAAAATGAGTTGTATGTATGTATGTATGTATGTATGTATGTATGTATGTATGTATGTATGTATGTAGGTAGGTAGGTAGGTAGGTAGGTAGGTAGGTAGGTAGGTAGGTAGGTATTTACGTATGTAAGTAGGTAGGTAGGTTGCTAGGTAGGTATATACGTGTGTGGTTTTTTTGTGTTTCTATATATGTATTGGTTATCTGTGTAAAATTGTATATGAGTATATGTGTGTACGTGCATAAACTGGTTTGAAGATCCTTTCTTTTTCATTTTGCTCTCTCTCTCTCTCTCTCTCTCTCTCTCTCTCTCTCTCTCTCTCTCTCTCATAATGTACTTATACTGAATTGTGAGGGTCTGTAAGTTGGTACCCCAACCTACGGCTACCAATATACGGGGAATAATAAACATACGATAAGAATCTATATCATAGTTTGCCAAAATATCGTCTTTGTTGCAATTGTAATTTTACTAAATTTGATATTGAAAAAGTTTGTAATCAATACGTTTCTATAATATTAAGTAATAACAATTTATTAACTCTTAAAATGTTAATATATTTATAACATAGCTGAAAATATCGTGTTGGATTAAATATTAATTTTGCTGTTTAAAAATATTTGCATGTTAAAGATAAAAGGAAATAATCCAAAATCCAAACGTTTGGCTGTCATTAGCACCCAGCTCCAACAAGTTGTGTAAAATGTGATCTGAGTTTGTTTTAGCAAACAAGTTGGGTAATTCTAATGTATCGGTATAGGTTTCAGATGACAACTAATCAATAAACACTTTAGATTTTTCATACTACGTCAAGGTGCCAAACAACATTTATATGCTTTTTTTATTACTAATATGCCTATACGCTATTATATTCTTCAAAGCAATTCCGCTATAAAAGGCATTTATTAAACATACCCTCTGTGTGATCACAAAAGTATGAAATTTCATTTTTTATAGATCAGATGACTTAGGGATACAGACAAATGCACACCTTCCCATAAGTATAAATTTGTAGCATGCTTATCAGTGTCAATGATATACATTATTCAATTTGCTTTAATATTTAATTCTTCAAAATTATTTTTTGCACAAAAGCAGCATAAAGTACACATATTGTTTTAAACAGTTGTTCTTGATAAGTCGATGTTACTTCCTTATACTCTCAGGCAGACAGACATACAGGTAGGCAGACAGGTAGTCAAAAAGAAAGAAAGAAAGAAAGAAAGAAAGAAAGAAAGAAAGAAAGAAAGAAAGAAAGAAAGAAAGAAACTAAAGAAAGAAAGAAACAAAGAATGTTAAAGCAAAGAAAAAGATTCAGTAAAAGAAATACATTTTTACCAAGCACTGTACTGAAGTTGGCGAATTCAAGATGAGAGATGTTGTACAACGGGTACACAAATCCAACTAGAAGATCTGAAAATGCGAGGCTAGCGATGTAATAATTACACGGCTGTTTTAGGCTTGCATTTCGTGTCACTGCAAATATTACCAAAATATTTCCAGGAATATTGATGCACATTATGATCAAAAATGTTCCGTAATAGTAAACCAAAAAATAAATATCATCCAAACTATAGGTTTCAACACCTTTGTTCTTATCCTCAGAAATATTCATTTTGATTGTAATTTACATGTAAGTCATTTGGACAAATTACAGCACTCGTCTATAATGTCATCGCAATTATCAGAGAATGCCAGTTTTATATGAGGTCGGAAATGATTGTCTGACAGATAAAACATGATAAGCGCACTCATAAGATTATTGATTCGACTTAATCTGTTAATTATTGCTGAATGTCTTACAAGCTCAGAGGATTCTCTGGAGATTCTTGGACAAAATCTATAAATACGTGCGATCGATGTTTCTACCATGATTGCTTATGTACCTTGTTATTATTGTAAAGTACATGTTGACTTAAGATACCGCTGTGAATCTAGGTGTACAATCATAGGTGTTTGCAGTGCGATGTTGACAATTAAAGCAATAGAAACTGAACACTTAAAATTTGTCGGACCTTGGGAGGAGATTACAGTTAATTAAGCAAAGACAGATGTGTGGCAGTCACCAAAACATAATAGCATTTATGCTTAATTGAAAAGCTAGCAGCGAACAATTGTGAATTTGTTTACATAATTCATAAAGAACTTGGTGAAATGAATTTGCATGTTTTAAACTACACAGACACTATACTCGAATGACAGGAACTTTTACTGGACCAAAATTAATTAAATGTTTCTATATCTTTTAAAGAATAATACTCGTGATGTCATCCATCTTTCTTGTAATGCACAGTTTATTCTTCACCCAATCTCTTTCGCTTCATTGCCATATATGTTCAAACGGAGAAGTATTAATTATATTGAGTCATTATAGTAGTGTGGATGCATTCTGTATTCTGTAAAATACAATGTGTACTCAGAAACACAAAATGTACAGTAACCTTAATTGTTAATTAAAACTGAGGATTGTTTGGTAACGTTCAAACCTGAAAAATGGTAAATGATTCATGACATTTTATTTCCAGAGATTTCTTCAGCAGTTGTTCTCGATGATAATCTAAGAGCTCAGTCTCAGTCTTTTAATAAAGTTTGTGGCTCAAATACAACACAATGTGATTCCGATAATATTTTGGACTAGTCTTTTATACCACAAATATGTAGGCATTCACATCTAACATGAAAAAAAACATTGTACATTTAATGTTACTGACTACGTTTGTAGAGATTTTGTACATGTTATTATGTCATGATTAATATATATTTAATCGAGATTAAAAAACATTCTCACCACATTGAAGCTTATATTTTAAAACATTCCCAATAAACTGGCACATTTATATTTGTAATTTGAGGGTGTGGTACTGGTGGTTTCATCTATTTGTGTATATAGTATTTCTTATATAGCGTGTTTAATCAAAACGCATTATTTCTCTGATTTTATTGTGTGAAATGAAGATGTAATCCCACTATTACTAAACGTGGGTCTTTTTCTCAGTTCTTTTATTCAAACATCTGTGCTGAAGTTATACAAGACTTGAAGTTTTGAACAGCTGTAAATTGCAATAAACTTAGTTTAAAAACACCCCACGTGTTAACATGCAATGTGCAAGAACATTAGTATGTGTACTATTTAATATCAACTATGCATATATTGGTTTTGAATTTGCTAATTGTATATGCAGCGCAAGCCTGTGTTTAAATTATGCGAAATAGTACAACAATGGTATGTTATCAAAGTTAAAATACCTAAATATATGTTTAATCCTTTAGGGTCTATCAAAATATATCTTTTTTATTTATTGTTTAATAATGTATTCACCTTTTAACTTATCAAATTCATTTTGAACATAGTCTATGACTTTTCTTATGTATGTTTTAAAAGCCTTCTGAAACGACAGAAGCAGGATTATTTGAAACTGAAAAGGGTTGGGGAAAAAAGATATATATGTATATATATATATATATATATATATATATATATATATATATATATATATATATATATATATATATATATATATATATATATATATATACTGACTGAATCTCTATTTTTGGAGCAGTTTCCAAATCTTCTAGAGTATGGAAATTCGATAGGTGGCAATTCTTGGAGATTTCAACTTTCACTTTGACTGTCCTGGTAAACCATACATGTCAAAACTCCTAGATTCCATTCATGTTTTCAATCTTAAACAGTCAGTTAACCAACCTACCCATAAACTTGATCACATTTTAGACTGGTTTCTTTATAGACCTGATGATAATATTCTGCAATCCACGCTTGTATCCCACGAATTTGCATCGGATCACCTCTGCATTGTATGCCATCTCGACGTATCAGTCCATAACCCTCCACCTCTATTTTCTACTAAGAGAAACCTCTGTATGATAAATAAAACCAAATGCATGCATCACATCCAAGAAAACCTAACAACTTTCTTACATCCAACAGCGGAACTACTTGATAACTGCCTGCGTTAATTGCTTGAAAAACATGCCCCAGCCACTAAATGCAGAGTATGAATTAAAACAAAGTGTTCTCCATGGTATTGCAGTGTTAGGGACCAGCTTCGCACTGCTAAAAGACATCGCCGAAAAGCAGAGAGGCTTTGGCTTTACACCAGACTCACTATTCATAAACAAATCTACGAAGCCGCTAAGAAGAACGTCACAAACATAGTCCATTTAGTCAAATCATCCCACTACAGAACTAAGATCACGGAGAGTTACAGCTGCAAAGAGCTCTTCGAGATAACTAACAAACTAATGTCAAGGAACAAATGTACACCACTCTCCACAAACCTTCTCTCCACTAGACATACCAGATCAATTTGCAAATTTCTTCGATGACAAAGTACAAACCATTAGAGATTCGCTTGACAGCACAATTTCAACTGATTCGTCACCATACTGTTATGATGCAGAATTTCAGCGACAACCATTAGGAGCATTTGAACCTGTTTCTATTGATTTAGTACGGACAATCGTGATGAAAAGTGCACCAGTCTTGTGAACTTGATCCCATTCCGACATCACTGCTGCTTGAGTGCATAGACCCAATATTGCCTTCACTAACTGATGTTATTAATATCTCTCTCTCATCAGGGGAATTCCCGTCATTTTTCAAAACTGCCATCGTAAAGCCACTGCTTTAGAAACCAATACTGGACCATAAGGATTTAAAGAACTACCGCCCAGTTTCTAATCTCCCATTCATATCAAAAATCTTAGAAAAGGTTGTTCTAACTCAACTTGTATCTCATTTGAATTCAAACAGTCTTTTTAGCGATGTACCGTCTGCATGTCGCCCTTGCCACAGTCCTACGAAAACTACTCTTCTGAAAGTATGTAGTGGAAAGATTACAGTCCTCACTCTCCTGGATTTATCAGCAGCATTTGACACAATAGACCATGATATATTACTTCACCGTTTCCAGCATGTATTTGGCATTCAGAATATAGCCTTACAGTGGTTCAAGTCCTACTTAGTCAACAGGACACAAATTATATCTGCAAATCGAATACACTCCAGCCCAGTTGACGTATGTTGTGGTGTTCCACAGCAATCTGTTCTTCGACCTGTTCTCTTTATTCTGTATACTCAGCCGCTCTCAAGTGTCATAGATCATCACCCAGTGTCGCGCCAATTGTATGTTGATGACACCCAAATATACAAGTCTAGCCACCCAACTGAAGTTGATGCTACAATCCATGGAGTAGAGAAGTGCATTTCTGATGTGAAATCATGGATGACATGTAACAAGCTGCAGATGAATGATGATAAAACTGAGGCTATTCTGATCACACCACAAAGACTTTCTCATTCACATCCTTTACCTCAGACAATAAATATCAGCAACACCAACATTAAATTTTCACAGTCAGTACGGAACTTAGGCGTTACTCTAGACAGTACTCTCACATTGCACCAACATGTCATGAACATATGCAAGGCTGCAGATCTTGAATTGAGACGCATCAGTTCCATTCGTAAATATCTTTCAGTTGATGCCACTAAAACACTTGTGTGTTCATTAGTACTTTCAAGACTGGACTATTGGACTATTGTAACTCAATTCTGTCTGGTTCGTCACAATATTTACTCCAGAAACTTCAAAAAGTTCAAAACACAGCTGCACGGATCATCTTTAGAGTACCTCGATCAGAGCACACCTCACCACTGCTCTGTACCCTACCTTGGCTATCAATTCGATACAGAATCAAACACAAAATTTGTTTTCTGTGCTATGTTTTAATGACAGACTCCAGTCCAATATACATATCCAGCATCATCCATGTGCATACACTAGCTAGATCCTTACGCTCTGCTTCTGATAATCGTATACTCATTGTTGCCAGCCACTGTGAAAACGAAGTCAGATGGACAAAGTTCTATTGCATACCAGGGCCCGGCGACGTGGACCAATTTGCCCATTGAATTATCATCATGTTTTGTATCTTATATGTTTTCAGCATTTTTTTATGTTTTCCAGTTTCGTTGTTTTTGTCATTTTTTGTTCTGTAGTGTAGTCATATCATTATTGATGGTGTAAAGCGCTTAGAGCTTCGAAAGATTGGGTGCTATACAAAGTCCTCATTATTATTGTTGTTATTATTATTATTATTATTATTATTATTATTATTATTATATATATATATATATATATATATATATATATATATATATATATATATATATATATATATATATATATATATATATATATATATATATATATATATATCACTATAAGGCACATTCGTGGAAGTTTAGAGCATTTTGTGTCTTTGCATAAATTAGTAAGATTAAACTGAGATCCAGGTAGAGAAATGCTACGATGACTTGAATACTGCATTGACGATGAATCTGTTATAAAATAAAAAATACCAACGCAGAAGTATAAGTTCCTTTGGATCTTTAAAGCAGTTAAAACAATGACGCAAGGTTCAGGAACAAATATTTATGAATCTAGCGGAAAGTATTATGAACTTGAGAGTCATGGCACGCGGGAATATTTTAAACGTAAATCCAAAATCGTCGGTGTTGTCTGACTTCATATTCCTATGGACTCTTCCATAATAGTCTGCTGTGTCCAGTTCCAGAACAAAATAGGGTCTAACACTCTAGTCTGCTTGTCTGGCTTCAAACCTCTAAAGAGTGTAACACAATAGTATGCTGTTTCTGGCTTCAAACCTCTAAAGAGTGTAACACACTAGTATGATGTTTCTGGCTTCAAACCTCTAAAGAGTGTAACACACTAGTATGCTGTTTCTGGCTTCAAAACTCTAAAGAGTATAACACACAAATCTCCTCCGTCTGAATTAAAAATTCTAAAGGGCCTAACACACTAGTCTCCTGTGTCTGGCTTCACACTCTACAGAGTCTAACGCACTAGCCTCCTGTGTCTGGCTTCAAAACTATAAAGAGTCTAGCAAGCTAGTCTCCTGTTTCTGGCTGTAAAATACCTTAGACTCTTACATAATAGTCTGCTGTGTCGTACTTCAAAATCCTACAGAGTCCTACACAATAGTCTGCTGTCAGGCTCCAAAATTATACAGAGTCTTACATACTAGTCATTTGTGTATTACAGTATATTATGATTTGTCTAGCTCTAATATTATGGTGAGTCTTATATAATACCCCGGTGTGTTTAGCTTCAATAGTCTTAATTAGTAGTCAACTAAGTCTAGATTCAAAGTCATATAGAGTCTTACATCATAGCATGCTGTATCGAGCTCTAATAAACTGTAGAGTCTTATATAATACCCTGATGTATCAAGCTTCAAATTGTTTTAGAGTCTTACATCATTGCATGTTGTGTCTAGCTTTAAAAGAGCATATTCTTACAGAATAGTCTGCTGTGTCTAGCTTCCAAATGCTATAGGGTCTTGCACAATAGTCTGCTGTGTCTAGCTTCCAAATGATATAGGGTCTTACACAGTAGTCTGCTGTGTATAGCTTCCACACGCTATAGTGCAGTGATTCCCAAAGTGGGCGGTAACGCCCCCTTGGGTGTGTTAGGATTATATAAAGGGGCGGTACGAGGCAAGAGGGCGACAGGGGGGCGTTACGAGGCAAAGGGGCGGTAGGGGCAAAAAGAGAAAAACGTGAACCTGGTGGTGGAAATACCTCATTTCGTCTTTGCTCTCACAGTCATACAGCTTCTATGCTCGCCATTTTGATCATTTAGTGTTCTGTTTGACACGATATTATGGTCGCCGTTATAAATCAACGCTATCATTAATTAACCGCGCTGTTTTTTAATCAAAGCCAGTATAAGCCTGCGCTTGTATCAGCCGTCCTCTTTTGTGCGCACCCTTATTGACCTGTCCTACCCCTGTAATAGAATCTTCCGCGCTAGATCATTGTTCTGGTGTAGTACTTCCTGTGATGCTGGGCGGCATAGTGTAGAGTGTAGACTGGCTCAATACCAGACTAGCACGTTGTAATATTTTTACAGTCGTTATATTTTATCATCAATATTCGATTGGCCATGGCGACAAATGAAAAAGCAAAGAAGAAATGTAGACAATACAATGTAACTTATCTGAAATATGGATTTATACCATCACCAAAGAACTTGCAGCTGCCAATGTGTCTGGTTTGTGAAAAGGTATTTTCTAATGAAGCGATGAAGCCTTCCAGATTGATCATTTGAAGAAAGTACATCCTGACAAGGTAGACAAAAACTTAACTTTCTTTGAATCACTTCGTGATAAATTTCTAAACAGGCCAACGCTGTCAAGCATGTTTTGTAATACTTCACAACAAAACACTGATGGCTTGCGTGCATCATACAACATTTCACTGTCGATTGCTAAGGCTGGAAAGACAAAAACAATTGGCGAAGAACTCATTCTACCAGCGATTTGTGAAGTTCTCAATACTGTTCTGCATGAGTCCACACGATGTTATTAAGACGATTCCTGTAAGTAACAATTCAGTACGAAGACGCATAGATGAAATGGCTGACAATGCGGAATATATGTTATGCAGCATACTAAGGTCAACCAAGTTTTCATTGCAACTGGATGAATCAGCTATGCCTGGGAATGAATCTCTGCTTCCAGCTTATGTGCGCTTTATTAAAGATGAAAGTTTGGCTCACGAATTGTTATGTGCAAGGGAGCTGGAAGCAGACACTAAAGGGGAGTCAATATATCAAGTTGTTGATAAATTCTTCACAGAAAAGGGAATTCCACTGACAAATTCCACTGACGGAGCACCATCGATGACTGGTTGCCACCGTGGGTTTCTGCTTTCCTGAAAAAAGGTACCAAATTTATTTTCTATTCATTGTGTCATTCATCGCCAGCATCTGGTTGCAAAAAACCTTAGTGATCGCTTGCACAAGTCATTACAAACTGTGCTTACTGCAGTGAATAAGATTAAAGGTCACGCTCTCAAAAATCGACTATTCCACAAGCTCTGTGTTGAAAATGATGAAGATTTTAAATGTTTGTTATTTCATACGGAGGTTCGTTGGCTCTCCAAAGGCAACTGCCTGAGGCGCTTTAACGACCTTTTTGAGACTGTTGTGGAGTTTTTTCAAGACCGGGAAACCTGTCTCAGTGTGGAACTCAAACAAATTAAAGCACGATGTTGCTTATTTAACATATATTTTCAAAGTTCAATAAGATTAATCTGCAGTTGCAAAGAAATGAGATGACTCTTAGTAAAGCCAAGTCTGTTATCTCTACGTTTATGTCATAGTTACTTCTATTCCAGCGCAATATGGCCCTTCGTGACCTATATCAATTTCCAACCCTGTCTGAGCTGAAAGATAAAGGAGAAATACAATATTATGATCTGCATGTGTATTGCGATCATTTGGATATGCTGAATAAAGATTTGTCTGAGCGATATCAGGATCTTCTATCATTGGAAATTCCAGATTGGGTGATAAATCCATTCTCAGATATTGAGCAAGTTGGAGTAATGGAGGAAGAAGTAATTGAGCTACAAAATGACATTGAGCTCAAATCAAACTTTAAGTGTAAGAAATCGTGCCAAGAGTTTTGGTTACAGAAGGACTTTTCCACCCGCTTGCCAGCGTTATGGTCTGTGGTTAAGAAGCTTCTTGTTGTATTTCCATCATCGTATCTGGCAGAACGTGGCTTTAGTGTGGTCACCCACCTTCTATCCAAGCAAAGAAATCTACTCCAAATTGTTAACTCTGGTTATTTGCGACTCGGGTTAACTGACTTGAAACCGGACATTGGGGCAATAATCTCAGGTCATCAAGCCCATCCGTGACATTAAGCAACTGCTGAACTGTTAGGAACCTAAGATGGAGAAACGATTAAGTACTTGTGTTCCAGGAATCTAGTATAATATATAACCTCTTGTAGCTTCTTACATTACTTTCCGACTTTCAATTAGAATTCATGGTTATTAAAACAATATGTTTTTAAAATTTGATTTGGAATAATTGTGTTTTTGTATTTTACTCCTCAGAGTTTAAAAACAGTTAATCATTCATTTTCCCGGTATATTCATTATTTCATTCCTTACTTGTCCTCATAAACACTATGTGACTATACTAATAGGCCTATGTGATTAAATTAAAATGAAATGAAACGTTACTTCATATAATATAGGAATAGATGTAGATGTGCTGTTACCGTTAGAACAGTCAAGTGACCATTTAGATGTGTCTCCCTTTTTTTAAACTCTTCTTCATGAATATCAGTTTTCGTTTTGTTTTCGTTTGTGTTACGTCTAGGCGGTAGTGTGAGCGTACTTTCACAGCACTTTTTGTAATTGAAGCCCACCACAGTGTGAGTAACTTTGTTAATGACTCGTAGATTTGATTTGTGATATGAACATTAATACATTAGTGAAACGTTTCTTTAATTTCATGTTTTGTAATGACTATATTTTCCATTTATTGCAGCTTTTTACCAAACGCACATCACAATCACGCACACGCACGTGCACTCTAATTTCGATGAGAGTTCTTGCACAGAATAAACAGTATTTGAACATAACATGAGCTTTGTGTCTTGAATGCTGGAGAGTGCCAGGTTACGCTAGCTGCAGTTTCTTCAGAGAAAAGGCAGTATAGTAAAAAGACTGTGACCAGTAACTTCATGAAAAATTCTTCCCAGTGATAGCGCTACAGCTGACTGGTTCATCAAGACCACTAGTTAGCGACACATTTCATTTACACACATTCGGAGAATTACTACAGGTACAGGACAATCGTCAACAGTCGCATGATGCTGACATTTGGTCGCCGCCTATACAGTATATTCTGATGTGTTGAAAAAGCTAAATGAATACATCTTCCTTTTAAATTAAGGATAAAAGTTCACTTGTACTACTGAACTGGGATCTGACCAGGGCAACCATTTACCTACAGTCGCCAAGAATTTGAATTGTGAGATGAACTCATTCAAATTTGCTAATTTGTTAGTCTGTATAATGTGAAAGAAACAGTGATTCAGTCCAAACTACATAACACGTTTACTACATATTCTACGGGATTCATCACCTTTGGAAACTATTGTGATTTGTTATTAACTTCTCGTCGCATAACTTTCTGACATCATACAGATTCTATTCTTCCCATTTACCAAAGTTCTGTTATCTGTGTAAATGGATTCAATTGATTCAAAATCTATAGACCTTGAAACAGTTTCATCGCAGCCTACCGAAAGGCGAATCAGAACTTTAACTGTCAAAGGCATGGAAATGTACGAGACGACCCGAGACGAGTATAACGTCAAATTAGAGATAGCTTGGAAGAACATTGAAGATGTTTTGGCAATATTCGCTGATCGTCCCAGTGATATAAATTCCTTACGCAAAATAGAAAATGATCTAGTCAAATGCTATGACAAATATTGTACTCTGTCCACAGAATACCTTGATTTTTTGTCAAAAACAAGCACACAGGAGAGCCTTAAAGAATTGGAAACTCATTTTAAGCTAGTGCAAGCATATAAAATGATAGTCGAAAATACCTTAAAACGACTTCACACCTTCAAACAACATGCGTTGGAATCCGGCTCACTTCATTCTAACTTCTCTATACACACAGCAAAATCTAAAACTAGCGGTTCGACTACATCCAACATCAGTTCTGTGCTTGCTAGGAAGCGTGCTAAAGCTGACGCCGCGCGTGCACGAGTGGAATTCGCCGAGAAAGAAGTAGGGATACGTAAACAGCAAGCATTTCTTGTAAGTAAAAAGGCAGAACTGGAGGCTGACCTGGAGCTTCTAGCACATCAAAAGGAAGCTGCTGCAGGTGAAGCTGAAGTAAAGGCTTTACAGTCGGTTGGTGAAGACCGTGATGAATCCAATCTAAGTTAATTCGATGTCTCTCAGCCTCAGGAACCCATGGAACGTGTTAGATACTATGTTAGTCAACAAACAGAACTGCCAGAAAATACTCATTTCAAGCCTGATTACGATGAGTGTGGTGTTAAACAAGGCGTACACCACAGTGTCAGTTACACACCTACACCACTTATGTTCCCAAATTTCATACCGACACCACAACCTGTGATACAGACCTGTCGGCGCGTCAACCACTATGATCAAGAATGTGTATCTAGTGTAAGATTAGACTTGGACCAAGTACACGAATCAGGGATGCATAAGAACGCTTCTTTATCTACACATCGACCTACTGTGTTGAATGCTGATGCACCCGTCTACCACCCCAATAATGGACAAGTCGATTATGCTCCAGCAGCACTTCAACCACAGGAATATAGTAGTCAGTTTATCGGTACGGAGATGACTCGTTTTCTTCTGAAGAAAGACTTGCTCCTTTCACGTCTTTCTAACTACATTGATCGACCAGAATTTTATGCCGTTTGGAAGGCCTGTTTTCTCAGTGTTATGAGAGAGTTACAGGTTACCACTAACGAAGAAAAAGACTTATTAGTAAAATGGTTAGGCCCTGAATCTTCCAAACATGCACTTAGCATCAGAGCATCAAACGTGAACAACCCTTCTAGAGGACTACAAAGAATCTGGGAGCGTCTGGATGAGAGATATGGTAGCCCAGAAATGGTTGAGGCGGCCTTAAAAACTAAATTAGCCGACTTTCCGAAGCTGACTAATAAGGACAATAAGAAACTCTACGAGTTGTCTGATATTCTATCTGAAATTGAGTCTGCCAAGGAAGATAAAAGATACCAGTCACTTTTGGGCTATTATGACTCGTCTTCTGGTGTGCTTCCCATAGTGAATAAACTTCCTTATGGCATACAAGAAAGGTGGACTACACAAGCAGTGAATTACAAGAAACACCATAATGTTTCTTTTCCACCGTTTTCCTTCTTTGCTGAATTTATCCGTGAGATTAGCAAAGTGAAGAATGACCCCGGTTTCGCATATGAAATCAGCACCATCACACCTACTAAAAAGGAGAAAACCCCTTTTAGGAACGCTGGTAATAGACCTATGATCTCGACAAAGAAAACACAGGTATCACGACATTCAGATGTGAATGATGTTGAACCAGACAAACGATGTCCATTACACAAAACGAACCACTCTCTGAACAAGTGTAGAGGTTTCAAACTCAAACCTTTAGAAGAACGTAAGAAACTTCTAAAAGAGAACGGCATATGTTTTAGATGTTGTGAATCAACAAAGCATATACTACGTGCATGCAAGGAAGTAATACAGTGCGCAGACTGTGGCAGTGATCGTCATCCTACAGCTTTGCATGTCACCGTCGCTGTAGCAGAGAAGCTTATATCTCAATCTCCCGCAATAAGTCATGGCGGGGAGAAGGAGATTTCAGATTTTTCATCCCTATGAGTAACATCTAAGTGTACTCAAATTTGTGGCGAAGGATTTGTTGGTAAATCTTGTGCTAAAACAGTCCTTGTTAGAGTATATCCAGATGGTCATCCAGCAAAGGTTATAAAGATGTATGCTATGCTCGATGATCAAAGTAACAGGTCATTAGCCAAGTCAGACTTTTTTTAATCTTTTTGACATACAAGATAAACAGGTTGAATACACGCTTTCTTCGTGCACCGGTTGTGTAGTGACTTATGGTAGAAGAGCAAGTGGATACGTTGTAGAGGCACTACATGGAAGTGCAAGATTGGAACTTCCGACGTTATTTGAATGTAATCAGATACCAGATATTAGGGAAGAAATTCCCACTCCAGAAGTGGCGGAACACCACCCTCATCTTAACGATATTGCGAGACACATCCAACCATTAGATGCTGGCTCGTCTATACTACTACTAATTGGTAGAGACTTGACTGAAGCACATCACGTTCATGACCAGCGCATCGGTCCACGGAACTCTCCCTATGCCCAGAGACTTAGCCTTGGCTAGGTGATAATAGGAGAAGCATGTCTTGGTAAAGTACACAAACCCGATTTCGTTAATGTCAATAAAACTTACCTGATAGGAAAAGGACGTACGTCTATCTTCAGACCATGCCCTAATGGTTTCAAGATAAAGGAAACTCACATCAGGAATGTATTACAGACGACAATATAAAATTGTATTTTTCGTCATTCGCGGATGCAGAAGGTGACCTTGGTGCCTTTGTTTTCGAGAGAACAAAAAATGATGATAAAATTGGGATGTCAATAGAGGATAAAGAATTTCTCAAGATAATGCACGAGGAGTTCTACAAAGACCCTCATGGAAACTGGGTTGCACCCCTTCCTTTCCGTACACCAAGACAAAGACTACCGAACAATAGACCGCAAGCCATTAAACAATCTAAGACATTAGACACCAGTCTCCGAAGGGATCCGGTCAAAAAACAACATTTTGTGACTTTCATGCAAAGAATCTTTGATAGTGGACATGCAGAGTTAGCCCCATCTTTAAAAGACGACGAGGAGCGCTGGTACTTACCTATCTTCGGTGTCTACCACCCTAAGAAACCGGATCAGATAAGAGGCGTGTTCGACTTGTCTGCCAAATACGACGGTGTTTCGTTGAACAATGTTTTACTGTCGAGACCAGATATGACTAACAATCTCTTGGGCATTCTTCTTCGTTTTCGGAAGGGACCTATTGCTGTCACAGCTGATATTCAACAGATGTTTCATTGTTTCTTAGTCAGAGAGGATCATAGAAATTTTCTTAGATTCTTTTGGTATCGTGACAACAATCTGGACGAGGATCTGGTTGAGTATAGAATGTGTGTACACGTCTTTGGTAATAGTCCGTCTCCTGCTGTCGCGACGTATGGACTAAGGAGAACGGCACAGAACAGTGAAAGGGTTTTTGGAGTGGACGTTAAAGAGTTTGTTCAACGGAATTTCTATGTGGATGATGGACTTACATCACTCCCTACAAGCGCACAAGCTATTGACCTAATGAAAAGAACACAGCGAGCTCTTAACGTTGAAGGCAACCTACGTTTGCACAAGATTGCTTCAAACAGTAATGAGGTGATGAATGCCTTTCCTTCCGACGATCTGGCTAAGGACCTGAAGGATCTAGACCTTAGTGAAGAAATACTACCCTTACAGCGCAGTCTAGGCCTGCCCTGGGATCTTAAATCAGATTCGTTCAGATTTCAAGTGTCATCTGAGGAGAAACCTTATACACGGCGAGGAATTCTGTCTACTGTCAACAGCCTGTTTGATCCTATTGGTTTTGTTGCCCCTGTTACAATCCAAGGAAAGTTTTTTCTTAGGAATCTGATATCAGGAACTACAGATTGGGATGAAGTTCTGCCTGTTGAACATCAAGCAGAATGGGAGGATTGGAGAGATTCGTTACAACTTCTTGAAAATGTAAAAATTCCACGCACATATTCGTCTATGTCACTCAATACTACTGTCAAAAATGAGTTGCACATATTTTCAGATGCTTCTGAAAAAGCTATCGCCGCAGTAGCTTACCTCAAAACTACAGCCGCCGATGGTAGTCAACAAGTTGGTTTCGTTCTAGGCAAAGCTAAAGTTGCTCCTAAGCATGTACACACTATTCCTCGCCTTGAGCTCTGTGCAGCAGTACTGGCTGTGGAAATTTTTGAGACTATATCGGATCACTTAATGGACTCAGTGCGGTTTTACACCGATAGCAAAGTTGTTCTAGGATATAAACACAACCAAACGAGACGATTCTACGTATACGTCGGCAACAGAGTGGAGCGCATCAGGAAATCTACTAGACCAGAACAATGGACCTACATTTCAACGGATTTGAACCCGGCTGACTATGCTACCAGGTCAATTCCAGCTGCACGTATACAGGATAGTCCTTGGGTGTTAGGCCCATCACATATACTCCGTAAAGACAAAGAATCTTTTGCTGACATATTCTGGAACCGTTGGAGGCGTGAATATCTCCAAACACTGCAAAGTAGACGCAAGTGGCAGATTGATCGGACTAAATTAAACAAGGAGACATTGTACTCTTGAAGGACAAGACCGTTTGTAGGAATGAATGGCGTGATCGTGAACTCGATTCCAGGCGGAGATGACAGAGTTCGTAAAGCTGAAGTTCGTGTTACAAGGGAAGGCCAACCGACAATCTACACGAGACCGATTACCGAGATGATTCTGTTATTAACGGAGGAGTCCACTGAGAAATGATCTACACCTTCCTGTTTTATGCAATATGATATGATCTTAAGCCATAATCTAGATTTTGTTTCATTGGACAGTGACGTTAAGACTAAAAAAGAACTCTACACTTATAGTGTACATTTGTCTATCTCTTTATAGTGATATCTGGTAGATATCAGACGGGGAGTGTGCTGTTACCGTTAGAACTGTCAAGTGACCATTTAGATTTGTCTCCCTTTTTTTAAACTCTTCTTCATGAATATCAGTTTTCGTTTTGTTTTCGTTTGTGTTACGTCTAGGCGGGAGTGTGAGCGTACTTTCACAGCTCTTTTTGTAATTGAAGCCCACCACAGTGTGAGTAACTTTGTTAATGACTCGTAGATTTGATTTGTGATATGAACATTAATACATTAGTGAAACGTTTCTTTAATTTCATGTTTTGTAATGATTATATTTTCCATTTATTGCAGCTTTTTACCAAACGCACATCACAATCACGCACACGCACGTGCACTCTAATTTCGATGAGAGTTCTTGCATAGAATAAACAGTATTTGAACATAACATGAGCTTTGTGTCTTGAATGCTGGAGAGTGCCAGGTTACGCTAGCTGCAATTTCTTCAGAAAAAAAGGCAGCATAGTAGATGGGGGTTGGGGGTCCGTTTCTTGAGCCAAAGGGGCGTTGGTTCTAAAACGTTTGGGAACCACTGCTACAGTGTATTACACAATAGTCTGCAGTGTCTAGCTTCCAAATGTTATAGGGTTTTACAAAATAGTCTGCTGTGTCTAGCTTCAAAATCCCAGAAAGTCGTACACAATAGTCTGCTGAGTCTAGCTTCAAAATCCCATAAAATATTACACAATAGTCTGCTGTGTCTAGCTTCCACACGCCATAGAGTCATACACAATAGTCTGCTAAGTCTAGCTTTAACATCCCATAAAGTCTTACACACTAGTCTGCTGTGTCTAGCTTCAAAATACCATAAAGTCTTACACAATAGTTTGATGTGTCTAGCTTCCAAATGCTACAGGGTCTTACATAGTAGTCAGCTTTGTCTAAATTCCAAATGCTATAGGGTCTTACACAATAGTCTGTTGTGTCTAGCTTCCAAATGGTATAAGGCCTTACACAATAGTCTGCTGTGTCTAGCTTCAAAATCCTATACAGTCTTACACAATAGTCTGATATGTCTAGCTTTAAAAACCCATAAAGTCTTACACAATAGTCTGATGTGTCTACCTTAAAAATCCTATAATGTTTTACGTATTAGTCTGCTGTGTCTAGCTTCAAAATCCCTTAAAGTCTTGCATAATAGTATGATGTGTCTAGCTAGCTTCCAAATGATATAGGCTCTTACACAACAGTCTGCTGTGTCTAGCTTCAAAATCATATAAAGTCTTACATAATAGTCTGCTGTGTCAGGTGTCATCATCTCATAGAGTGTTGCATAATAGTCTTATATGTCTAGACTATAATCATATTTATTCTTACATAATAGTTTCATTTGTCTGGCTTCCAAATTCTATAAAGTCTTAGAGCATATTAGAATTTTGACAGTGTAGAGTCAACGGTCAGGTAATTGTTTATAAAGGTATAGGTTAATAGTTGTTCATTCATGTTTAATATCATTAGGAGTAACCATCATTAGATTTATTCAGATACAATTTAAAGAGACTCATTTAAGTTATTCACTGGAATTACAAGTTGTTTATTGACTGGATTAAATTGTAATGATATATCACTATTATTAGTACATCAGCACATTCAATATTATTAGAATTCATTCGCAGCATTCCATACTTTTGTAGTGGTGATATAATATTTAAGATTAGTTGCGACGTAATTCACCATACTGTGTCAGAATTTGACTTTGTATTTTGAAGAGAAAAAAAAGTGTTGAATTTTACAAAACCTGTTGCCATCACTTCTTCCAGTTATGTATTTAAAGACCATCGACTCGTAACATAATATATGTATAAATGTTACACAATTCCCCTGTTATTAATTCATAATCTCCACAATATGCAGCTTTGGAACTATAAGCTGTTAAAAGTCCACGTTTCATTCCGTTTGAACCTCAGTTATAGTCAACAAGAGTAAATAATCAAATATAGTAAAATAATTAGAAAAAATATCTATACTTTGCTAATTCATTTACAGACATCACGAACATTATAGATGCTAAGTTTGTATACTTATATTGCCTTCAAGGTCGCATTTCAAAACTAGGAGGACATTGCACTCGTAAAATAGAAAACCTTTTCCCAATTATTTTGCCTTTCACGATTTGTGCCATTTTAGGTAATGAATGTGATTAAACAAAATATCAAATTAACAATAAAACTCGTAACAAAATCACTGAAACTTCTGAGTATATCGTTCATATTTCCATGTACATACGGTAGACATGTATATGACATCGACTTTCATCTGAGATGGGTGATGAGATGATAAAATATGTGTGCTTCTTAAAGATATTTATTAAGCGCAATTAGAGAAGCCTGTTAGGCGGAACAAATTATTATGACAATATATTGATAGTTTCACAACACCTTGAAACATCTCCATTTTCACTGAGATTCGAAAACTTAAGTGATAGTCGTAACTATGCCATGGCTGAACTATTCTCCACACATGTTTGTGTTTGTTTAGTCCAAACTAAATGTGCTTGATGACATGCAAAATCTATACACAATTACAGAACCTTCCATACCTTTGGAGTGCATGATTTAGTACGACAACCCATCATTGTAAGTTTAGCTGCTTTGTTTCAAGTAGCTATGATAGTAATCAAACGACTGTACCTGCATTAGTTTAGTGAGGAGTTCAGGCAATGTTCTCTTACATGATCTAACAATATGCAAAGTTTAAGTTAAACTTCTGTGTACCTGTTGGAAACTTATTTGTATTGCTCTTAACAGAATAGTATAAGATTTGTAATTTGTTTAGAGGCGGAATAAATCAGATATCCGTAAGATACCTTTTGTAAACGGAATGGTTCATGAATTCGAACGCGGACTATAAAGATGCAAAGCGAGTGTGTTAATCAGAAACCACTGCGTGTATTAAAAGTATTTAATGCAATATTCATATCAAAGCTCATGCTACACCGAGAAAATGTGCTGAACTGAAATTAAGTCGATCTTTATTTGGAAAAATATATTTTTACGTTGCTTAAAACAATGACTTCGAAATAGTTTGATCCCTCATTTTGCTCAATCACTCACCTATCAAGTGACCCCTCGCTCTCCGGACGTTCAATAAAGTTAGAGAAGACAACAATATTAAATAACTATTTCAAGATTTCAAGTTTTTATTTTTTTATATAAATAGTCCTTAGCCATACGATGAAAGTAAACGCTTTATAAACCCGTTTGGAATCTAAAAATAGGTCCCGATGGTGATGGCACGTGCTGGACTGAAGTTGCTGATCCCTCTGGAGGCACATGCATAAAAGCAATGTCTCTCTGTCTCAATCATCGTCTAGCATAAGATCAATCTGTGGAAATTAATCATAAGTAAGCACAATTAGTTGTCATGATTACCAAATAGTGTTGATACTAAATATATAATTTGCATATAATGAAACATCTGGAAATTTCCCATATTGACAAGCAATGAACGTTGGACATAGTTAATTAATAATAAATGGGAAAAAGTGATATGTCCTTTGTGCGTTCCTCCACGCATGTTTTACCTGATGCCAAGAGTAGCAAGAAACCCATATTTCGTATTCACTTTAATATACAAAGAAATGTATATTACATTGTGTTGGCATAGTGATTTGGAATTTGCATTGATTGTGATTATATTTGGACATACCTTAATGTAGTTGATGACAGGCACCATTCAGGGACAGTGAATCAAACTGACCTTGACCGTATAAATGACTAAAATTGGCGGCTTGCTGAGCTCATCACATATTTTTTTTAGTCACTATAAAATTACATATTTATAACTTTATATTGACCAAACGAATTTTGATTTACCGCATCAAATTATACTTGTATCGTCTTATGTATGGATCAAGCTAGTTTTATTTGTTTTTCAAACTACCAAGGTATGTTTTCATATTTTGCTGAATGCATTTAACGCTTTATTCATAAGTTGTTGTGATTCAATGTCATTATTACGTTAGATTTGCAATGTTTAAATTCTGTAATACAAAACATGTTCTTCTTTAGTCATTCGATTGGGTACTAGTGTATTTATTCTTTCATTTTTATTTTTACCTTATCAACTTTGGTTAATCTAGACATTAATCCTACATTACTTTGATAGAATAATGTCGTTATGGATAATAGTCACGTGTATCATTTGATTCTTTTGAATGGTTTAGATCAACTTTCCAAATGTATCGTATAGTAGTATCAGCAGCAGTACGTACTATTTCATCAGCATTTAATTTTTTTAGATAAGTCCATTTGAATCTGTTATACAGAAATGGTTTCTACAGTGACCAAGAATTCAATATATTTGCTTGTTTTACACATATAGCATATAAAGTGTTTAATTGTACATTATATAGTGTTCTTATGCATGTTTGGGTAATAACAATAAACATTGGACTTTTACATCTATATTACCATCTGTTTTTTTCTCACAAAACTGTGTTTGTCTCTTTTTGAGTTCTGCATATTAAACAAACACAATTCATAACATTCTTACTTTCTTTGTCTATTTGAACTTCAAATAATAGTTATAGTATTATATTGTATTTGATCTCACACGTTTTGATTTATTTTTGCCACAAATTGGAAATATGATAAATAATCCCACTTTCACATATATTGAAATTATTGATTCATTTGGGTACCTCTGTCTGATATCAGCACGAAATATACGAAATGGTAATCCAGTTGTTTACAGTTCTTTTTCAGAATGCCTTATGTGGATAGCATCATGCGCAATTGTTATTATTTTCATTACCTCAGACACATACACAGGGTAAAAGGTCAATATATATATATATATATATATATATATATATATATATATATATATATATATATATATATATATATATATATATGTGTGTGTGTGTGTGTGTGTGTGTGTGTGTGTGTGTGTGTGTTCTACAGCATTCAGATAATTGCAATAAGCACCTCACAAAATAATATGCAGATATAATTTAACATACTTAGCATACCAGTAATTTGCACAAATTTGACGCAAATTAGTATTTATGCATAGCAATATGATAATATGCAGCATATAGTTTTATGATTAATGTTAAATTTTGCCAACTGCATTTGCATTCATAAACCCGAATAGATTTATATGTTAACCTATTGAATGTTTAACGCAATGAAATGCTTACGGTATGAACCAAGTATATTGGAGAAATTTTGAAAGAATGACATTCATCAGTCACCAGTAGTGGGACGCTATTGCTTGGCAACCTTGTAAAAGATACTGTTTACTTTATTAACTATCGATTCTACGGCATCAGCTACATAATTTTCATTGCTATCCCTAACAATTTTACTTTGAATCTCAATACATCCTTTATTTTGTATCTGTATCTATCGTTTATATGATATATAGAGCATCCTTATTCGTATCATTTCTATCGAGTAGAAAGTAGTCAACGTGTTCAAATGTTCTAAATGCTTCATAAATCAAAAGTGTCGAAGTGAATATTGTCATACATGTTACTGTGTGTGTGTGTGTGTGTGTGTGTGTGTGTGTGTCTTTGTGATACTATATTTATTCATCTTGATTATTAACATGTTGTTATTTCAATAGTTAACTATATTTATATATTATCTTGTACTGTTACACGCTTTGTGAGAAGACAGATGTTATATCTTTTTTAAACGTACATAAATGTAACTTATTTGGTCGTGCGAAAGTTTTAACGATCAGTGGATAATTGGTGAAATATATGATTTGATTTCATGATATTGTTTGTCTTTTGATGCTGAAGAGCATTGCTCTATGGTATGGTCTTTTACTAATAGGGCAATATATTCGTTCGGAAATATTTCCTTTTAAATGTCAAACTGCTTCAGTTTCATCGTTATATTTTTATTGCATGACTGCATATTCCCAACCTTATAAATTTCCATTTCTTAACGAGTCTGCATGAGCTTACATTATTCTAATATTTTCTTGATTTACGTTTCTTCAAATCTTACAAATTTCAATTTTATATGTGTGTGTGTGTGTGTGTGTGTGTGTGTGATTAGGATTTTTAAGGTACCTTTAACAATTATTCAGTCATATCGCTAATATGTCTGCAATTTTGGGTATAAAGTGGAAACAATAGACAAAAAAATGTTTAAGTTTTGAAACTTTTATGTCATGATTTGATTTTTTAAAGTAAAAAATGTTATATTCCTCATATTATGTGTTACATAATTGGTAGGCTAGTAAGAGAACAAATGGATTTGTTTCCTCTTTTTAGTATTATTCCTTTTAATCTATTTTAGTATTGTTTTGTTTAATTATTTAGCATTTTTCAAAACAAATGTCCATGTTTGTTTTCTAGCGATAGAACTGCCATACGTGATTTTAATCTATCTTATCTTGCGCTGTTGTAGGTTTATTAACTGCTTTTTAATTAGTTTTTTTTTCTAAAGCGGGGTGAGACAACATTAATTACTCCATTGCAGTTGAGAACAGGATTTTCAATCCTCAATTATCCAATATTTTTTTAAAGGAACTATAGCAAGTCATAGTCTAAGTCAATATAATAATATATTAATAAACCAATTTCCATTAACCGAGTATAATGCCAGTTTGAGTCACTTGCCCATTATAAATCCGGTCTGAGTCACTTGCCCATTATAAATCCGGTCTGAGTCACTTGCCCATTATAAATCCGGTCTGAGTCACTTGCCCATTATAAATCCGGTCTGAGTCACTTGCCCATTATAAATCCGGTCTGAGTCACTTGCCCAAATTAAAGACTTGGTTGAATCAAGCAAGAATGTATGGCCCACAAATCAAAGTTAGCTTATCATGTTTGTATTAATAAACATATGTGCTGACAGATATGCATCACGTACACAAGTTTGAAGTGCGTGTAAGTCCAGATGTTGTTATATTTGTAGCAGCTGCTTCGTAAAGAACTGTTTTCATGTCTGTAAAAGATTTTCTTGTACCTCATTTTAACAGAAGCCATATTTGTTGTTTGTTGTTGCCTCGGTAGCATGCATATATATATATATATATATATATATATATATATATATATATATATATATATATATATATATATATGTATGTATGTATGTATGTATGTATGTGTTTGCGTGTGTGTGTGTGTGTGTACCTCGTCCATGAGCCCCTTGAATGGATTGTAGATTGATCCACCTCCTATGTGCAATGAAACATAAGACACTAATGGAGTTGAATCTGAAATAAACGAGAAAAGACATTTCCTTAATGATACTGCCTTGTTCCTGTACGTATTGAACAAATAGGATATTAATTGGTAAATTAATGAGATGATAATTTACAGAATGTCCTTTTGTCATCAGAGCTCCCACGTGGCTCCAAGCAGCTGTAGCAATGATCAGCGGCCACACCAAGACAACACGGACTGGACTGGCCGCCTAAACTAGGTTGAGTGTAGCCGACGGGCCTTACACCGTCTGTGAGTTAGGAGCTTGCCGGTCATTGCAGGCATAGCAGCTTTGACATACTGGACGGAAGAGATCAAATGAGTGCTGCAACGACCAAAACGGCGAATCTGCAAAAGATTTATGGAATACGCAGGATATGACAAGGCACTGAAGGCATCATGGTCATCCAATAAAGAAAAAGTAACCCTCAGCCGTGAGTACCAACTACCAAGGCCAAGAGGGTGAGACTGTCTCTGTGCAACGGCTCTTTCATTTCAATCTTCTTCACGCACAGGCTATGTTGTGCACATATCATTCCTCCCCATCATCATCACACTCATCGTTCCCTACGTGCACCTACTGAAGTTCTATGAGGATGGGCGACCGGCTAAAAACTAGGGGGAAATGACAACTGGAAGTTGTAGTCAGAGAATCGCACGTAGGCGGCCCTTCGATAAGTGATGACTCTGCTCTGTACCCAGGTCAGCGGAAGAGTGTCGCAGTATTAAAGGCGACTGAGCAGACTTTTCCAGGAAAGCTCTGCGCACCAGGCATAAGGAACGTCCTAGAAAATGTGGCATGAAGATAGCCTGCCCTTCAAATACTGGCCTACTTGACGCGGCTGGTACGATCATCCATATCTGCGGTCGAAACTATCTAAGAAACAAACTTCTTATTGTAGCATGGAACATCCGAACTCTCATAGCCAAAGCGAGCGTAAAGACCTTAAAGAAGAACTGTCCTAGTTGCTAAGGATCTTTCACACTACAATATCAGCATTGTAGTCTTTAGTGAAACCAGGTTCAGGGAGGAGTAATCTCTCTGAGCTAGCAAGCAGCTACATCTTCTTCTGGGAAGACAGGGTTCACGAAGTATGACTGGCTATCAAAGCAAGTATTCTAAAGCAGCTTTCTTACTTGCCCGTCGGTATCAATGAGAGACTGATGAAATTGCGACACAAACGTCACGGAACAATCATCAGTACTTACGCCCCTATCATCTCGAGTTCAGCGGACACCATCGAACAGTTCTATGCGGACCTCAGCTCTATAATGGGGATCAGTTTCCGCTGACGACGACAGCATGCTACTTGGGGACTTCAACACCCGTGCTGGCTGCAATTATAGTCGATAGAAACGTGTGCTTGCGAATCTCGCTGTCGGAAAGATGAACAATAACGGCCTGCTCTTACGCAAGCAATGCCCAGAATGTGACCTCGTCACACATTCAATGATCAGAATGGCGAACAAACCCTAGAACATCTGGATACATCAATGATATTTAAACGGCTATGTAATAGTCCGCACGCGTGATGCCAAGATGTTTTCATCACCAAGAACATACGATGAGAGGAGTGTTGGACAGACCACAGACATTTCCGAACTACCCTAAAGATGTGCATTGCCTCACATCAGTCAAGGAGTCATAAGCTTGTACGCAGAGCCTCCAACATTGTCCATCTCTAGTAGCCCTCCACCCAACTCCAGAAGAGTGAAGATGACAAGTAGTTTACCAAAGGACCTATACGTGGAAATGCTTAGGATAAATGGAACAAGCTCAGGGAAATGATAAATCAAAAACATCTATGGCGAATCTGGGCCACACGAAAACGAACCCATCAAGATTGGTTCGACGAGAAAGACGGTGCCATTGAATAACTGCTTGCCAGAAAGAACAAAGAATTCATGGACTGGCAGAGAATGATATAAATTCCATTCCTCTAAAAGACCGCTTCAAATCCTATCAAGTTGAGGCTCATAAATAAATCCGCAAGATGCATAATCAGTGATGGGAAAGGAAAGCTGACGAAGTCCAACGCTATGCCGACACTAACAACTCCAAAGAATTTTACAGCGCCATCAAGTCTATATTCGGCCCTTCAGAGTCTGAAACCCCCTCGTTTGCTGGCAGTAAACAAATGAGGAACAAGGTTGGCATTAAGGACAGATGGAATGAACACGTCAGCCAGCTTCTAAACCTACCCTTATTGGTCAGTCAATCTGTTCTTGACCAAGTACCCCAATAGCCAACGCACTACCAACTGGATAACCCGCCAACGATAGAGGAGTTGAGAACAGCCATTGAACAAATGAACTGGTGCAAGGCACCTGGAAAGGAATGTATCTCAGCGAAGGTGTACATGGATCTCAGTGAACAGACTCTGGACACATTCCAAGATGGGCAAATCAACATCCGAAAGACGAGATGCCAGACGAACTTCGCGACGCATTAGTTGTGTCCCTTTTATAAGAATAAAGGTACACATGTGCACTACAGTAACTAAAAAAGCATCTCCTTGCTCTCAATAGCTGGCAAAATACTTGATCGCATCATTTACAACTTGCGTATTGATCCAAATTCAGAAGATAACCTCCCCGAGCCTCAGTGTGGTTTTCGCCAAGACCTGAAGAAGGCATTATATACAGTCAACAGAGACGCAATGTGGATAGTACTCAAGATGCTTGGTTGTCCACAGAAGTTTACCAAACTCATCGGGCTCTTTCACCATGACAGTACTGGGGAGATTTTCTCAGACGATGAACCCTCTGAGAAATGCCCCATATCTAACGGTGTTTAACAGGTACTCTGCATCCGCTTCTTCACACAGGTACTGCTTCATGCCATCCGTGACCTTAACATTGGTATCTGCATCAGATATCGCCTGGATGGATCAGTGTTTCATCTCCATCGCCTAGCTGAAACCCTCAAGAGGATAGAAAGACTCATCACGGAAGCACTCTTTGCAGATTACTGAGTACTCGTGGCCCATGAAGAGACTCACGTACAGGCAATCGTGATAATGGACATGTTCTCTGAAGACTAAAATCGATTGTGACTCACAATTAGCCTAGGAAAGACAGAAGTCCTCTTCCAAAATGCCCCAAACTCTGTCCCGTCACAACCCTGCCTCACGATTCGAAACGTTGCTGAAGGATGCGGACAGTTTCAAATAATTAGGCAACACAATATCCAATGATGGCTCCCTGGACAAGGAAATCACTGCGAGGATAACAAAAGTCAGTCAAGCACTCAGACGACTCCAAATCAACGTATTTCAGTACAATGACATACGTCTGTTGTCAACGATAAAAGTGTATAAAGCAGTTGTCCTCTCGTCTCTCTTCCATGGCTGTCAAAAATGAACTGCCTACAGAAGGCATATCAGTCAGCTGAACTACGGTCCATCATGCGAATCAAGTGTCAGGACCTACTCCCAAACTAGGAAGAACCAACACAACAAACATCGAGGCCAAATTAATCCATGCCCAGCTTAGTTGGACTGACCATGTCATCCGCATGGATCAAAACAGAATCCCAATGGAGCTGTTATTTGACGAGCTAGCCCTAGTACCCGAAACCAAGGCCACCCTCGTAAGAGGTAGAAAGACACTTTCAAGACGCCCATCAAATGGACAGACCTTCAACCCCACCAACTCGAACTCTCTGCCCTAGACAGAAGTTACTGGCGAGTCCTGGCCAGAAAAACAGGTTCCACCCTCGATGCAGACCTCGGTCAGCCTCTTGCTGGAGCTCGTGAGAGACGTCACAGAGCTGTGTCCCACCACCAGTGCCTGATGCCCCACCTATAACCGCCTGTAAGCATCGGAATGTGGACTCCAGAGCCCCATGCGCGTCCACCATTGATGAGATCGCATAACTAGATTTCCTTGCCCCGAGAGAATACCAAAAACAGTTATAACTTGTCATAAGCAAAAGACATACAATTTTGCTAAAAGAGAAGAAACATTGTTCCATTTCGTGGCATTTTTCCTGTCAGATCGCAAAAACCAATTACCTCAGAAATGCTAATTGTGCAAAGTATAATTTTAATCTCATAATACAACCTTGTTGAAAAGAAAATAGTTACTACACTTCACTAAATATATATTGAAGACAATGATAAATTATAATTGGGACTATATAAAATTGAAACTAACTTAAAGTACTTTTTATTTTAAACAACAATTGCTGCATTGTTGGTGATTATAGTCATAGTAATTCCAATCAATAGTAATAATCTACTTCATCCGAATTAAATTAAATGTATATTTGTAGAGATAAAAAAGAAAAAAGACTGAAGAGAGCAATGCTCCGCTGGAAATTGACAGTCTCTTGAACGAACTTAATTTTTACTGTCAAAGCGAATATTCAGAAATTGACGATACGTACTTTTCTTGTATTCTTTAATTTGCTTTCTTCAGAGTTTCTTGGTCACAAAAATGTACATATAAGTTAAGAGGTTTACTAGATAATGGAAGTGCAGCACAAAATTCTTTGACAGAGCATTTCATATTTAATGGGATATAATCATATATATCTTATATATATATATATATATATATATATATATATATATATATATATATATATATATATATATATATCTCTCTTTCAACTTGTCATCGATACTGTATAGATATAAGGATTAATAAGAGTAGGCATAGTAATATTAACAAGCCATTAAATGCCAGTACTTATTTGTTTGAATGTAATTATGTAAATGTACACTATTGTGGTCGACATTGCAGAAAAATCTATTAAAATAGCCTCACTCAACCCCAAAAAAACCCAAATCATACTTCATTAAAGAATACAAAGAAGTCATTAGACAAAACAGAAGCATTTCGGAAAATTAATGATCGTCCGTCCCCACCCCATCGGAAACAATTTACTGGGTATCGAAAATTACGAGCTAACGTTCACCGCATAATTAAGCAATTTAAGAAAACATCGTGCAAAAAAATGTGATTCTACTTTAAACTCCCGTTCTTCTAAAGAGAAAATTATGAGACACGATCCGCGAAATAAACGTTAATGAAAATAACGATTCCTTCGTACTTCTAAAATTTGACAATAACACTTAAATTCCATACATGGCATAGCAAAAGTATAAAGAAAACGGCATGTTAGTGCCAAGATTCATATTAAAAAAAGTGTTGATAGCTTTAAAGATAACGAGCCTTATAACAATATTGAAGATGGCTGTCATAGCAGACTTTCTTTAGGATAGACCAGTATAATTTTATAAAGTAATGAATACATATTTCGAGAAACATTTAAATTAAAAACACATAAACACCTTAAAACATGTTGTAATGGTTATCCATTCAGGAGCAGCAAATAGAACAAGAGTTTGCATCGTAACATGACGTATTGGTACCAATTACATTAATAACAACTACACATAGTGAAGCATGCTTTAGTGAAAACGACTTGTATGTATATTCCTCAAACGAAGCAAAAATAAACATCGCCGTAATTTTCACCACATTTTGCGAAATATTGCTTGCGCTTTTTACATCTGGAATTAACCGCTTCAGGAAAGTTAGCAATACCAAAATAGTCACCATGGCGGACATGCAGATATGATCAGAACCATTTTTATAAGACCAATTATATATTATCAGAAGCCATTTAGTAAAAAACGCCATGTCCATATGGTCATATGTTTTGGAGTAAGGATAAAAAGATTTTATCAAAATGGCCACATTGGCGGCCAAATCTGAGATCTGATCGGAACCATTTCATTTTGGATAAACATTCTATTTTATACGAGTTTTTTTCGTAAAAACGACATGTCAGTGTATCCCTTCCCAAACAAGGATACTAAAACTTGCAAGATGGCTGTCGTGGTGGCGATAATAGATGTCTGAAGGACAACAGTTTTATTTAGAGTCAGCTGGGAATAATGTGTGTACAAAGCTATACAAAAAAAATGTGATGGTATTAATTTTAAACACATTCAAGAGAGGCCACATAGTGATATATATCATTATTATGTGACTTCATTTCCATGATTAGAAATTGTGAGGGCCATTTAAACATAACATTAAATACTAATTTTCGTTTTAGTTGTGGGCTTTTTTATTTTAGAATGATGTCAAGCTAGTAAATACATTACATTGTTTCATGCCATGAGTTAAAGTCATATGATTTCTTGAGAAACCATGCTGACATTATTCGTTATTGTCGAGCTCCTATAGTATTTGTGGGGGACTTGTTCAAGACAACAGTTGGAGTACGGCAAAGCTGTCTCCTGTCACTTACGTTTTTCAACATCTACTTAGAGCGCATCATGAGTGAAGACCTGGAAAACTACTGTGGGACAGTCAGCATCAGAGGGCATAACATTACCAATCTACGCTTTGCAGACGACATTGATGAGCTGGCAGGCAGCAAAGATGAGCTTGCCACCTTAGTGAAGAACCTGGATGAAATACTTTCCAGATTTGACAAAGAGATAAGTGCCGAGAAGACAAAGCTGATGACAAATAGTGGCAAACAAATCTCAACCAAGATAACAGTCGGAGGACAGGAACTGGAAACAGTGGGTCAATTTAAATATATTGGTTCCATAATCACCGAAGAGGGATCAAGAGCAGAATTGTTTTCACGAGCAGCACAAACAACGGCAGCTATGTCAAAGCTAAGACCCATCTGCAGAGACAAGAATATCTGTCTGAAAACTAAACTCAGACTATTGAGAGCACTAGTCATCTCAGTCTTTCTGTATTCATGTGAGGCCTGGACCCTGACAGCAGAAATACAACGAAGAATCCAGGCACTTGAAATGAGATGCTACAAAACCATCCTAGGCATTTCTCACATGGCCCACATCACAAATAAAGACGTGCGTAACACCATCAGACGCAAAGTAGGCCATTATGAAGACCCCCTTACCACTGTCAAAAAGAGAAAGCTGAAATGGTATGGCCATGTTACTAGAGCCAACAGTTCATCCTCAACAGTACTGCAGGGCAGTGTCCATGGTGGCAGAAAGAGAGGTAGACAGAGAAAAAAGTGGACTGACAACATCACAGAATGGACGAGGAAACGTTTTGCGGACACACAGGCACTGGCACATGATCGAACAGGCGGAGGGAACTGGTCAGATGTTCAGCAGCACAGTGCCTCAACGACCACATTAGGTCAAGAGACTAATGATGATGATGATATTCTTGTAGGTTACTTGTTTTATTAAGTTCCAATGTTTACATCCAAAGAGATTTCTCTCTCACTCCAGATTTATGCGTATCTTCTCCCTCATGCTCGAATGCATGAGATAGGAGGGAAGACGAAAAGCAGAAAAGATTGCGATGAAATTGTCTACCATATTAAATCCATTTAGAAAATGGGGATTATAAAAATTGTCGTCGTTTTTTTCATACGTCACTAATAAATAATGAGTGGAAATTCGTCATTTATTTATAATCATCAGCACACAGTTGCAATAATGTATATATATGCATAGTAATGCGACATGTGCAGATCACTTTTTGATACACCAATAGTATTGGTATATCAAATTGGTTTTTACCAACACTTTAAAGGCCATGATATTTTAATATATAAGATTCTAATGTAATCAAAAAGTTGCAGAATCAACGAGATTTGTTAAACTTAACAAATAATTTATCAAAAATCAAACTTATAGATGAAAATGTGAGACGAACTTACAGAATTATCAAGTCAATCCAAAAATTAGTAAATGAGTTATATTAAAATCGGACAGAATGAAAAGTTTCGTATAAATTTAAAAACTAAATATACTAGTCCGCCAAGAATCGTGACGTTGTCAAAATGACATTGTCCAGCATCCCTTTGTCTCACGCACAATATTTTCAAAACAACACTTTACTCTAAAATAGAGCAAATTATATTACCACTAAACTATTTTTAAAAAATGTTGTTTAATCTCAAAATATTTTTTACGTACAGCATAAAATACGTCTGCAGACTCGATATTACAACAAGAACACAAAAGATAAAGAATGACTCAATGAACGGTAATGAATATTGTCGATTGATTTTAACGTTTCATATACCTTTTCGTGTGACCTAATGGATTCAATAAGAAGTCACTTAACGCTTCTAAGGTACCATCTGACCGTTCTGTCATATGGGAAAAAGGCCGATTATTGTAAACATGTTTGCTAATAAATCTATTATTAGTAACCATCAAGGTTAAGCATTTATTTATAAATCCTACGTGTTATGGCGTTCTTTAAGAACCCAAAACAGGCCTTGATCACACAAGTAAACTCTAATGATAATCAGTAAAATTTACAGCCATGAATAAAAATTACAAAACTTACAAACATTAGAAAAATTAATGTACCAGAATATAGATAAACATTAGAAGGAGGTTTCTTCTTAACGCTGATATTTACATCACAAAAAAACACATTTCACAGAAAACTACGGGACTCTGGTTGAACCCATGGCATGTCAGGAGAGCTAGATCATCCGCTATAAACCTGCAAAACACTTACCGTAAACAGCTCTCAATACTCTGCTAAACATGTTCTATAGCAACTAGTAAAATGACAACTTTCATGGCGTCGACTGATACTGCCAAATGAAATAACAAAATCGATCTATCTAACTATACATATATCGTGCCATATCATTTACAGGCCGTGTTTGCAAAACCATGGAACGAATGATAACTAAGAAGCTGGCAGACATCTATAGTATTTTGAAACCAACATTTGGATTTGGATTGGCTCAGTGTTTTACGGTACTTCAGTACAAGTAACACATTGTCTAGATCTAACTGAATTTTATATCCAATGTATGGAAAGGTTTACATTTCAGAGTTATGATTGGAGTCAGCCATTTTTAAAGTTATCCTTATTATAGGTGTGCGCACACGTGCAGGGTTTTGTCAGGCACTTTATCTATACATACATAAACATCAAAGTGATTATCTTAATTAAGGAACTGTCAGCAACATTTTGATCTGCTCGAGATCAAATTGTATTCATGCTATTGAGTATCAAAATAAGCTATGCTTAAACATTGTTCAAAAATGTTCGGAAAACAGGGGTTGAAATTTTCGAAATCTGAAACTGTATTCATTCATTCTGCTAATTACACAGAATTCATGAGGAACCAGTTGTGTGTCATACATGTTCTTTTTGTGGAAAATACCAAATTTACTTTTAAACTGTATATACGATGTCCCAGGGACATATGCCAGAAACTAATTGATTTAATAAGATTCCTGGAAAACACATATCGTAGAACATATCGACAGGTCTTACTCGTGCAATACAGGATTTATTTAACACGTCACTTGAATGAGGCCGTTTAATGTATGATTCAGATTGCCAATTTTACCTACCTCGAAAGGTTGCACAGTAAATTACTTAGTCTTTTTCGAGAAGTATTTAGTAAATCTACGTTAGAAACTAAGCTCCTATGTTTATTTACATGAACCATCACTTTATCTCAAAAGAAAGAAACGGGATCTTTACTATACTTCCAATATACCATCTAATCAAGACTTTGACAACTTCTTCCATAAATGATTTTCGATTCGTACCCTATAATGTACATAAGTATATAAAACCAGGTCACGCTCAGAATACGACAGCTTGCTGTTGCTCGCCGTCCATTTGGTCATCATATAATCTCAAACCGGATGTCTTTTAAGGCCCAGACATAAAAAATTGCAGTTTCTGAAACCAGTTTTCACTCCTCATTTTGTCATACTAATTGGTACTCGTCTAAACCGGAAATCAGTCTTGAGAATGCTGCAGAATTACATGACCTCGAATCGAAGCCTTGGTTTCCAAGACCCCAAATGTAATTTTGTAGTTTGCCAATTCAAAAATCCTCAAGCAAACATGTCGTCGTACAGAGCCAATGCAATGCAACCATTCCTCCTGTATGCTGGCGGTGTGAACGACTCAGACAAGGCTGCAGCCGCCTTTGGAACTGCACAATGCACAATCTCGAGCCTGTTGCCGGATAAAGTTATCAGAACAATTGCAGCCAAACTAAGATCTTTAAACAGAATTACATCTTTTAAAAAATACAAAATTCCGTCGTCTTTGTGAATACCAGCTCAGAATGTAAACTTGCGAAACCGTTAATATGATCTGACATAAAAATACAAAATCTCATTTAACAATGATCGGTCTAAACGCAATCAGCTAATACTATTCTTTACTGTTGACTACCCAATCATATTGAAATTGGAGTTAAATCAAGGATAAAGGAGCCGTCAAAGCTACCCTGAAGTCACCCGTATCTAAACGAATATTCTATGTATTGACTTATCTAAACGAATATTCTATGTATTGACTTCAGATAGTATAGGAATCCGCTTGTTCTGTATACCTGTCCAAATCATTGGAACGAAAACAAGGTCAACAAGCTTAGGAACATCAAAACCATTATTGGAGAGCGCCCGCCATCATATAAAACAAACGTAACGGCGATTGGTATTGTGTTTGCTGCATTTAGAACACACATACCTGGCGCATGCACAACTTTTCAATGGCAAACCTCAACCATAGTAAATAGCTGATAATTTTCACTTACACTCGAATGGCTTCTTATCGTTGTAGTGTCATTCTATTTCATATGGTAAATAAGACCTTTACTGTACGAACTAAATTAAGACAGTTCGTGATAATGAATTACCTGAACAAAGATTGTGATTTCTTAAGGAAATGTAGTTAGTAAAACAAATGTTGACCCTATAATTTACGTATTTTATATGTATTAACTTTACCTTTTATTTTCTAAACATATTACAGAATGTGTATTTGAAATTATCTACCTGATACCTGTACGATTTATATTCAAAAGATAACTAGTACCATATTGCAAGTTGTGAAATTACTTGCATCTAAACATCATGCATCTTTACATATATTCCTTAAAATGTAGCATAGCATTGGATGCTAAGATTCCCAAGCCATGTATAACGCTAGACACATGGACATTTCGCAGATTATCGAAATGTTAAAAAGTAATTTCGTCAAGCCATATGGCTTGTGATAATATATTACTAACAGAAAAAAATGCAGCTTAACCTAAAAACATTAATTTGCATTCCTTAAATGGAAATCTGCTGGGTCACTGCTATTGGGTCTCTACTGCAAATGTTGAAGGTTGTACTCAAAGAAATCTATGTACATAGAAAAAATATACCAAAGTGATCTAGAAAAATACAAGCATTTGAAAATGCTGCGCCAGTTGATTTTGTTGATGTTCAAGACAAGAGTTGTACGCCTTCCTCCAGATTATTCGGTCTATCAGGCTGAAGAGTGGTTGTATTATTGTATTATTGTGACAGTATAATATTGTTGCCTGAAGGAAAAGGGTTTCGGTCTAGAAAAGGACAAAGGACATTCATACAAGGATTTTAATGATGATCTAAAGATACATTTAGGTTAGAAAAGAATACGTCTTGCCAGCACAGAAACTAAAGCGAGGTTAAATCTTTACCTGGAACACGTTTACAAGAGATGTGCAAGAGATAATATATTTTGAGATACCATATAAGTCTTATGGGTGTGGTAGAAAACAAAAATGGGAAAGGTCGAGTGAATTTCCAAAACGATATTGTGACAAATAGGTATGGTCTCGACAAAATGTATGACATTGTTTCTTATGACTTCAAAGGGCGAAGAAGCAATTGTCACTTCGTCGAATAAAGCGTTTTAAAGTGAATGTTCAGATGTCACTATAATCCAGTGGGGTATGAAAAAATTAAGGTTACGCTACCTTGGAATGATTCTTCCGCCTCCCTATTTCCATCCTTCAATTTGAGTTTGTCTTTCCTGAGACTAACTACAACTGTTCTCCAACCAGCTCTCTTGCCCTATTCAGAAATAGAGGAAACGAGATGTTAACATTTTAATGATATGTGCTACAAAGTATAAATTACAGTGGGTTTAGAAAAGTATTACTCATACAGAAAACCGAAACCTAAGCTGTACCATAAACTGGTTTGAAAGCTCAGTGTGTAACATACAAATGAGGAAACTCACAGACTCATTTCTGACAATTGACTATCAAATGAATGAATACAAATATGTTATGAGAAGCTGGTGATCTTGTATTGTCAAATTTTCATTTTTCTTGGGATTGAATCTTAAAAAATAAAAATTTTTTATTGAAAGTTACATTTGTAATGTCTTCAGTTTCAGGACATCGCACACTCCAAGGGATAAATAATTGAACACGTGTTTTAAAATGCAACGACTTACGTTCTCATTACTCTCGTTACTACTATCGTTATCATCAGTATCATCGCTGTCACTGTCACTGACATCCTTTTTGCCATTTTTATCTTCACTATCGCTACTGTCACTATCGCCATTATCATCGCTGTCACTGCTACTGTTATCTTTATTGCCATTTTTATCTTTACTATCGCTACTGTCACCATCACCATTATCATCGCTGTCACTGCTACTGCCATCTTTATTGACTTTTTTATCTTTACTATCGCTACTGTCACTATCACCATTATCATCGCTGTCACTGCTACTGTCGCTATCGCCTTTGTGACGCTTGGAAACGCGAAGTCGATGAACTTTTTGTGTGCTGTCAGTCACCTCTAATATTGTTTCATCGTCGCTGGTTGCCAATACTAATGATGGCTTGCTATAACAACGGTGGTTACTGCAGTCCCCATTCGATAACAAAGTCATGAGGTCATCATCTTTGTCTTTTTCGTTATCATCGTCTGAACTTGATGACTCGACACTTTTTCCGTCATTTGAATCGGACGATGAGGAATTATCATTTTTGCTTCCACTGTCATCCGAACTTTCTGAGTCATCGTTCAACTTGTATCTTAAATACATTTAATCAAAATCTTATTATCATATTGTAATATTGTGTGTGTGCGTGTGTGTGTGTGTGTGTGTGTGAGAGAGAGAGAGAGAGAGAGAGAGAGATAGAGAGAGAGAGAGAGAGAGATATTTGAATTTTTAACGTAACTTTAATATTTTTTTCAGTCATATTGCTACGATGTCTGCATTGTGGCAGTTCATTGTGATGTCTAGCACTGGAGCATCATGATGCAGACATGTAACATGATGTCTACCTATGCACATTATCATGACACCAGGCCGACCAGTCCTAATAGTTGTGATAGGAAACATATTTGACGTCAAAACCTATACAAAAGTACATATTTGTTTAGCTGCCAAGAGAGTACAAATGTTTGCTTATTTTAGATGTTGTTGTGGGTCTGAGATGAATAACTGTTTGCAATTTGAAAATTGTGCACGAATCATACCAGTCTGATTTGTAAATAGAATCCAGCGTCGGCACCTTTGCTCAATTGACGTTGCCTGATTTATGAATTGCGTAACACATTTTTAATGCATTAGTGTACTTATCATTAAGCTGTATAAGGAAAAATCTGCTTTGTATGCATCTTTTTTAGGCTTGTTTCTTGTATTTCTTTTCTTTAAAAGAGTACGGCACAGTGATTAAAAGTGCACATTGTTTTGAATGAATTCGAGAAAAGAATGCTTCCATTAAACTACTACAGAACTAAATGTATACCCAAATTATAAAATATCGCAGTCAATTGTAGCAAGCGGATGAATTGTCACGAATTAGTTCTGTAACTGTTTTTAAATGTATTTGCCTTGATCTCTGCTTGAAGTCTATTAATTTAGCTTGTCATTAACATGTTCCATTCACAGACATGTTTATGGATTCTCACATCAGACTAGGGCAGTCTTTCAAAACGAAATAAGAAACATTTGACTGTACGCCTGCAACATACACAAAACTGTATGAGAAAGTTTGACGAATAACATGAAGTCAGATATAAAATAAGTAAACTTTGAAGACTTAATTTATAAATGAACTAGGAAAAGATGTTTGGAGCAAATAATATTTAAAGATTTTGTATATAAAATATGATAATATAAATATCACTTTATCCACTTACTTCAATTTGAAAATCCAGTTATTCCCGTATGGGGCCCCAGAAAACCTCGGCATGCTGAGTTTTCCGTCTCCTTTAAAATGGGCGACTCCATCAAAGACTGACACAAGAGAGTTATCATTTTCAATATACGTGTATTTTCCAGACGTGTCCGACGTATCACTGTCAAAGCACATGTATACTTCACGATCTGGTCCTGAGAAACAGAAACAGAATCCTTTGCCTAAGTATCAACTGCAAACACTGGTTAAATGATTAGTGTAATAAGATAAACAGTTATCGTATGGAAGGAAACTGCATTTATTGTGTTGATGACAGGAACTGCAACGATGTCTGTATGAAAGGGAGGGATGCAGCATTCACACCACACCCCCACCACCCTAATAACAACCTAGTAAGTAATATACTTATAAACAAACTATATTTGTTGCGAGGTTTATGTGATTTAAAGGACACATTTGTATGAAAACATTCACTAGAAGATATGTTTCAATAAATGTATTCTTTACAAATTCAACAAAACGTTGGAACTGATGATTTTATTTAATGACCCATTATTATGTTAAAGGGATGCTATTAGAGCTCCTTTACACATATTTAGTGTTGCAATTGTAAGCGATATTTCACGTAGTTATCAAATAAAGCAAATATATAGTTTGTTTAGTCAGCTAGTTTTTCCCTGTTCTTGTAATTTTACTAGAAAGAGGTCAATAGGGTTTGATGGATAGAAATATTACAATCCCATCTGTGTAACACAAACATGCACAAAGAAAGTAGGCAATTATGAATACCTCCTCACCACTGTAAAAAGAGAAAGCTGAAATGGTATGGCCATGTCACTATAGCCAACAGGCTATCCACAACAGTACTGCATGGCAGAATCCAAGGTGGCAGAAAGAGAGGTAGAGAGAAAAAAGTGGACTGACATCATCACAGAATGAACCAGGAAACGTTTTGCAGAGACACATGATCGAGACAAGTGGAGAGAACTGGTCAGATGTTCAGCAACACAGTGCCTCAACGACCACACTAGATCAAGAGACTGATGATGATGATCATCATCATGATGCCATGTTATAATGGATCAAATCAAATTGTCCAAACATACACTTACTATACAAAAATTCTTATGAATTATATGTAGGATGTTCTGAGACTGATACACTGACGATTTGGAATCTACGACCATACGGAGAAAACAACATTTGCAAAAACATTGTCATAATTAATAAAAGGACCTGGATCTTTCTTCTTTTTTTCCTTTTTATAAGAATTTATTATCTCCGTAATAGGTTGACCACTGGGTCGGGGAACCATCCCATGGTCACCTTACAATCTAACATTTCTGATAACCTAGGGATAATAAATATAATCTACCGTTTATGCCGTCGTAGGAATAAGTGATACAAGTCTTGTAGTTGCTAAAGCAGGCGAGACAAAACTCATAGAACAAACAGTGTAGCATTCCGAAGTCATAAATAATGTTGTATCAAAAGACAACACAAAACATACGTATGTGTAATCTGATAATATAAATAAACTGGAAGGACAACATCCTAGGATAAAGAAGATTATTTCACTATGTCACCGCATTTTTTCTGTAAATTTATTTCCGTTTAAATTTACCTCCTCTATTAAATCTTCTCTTAATCAGACATTATATTAAAGAATGTGTCACCTAATTATGCAGTCCATTTCGTCGTAATAAAACAAAGGGAAAACAAAATCAGAGGAGATACAAAGTAAATCAATCATTACTGCTTTAAAACTTTTATTAAGTACATACAGCTTTTGTTTCGTGTCGTTCATGAAGCTATTCGCACAAAGCTATTTAATTTGCGCATGCTGTACGTTCTTAATCAATCCTCAAGCAAAATTGCAGGTTTTTTTCCTTATGTTGTCTTCCGTTTATAGGCAATGTGTTATTCCGTGCTTGCACGAATTCATCAAAAATATTAAAAGCTTTTTTCTGGTTTATTTAAGGTTTGTGTGCGTTAAATATCATTTGATGTAAACATCACGTGACATGTAACAATAATAACGAATAATTGGCATGACTAAAAAGAAAATGAGAATACTGTGTTTTTTATTGACAGTCATAGTTATGTAACGATTGCTAGTAGTACTCATTTTTAAACAACTTCTAATACTCTTTAGAACTACAAGCAAATGAACAATCACTATATACTTTCTTGTCTGTTTCATCTTCTTTTTCATTTCCTTTATTTTTTATAGAAACCAATGATATTGCAAAGTCTTGTGCAGCAAAAAATCTTTCAAGGTCGGATTAAAATAAATTACCATAAATGTAATCACCAGATTTGTTATGAACCACATTTGAATGTAATTAAAATAAATTACCATAAATGTTATCACCAGATTTGTTATGAACCACATTTGAATGTAATTAAAATAAATTACCATAAATGTAATCACCAGATTTGTTATGAACAACATTTGAATGTAACTGCATTTATGGAAAGATTTGAATTTAAATAAATTTCATACCTGTGCTCAATTTGATTTTTCATAAGTTTTCTTACAAACGAAATTGGACACTTCAAGTCTTTTTTACGAACAACGTGATGCTTACATGAAATCCAAAATGAAGTGAAACTCTACAAAAAGCAATGCTGCAAAATACAAGATGAACCAATTATAACCCAGATGATGAAACACGTTTCTACCTCTACAGCCTTTGGCATGAAACTAGAAAAGAGACACTTACCGTAAAAAGTACTTCCGTTTTCTTAGTACAGACAACATGCGCTTTCTGCGTTTTAATCGACTCCTTAAAATGAGCTTAGTATCTATTATGTTAACAGAGTAGAAAATAACTAACAAAAACGTTTATTTATGCTTAAAGGATATTTTCCTTTGAGACCGCAAACAACGCAGGCAGACATTTGCGTTCTAGAATAATATTATATCCAAATTACTTGAAAGCTTTACTTTCCATACTTACTGCTCTGGTAATCTCGGTGTTTTCGCTTGGCACTATCTAAACATTTTCAATATAGATAAACATAAGTAAGTCTGTACATAAAGAACGTAAATTATATATATTGTATATTATTTTACTAATGTAGAGAACTATATTACATTGAATCAACCGATCTCAGACGTCCTTTCTTAAGAAAGTAATATTACAGCATCATTAGAGACTTCAAGTGAACGAACTCCGCTTCCGTTCATTAATTAGCCTTTAGTACATTGACCCTAAAAATGTATCGATCGACGTAACTATTTATAAGATCATATTGAAAATCGATTAGCCAATCAAATCATTTCAGACGAAACAGCAGTGTCTTGCCAAAAACAAACCATGATGTTTTCTCTAGACTGACAAGTATCTTGGAAGGAACAAGCTTAGTCAGTCAATGTCTACCCTGCTCTTGTTAATTAACTAGCAAGTAATCGCAAGATGGAAGTGATTTGGTCCCTCGAAATGATAACTCTGAGAGCAGTTTGTGTAGAGTTCAGTTCAAACTTCCATTACTTATTCGTAAGCAAAACAATTTAACAATAAATGTTCAGAGGATCGATTTATATAGAGTACAGATTTTAAAATTTGGATCATTGAACGCATGAGTGATGTAAATATATAAGTATATTTTGCCTGCTATGGATATCCAGAGCAATCAACACATGAATGCTGAATTTAAAGAAAAATTGTTGGTCATTTCTGGAAATCCGACTCAATGACCATAAGCATGATGAGAAACGGAATTCGTTCGTCGTGTGTATTTGAGCATGGTTTAGATTGCTTAGAGAGGAAACTCAGTATCCAACTCGGCAAAAAGTCTTGGGATCTCTGTTTTAAAAATAAATAATCTTATGCATATAAAAGTAATTGACTTAAACATTGATTCATAATAGGTCAAACATTTCATTCATAAGTACTTCATAACATTACACATTTTTATGAAGCAAAATGCATTGTAAATATTCATTAAGACACCCGGGTACCTATAGGTTTTGTCACAGGACACACATTGTTATTGTTACCACGACATAAAAAAAATCTTAAAATAGACAAGTTAATTCACATCCAGGTCAGTTTCATAATATTCCTTGTCACAGAAAAGATTTTGGAAAAGAAACGCTTAGGTTTGAAACCGTGTCCAAAAAGTAAATATTTCGTGCAAGCTTAGGTAGCTTAATTCAGTAGATTGAATTTTTTCATTGCAGATAGTTTTCGTTGTTTGTTAATAGCATTAAGTTCTTAAGGTTAGAAACTACAATAATAAACAAGTAGATGAATTTTAATTTGAAGATGCGATTCTTTTAAAGGGTATGGTTAACAATAAATTCTTTGAAACGGATAGTATGTGCTCAATGTTTGTTTTATTAATACTGCTAAGATTCCCAGAAAAAAAAACACCGTGTTACTTAAAAGAAAATGGCGATAACCTAACTTGTGTACATTGGCCAAAATAGAGTAAAATAAATGACTTATTCCCAGTTAAATGTGGAATAAGTGATCAGTTATTGCTAAGCTCTAAATGTGTTGGTTTTGAATAGCCTTTATAGTGATATGATATTAACATTTTTGAACGAGACGATTCCCGCTTACAGAAACCTGACGTTAACGATCTTTAGGTATGATCTATATAAAGCACTTTTAAACATGAGATCTAGTCTGGAAGGAACTTAATGAACCAGGTACCGCAAATGTTGGGATTAAATATAAAATAATTATGCCAAACCTATAGGTAGATACATATATTTTGATCAATGAACGATCAGATATTTTACTAAAACATTGTTATTTGGACCCCTTATTTGCACTTAATTGTCCGGGATCCTTAAATAACCTTGATGAACATAGTTATGTGAAATAGGCGTAATTCGAATTCCAAAATAGAAAGTTTTAGTCAATGTAGCATGTTGACAGGCAACAGAGGCCAATCATTACCTAGTTTCATTTGAACACGTTTTCTCTGGACATTTATAACTAAAGTGGACAAAGACTCCTAGAGCAAGTGGTAACCAACTTTGTTCACCCGAATCTGAGAAACAGGACTACGTGAGATCAAGCAGGTAATTATTTCTACTCCAGAACAAATAAGGAATACATATCAAATTACTTTAACGCGATTTTCAAAAGAAACAACTGAAATTTTATTCGTTTTCTAGATCTTGTTAGCTTGGGATCGTCTTAGACTCCTTTATAAATTTCAACCAGCTAGGCGAGCTAAAGCAAATAAATAGGTTTATCCTTATATGTAACCAGCTATATAAAGATGGTCACGTGATGACCGATTAAATTATTACTCTGGACTACACATATGACTGCTTAAAATGTTTGAACTTTATCCCCTTTTCGATCTTCTTATACCTACAAGTTTGTGGTTAGAGATCCGCTCAAAGAGTAGAAACGTTTATAAAACATGCGTGGGGATTTCGAGAAACTGGAGGGTAGACATGGGTATCATGTTACATTCAGCAGGCACAGAGATGACTGATTATATCAACACTTTGGCCTAGATTGTTCTTAATTATTCGGATATGAAACCCTATATTTAATGTTGGTACATAGATATCTTCACAAACAGAAGAAACATTTTACACGAATAGGTTACCTATGTGTTTTGTTGTTTATAGTGTAGGAATCTTTCGTCTCTTACAAAAGGAGTTTTTTTTAAGACAATTTATCATCATTCGTAGTGTTCCATGACCCAGATAAACACGAAAGTGGTATATCACCACATCAAATGGACGAAACAAAGTATCCTGCATGGAATGAGAATGATAGTGAATGCAACCCATTGCATACAGTCAGTAACAAATATGGGGAAAGAAACTTTACAAGACAAACGTGTATACAAGTCATGTCAATGACAGATTTAAAATGATCTCGTTAACATTCAGGTGTATGAATTATGAAACTGATACGATTTTAATTACAAATATATTAAGTATATGCCAAGAAGCTTAATCATTTTAAAACATAACATTAAAGCCGATACCAAATTCTCAAATGGGACATAAAATTCAAACTATTTTTCCATAAAGCATCTGATATCTATGGATATTTTATATATTTATAAATCAGGCTATTAAGACTCAGTGATTATTGGGTCTGGCTCGACATTTGTTTTTACAAACATTCTCCAATGTTTAAACTATTCTATGACCATAAGATGTCAATAAGGGGTTATATTAACGTGTTTCAGCACCTGAAACCATAGTCGAGATTGATCATTGATCGAGGCTTAATCATTTTAACTATGAAACATAACATTAAAGCCGATACCAAATTCTCAAATGGGATATAAAATTCAAAATAGTATTCCATAAAGCATCTGCTATGTCTGGAGATTTTATATATTCATATATCAGGCTTTTAAGACTCAATGAGTATTGGGTCTGGCTCGACATTTGTTTTTACAAACATTCTCCAATGTTTAAACTATTATATGACCATAGATGTCGATATGGGGTTTATATTAACCAACTTTCAGCGGCTGAAATCATAGTCGAGATTGATCATACGATCAGTACTTTTAAGACATGACCAATGTCTTTAATACATTAGAACGTAAGTCTCTGATTACACTATCTAAAATAAATAATAAAATTCCTCTCAATGTCTTAAATCCCAACGTATTCAAATTCCTCTCAATGGATTCCTACGTATTATATTGTTCGATTTCGACTACTTTTTTAATACAAAAAAGAAAAAGAGCCGGTTCTTAAACACGATATATCAAAAAGGGGTTGAAATAAAAAAATTATGCATGAATCCATACAGTATAAGTTTTAAGATCATCGGCATTCTCTATACAGACTTTGCACAACCAACACATAAGGACTAGTATATTTGCTGAATTCGAAACGATCAATTTCGTCCATACTTTCTCTTGGGGCCAAAATGGTCCGTTGATATAAACTCTCGAGTAGATATATAAATCAAAACTAATATACTAAGGAGATATCAAGGCCCTTAGATGGTCTCATGCGGTTAATTTCCCTGTGATGTTTTTATTACCATTATTGCCACCATTTATTGACTTCTAATTTGCTGAAACTAGTTTGAAGACTTCTTTCTTAATTTGTTTCACTGCTTCATCCGAACTCTAAACCCAATAGCTCAAAATTAGGTTCTACTTAAATTAATTTAAATGGGGGTTGGCGTAGACAAAAGATTTAAAAGATATTGGTCCTCTGTCAGATATCTTTAAATAGCCGAAATCCAGAAGAACACTCTATGTCTTTGATTTAGTTCATTCTTGGAATCAAATTTGACTCTTGGCTACGAATGCCGAAATATGGTTAAAGATACTAGGTACAACTTGGATCCTGATAGATGTAATTATCTATATGATAGGCTATCGAAAATAGACTATACGGACCAATCATTTACCTTTACCTTTGAATGATGTTAGTGCAGCTGCTCAACGAATTTCATCAATATTTATTCTTGGAGTCCAAACAGATTCCAAATGAATGGTCAAATAATTTTCAGAATCAAAGTGGATAACGAAGGTAACTAAAATTTAGGATCTAAGTATTTTATCAGAGGAGCTGGTGATAGGAGTAAAAGGTGTGTATCTGCGGATATAATTATTCCCTATTCAGCCTTCGCATTTGTGGAAGCAGCTAGATAAATATCACCCAAATTTCTCCGAACGCCTGAACAGGTCCATGTCTTTGAGATAGCCAAGAAGTGGATAAAGTCAAAATGGTTTCAGCAATGAATGCCATAGTCCCAATTGTTGATACCATAGGTCATCGCAATACATTTAAACCAACCTGTTCTCTGGATGAAATTTATCAATAATTCATTTATTGAATTCAAAAACAGAAATCCAAATTAATCCAAATAAAGGGGTTCAACATGCAATTTTCCGTTCTTAATTGGGAAAAAGCAACTGGTTACTTAATGCTTATTGATTCTGAAATAAGGAATAAAGATTTTGAGCTGCGAAATTTATATTTGAATATGGAAATTCATTATCTCTAAGAATATATAGATTCTATATTTATTGAAGAGATTTTGTTCTATTGTCCCCGAGTGTTGTCATTGAAAACATTTTTTTGCAATTAAAGTTAAAAAAATCTGTGCAAACATTAGTTTCATGTTCATTATCAATTAAGATAAAATGGAAACAATCGGAGGAACGTTGTCTGGTTTGTTGTTACTCGTTTTATGTTCTTGTTTCACGAAGAAAAAGACAATATGAAAATGAAACTTTCAGTTACCGGTCGCTAAAAAAGCATACCCTTTTCCATCGGCTTCCTTGCCATGCCTTGTGGTATGTTCGATGACCGCCTGTTACATCCGCAACTTCCTTCACTAAAGAACGTCCCAGGCGCGCACGGCATGCGGACCCACACTTTGGCTGCAGTGTACTGTCTATAGAAGTTTGACATTCCTGACACTGGTTTCTTGTCGCAGAATGCTGAAAATATGAATTTTCATTGTTAAATGGAATAGAACCCAAAGATTTGCTTTGTATATAGAATGCTTCTTGCTTTGAGTGTTATGTTTGTTTGATCGAAAACTTCTGGTTATGAGTCCAGTCTTTTGGGTCAAGGAACCCGATTAGATATCCCATAGTATACTCATGTAATAAAGTGAAACAACAAAGTAACACAATACTATGAAGTTCAGAAATATCATTTACATTTCAACCAAAATATGATATCTACACACAATTTCATGTATGCGTTATATGTTTTAGTGCGTTTCAGATAGGATGACTCTACAGCTCAAGAAAACTTTCATATACTCTAAATGTACCACAACTACAGCACTTATAGTGATCTAAGATAGTATCATCTTTTTATTGCACCCTAGCAAAATCGCTTCTTCTCTTTTGTCGTCTAACGTGCGTCATTTGTATACTGTATATTCTCCTTGAAATAGTTGCTAATAGATTCTCATTTATCCTCTGACTCACTAGATTAAAAAATCGAATTACTGGTTATCAATTTTCGTGGATATGTGTAAATGTAATTTTCGTCGGAATGTAAATTTGTTCATTTTGGAAGGAATCGTACTGCTAGCACATTAGGATTATTGTTGAATGAATAATTGTATTCATATTTTAAAACTGGTAACCAACGAACAAAATGAATTTAAATTACTTGACATTAAAAGTGTATTATTCACAACGAAATACAAGCCTTACCGGAATCAGGTTCATCGTCTGAGCAAGATCCGGTACACGATTCGTCCTTAACGCATCCATCATTCTCTTTGTAAGCTGTTCCCATCGGACAGCAGTCAAACACGGACCGTCCCCACTCACATCGCCAGTAGGCACGACAGCTTTCGGAGCTTCTTCTACTAGGCGATCCACGCATATTCTTACAGGAATCTGAAAAACAATAACATATACTGCATTGTTATCTAAAACCAACATATATTGTATTATTATTATTATTATTATTATTATTATTATTATTATTATTATTATTATTATTACAAGATTAACGTGAATAGCTGTAACAATCTGTCGATGGCAAAGTTTGCGGAATAATACATACATCGTTTGGATCAGGCTATGGCACGACTAATACCTTAAGCAAACATATTACTAATCACTGATCTATATGGGGGAAGTTTCGTGCAGATCTCTCTACACATATAATACTTTTCAATTTTGTATAATATCCTATTAAGTAATTTACTAATTATATATTGAGAAAAGTCATATATCACAATCCCTTGCTTACATTTCCACGCATTTCAGTTGCATGAACATATATAAAAATTATCCGATATTTCTTTCCTCCAACATCTTTGAGATAAAACGGCATCGTTGATAAAGGACAATAAATCAATCACACCTATTATATAATAAATAAAATACATAGATCTTTACCAAATGGACAATCAACTTCTCCAGAATGTTTGCACACATCTTCCTTATCATCCCAAAACTCCCCAAAAGGACATGTGCGAAGTTTTGGCTTCGATTCGTCATCGTCACTGGACGAATCATCGCCATTATTATTATCCCCTTTGCTGTTGCTGTCGTCACTCGATGAGTCACTGTCATCGTCACCAGAACAGATTACATACTTATTACATGCGTTAGGAAGTCTAACGCGACAATGAGCAGTTTTCCCACTGCACTGGTTACAAATTCCTGAAAATTAATTGAAATATGTAGATAGCATTAACTGTATTCAGGTATATGTGTGTGTGCGTGCGTGCGTGTGTGTGTGTGTGTGTGTGTGATTTGAATTTGTAACGTAGCTTTAACAAGTTTTAGTCATATCGCTACGATGGCAGTTTATGGCGGACACTCTAACCATCAGGCCACTGATTAATTGATTGAATGTGGTTTTGCGGCAAACCAGCACTGTAAGCTTATATAGCGCCACATAATAGTTAAACGCTAGATTATTTACAGCAGATAAAAAGTTGCACACTCCGCTCCGGTCGTATGTTCAACAAATAAGTATTCAACAAGTACTTTTTTACGTCGGGATACAAAATTACCACTGTGAATGTATTCAAATGTCATGTTTTGTATAGCTCTTTTCAAAGTTATTTACTTATCCATCCTTGAATTGATAGTATGGCCATAAATCACGAAAATATACCTTGTTCTGGAATATATCAAAAATAATTCAAACTCTATCATCTTCCCTGATTCAAGATCAGTGCTTCAGTCACTCCACGATCTAGAAAACCCATTAATGACCAGTGTCCTCATTTTCCATAGCAAGCTGTATGCTTCTCACAATCTCACAATCTCACCTAATATTGGTTGCCCCGTCATGTCGGCATCAACCTTATCATTCATCCTAAATACTTTTATTAATCTTATGTTCGTTGACATATACTATTTACATTAAATTTTGTTCTGGATTGTTCATATATTACCACCAGCATCTCATCGTCGTGATTTAAATTGTTTGGTCTTATCATCGCTGGTCGATAACGAACCTTGTATCAGCTGTAAATAATCTAGCATCTAAATAGTATGTGGCGCTAAATAAGCTTGTAGTGCTGGTGTGTCGCAAAACCAAAAACAAACGTTCAATCAATTAATCAATCGATTGATCAAACTACCAATCGATCGAACATCCATTAATCAATCGATCGATCGATCATTCAATCATTTGATCGATCGATCAATCAAAATATCAATCAATTGATCAATCAATAAATATATCGATAAATCAATCGATGGATCAATCAATCAGTCAATGTATCAATCAATTATTCTCGCAACAACGATTCAAGGGATAGACATAGGCACGTGTATGTATAATCATTATTAATATTAAATGTAAAAAATACAAAAAACATTGCATGAGAGAGAGAGAGAGAGAGAGAGAGAGAGAGAGAGAGAGAGAGAGATTATTTAAGTTTTGTCCTTTGTAACATTTTGTCATGTTACAACAGAAGAGAGAGAACGAACCTTCCGGTACATCGTCGTCATCATCACTTGATGATGATGATGATGATGATGAGTCATCTTTGTTGCTTAGAGAATCATCTCCGTTGATGTTCGCAACTGCCTCTTTTAAGGCTTTTATAACGTTACCAAGACCATCTGGCAGTTGCATTTTGGCTGCTTCGTTCGCCAGTTTCGATAGTTTTGCAAGCTCAGGGCTATCTTTAAGGCTTGCCACTAGACTGGAGAGGTCAGGAAGGTCTGGCTTCAGTTTATCAGCTATGTCAGCCAACTTTGGAAGTTTAAGTTTCAAATCTGAAATATCTATCTCAGTGAATGTCTTTAGAGGAGAACTAGGTATGTTAACCTTCGACAGAAGTTTGGGAACTGTAACATCTGATAAGTCTAATTTTGGTAAATCTGGTACTTTTGGAGCTTGTAGCACGTCGGAAATGGATAGCAAAGGGCTGGTTAACTGTGAACTGGAAGCTGACGATATGGATGGTAATTCTGGTAAGTTTGACAAGGCTGGTAGTTCAGGAACAATAGGTAAATTGTGTAAGGAAGGTAAAGGTAGTATTACTGGTACACTAGGGATGGGATGGAAAGGCGTCATTGGAGGCGATTTAGGAAGGTCAGGTAAGAGTGGAAAAGGCACATTGGGTAATTGGGGCAACTGAACATTGGATTGACCCTGCCCTGAATGGGAAGAATATAAATTCTGCAGTTGCGACGATCTTATGTTTCCTCGATCATGTAATGGTGCCTCTTGCACTCCGGTCTGCCCAGAAGTTCCGGTCGAGCTACTGGCATGTACAGCAAAAGCCGGAAGTTGTATCGGTCCGTCTGGAATCATTTTTCCATTCTGCATTGGTAGATGGTTAGAAATAGGCTCTGGTTCTCCTATGATAGGTGCTTGAAGACCTCCTGATCCTACTCTAGCTACAGCTGCTGAGGATCCACCGAATGATGATGACGCCTGACCTTCGCTGGCGGGTGACATACCTGTAGAAAATATAGATTTTGTAATTCAGTCCAATTCAATCAATCCCATTATATGGAATTAAAACAGTTAGACGTTTGAGAGATCTAGATAGTATTATCGCAAAATTAGAACATCAAAAGTAAAGACCAATATATTCAAAATCTTAGTTGCTCACGCAAGATGAAAAGCTTTAGAATTTAACAAATACACTGGGTCACATTAGCTAATATCCTTGCGGACTTCAAAATATATTTCCCATGCAATGCTGTGCATGTCATAAGAGGCTACTAATAGAAACATAAGCCTAGGTGGCTTAGTGCTTATCTTGCCAATTTATAAGCGATAGGGTACCAATTTGAATCCCATTTTCAAATCATTCATGCTGCTTACTGCGGTGTTCACTTGGCCAAAGATATTTTACACATATTCCCTCGACACTAAATAACCTAATTGCATTGCTATGCCATGAAACACCAAACCATACCGGATATTGAGTCCTTTTTCATACGTTTCGCATTATCTTCCAGTCATACTAAAATGACTAACTACAGATACATTGGTTTTACAATGGTGGATTAATATTCTCGAGAGCATCAAGCACTGAGTCATCAATGAATGAACATCAGGACGGTCAGTAGGGCTATACTACATTTCGATAAACAACAACAAAGGCAGATTGCCTGGATGTTGGATGAGTCAATAAGCAATTTGGTGTTCTAGATTCGACTCACGCTCTTTGACGTGTTCGTGGTATCACTACCCCTTGGAATAGATCGGTGTAATTTATAGTTTATTTCATCCTGACATTTGCATGACTCCAAGAGATATACACCACCGAGTCTAATAATGGTCTTTGCGGTTGATTGCTGCCGATACGTGTTGCTAGTTTGTTTCCCCTTTTTTCTTACTGACAAATGTATAATTTATTCTGTAACGTCAATCTGTAATTGTTGTACTCGATAGCGATAAATGTCTATATATTTATAATAAATTTTACTCGCAGCGGATTGTATTCCTGTAAAGAGGCCAGAGCGTGTTGTTTTCAAATACTCAGTGATTTTGAGGTAAAGTCGGTCCGTTGTCAATAATATTTTCGAGCATATGAGGAAACTTGTATTGCTTTTGCATTTTATGAGGCCGGTCAATTATAACTGTATTTATACAATCGAAGTTTTTATAATGAACGCTGATTAACCTGTCAAGCAGATCAATGGTAAGATACGTTTAAAGCATTATAATCGTTTGTATAAATTATTGCCATCTCCTTGAATGTAGAAGGCCTCACAGCGCCACGCAGCATTTCTGGTTGAACGAGACAATATAGTCAAAGGTACCTCACCCAAATTCCTATTATTTTTTGTGACGGAATCCATAACAAATCTTTGTACGTCTTCGTTTTGTAGAATGGATTGTATATAATTATAGATGCGATCAGTTATGATGGAAAACAATAAAGAGGAAGGTTTCCAGATGGAATAGTTTACACAAAAGTAAAAATCAAAACGACTTTAAAGCCCCATTTTGCGCGCAGCATAGGGTCAGTAAATAAAATTTTGCAACAGGAACCCATTTATTTCGTAAATGTGATCATTCTTTTTTTTATTCTTATTTTTTTAATCTTTTGTTTTAAGTCAACTTAGCCATTCTCCAATATCACCTTTACAACTAGTATGAACTTGTATAACTTTGCCAGTCATATTAAGAGGATTGTATGATTTATTTTCACGTTTATTAGAAAGACTCTGTGCGTGGGCGCGCGCATATTTGTCCCAATCATAATTATTTCTAATTTTTTGTACATAGTTAAGAAGTATTTTTTGAAAGGTAAAACATTTCTTTTGTGGTCCTTTTATAGGCTCTCGTCAAAGGAACATTATTCCAGTAATTGCAGTATTGTAGGTGATTTTTGTCCCAATTACTTACAATTGCAAAGCTTATTAAGGAAACTTTTCGTATGTTTCGTAAGGTCTTCAGCATTCGGAGATGTCCATGCGAGCTGCGGATTCCATGCTACGTCATCAATTTCGTTTGTGGTAACCCTAGAACCATACCCAACCATCATCATTCGGATTCCAGAATCTCGAAGCAATTTTCCTTGAGAATATGACATCTGGGCGTATTCACCTAGCCCGCCGGTGAGAACAATTCCAATGTGAGGGACGTTTGGTCTGCCACCGGTGCTAAACTGTCCCCCGAGACTCCGTAGTCCAAGATAAGCTCTTGGAATACCTGGAGATTTCTTCAACTGAAGAATGTTTCTAGATATATCAACTTTTTTTCCTGTTAGTGAGACTGTATTTGTGACAGAATCGTCATATTGTACGACTCCAACTCTGATTTGGTTGTCATCCAATTTTAGCAGACGAATTATTCCCATCAAGAAAACTTTGACTTTTTCAAAATCAAGGTCACTCACATAGTCTGAGGAATCCACAGCAAAAACTATATCGGCCGGACTACTAAGGCAACCTGAAATAATAAACAAGAAAACAACTATGTAAATAATATTACTTCAATATATGTGTGTGCGCGCGCGCGCGCGTGTGTGTGTGTGTGTGTGTGTGTGTGTGTGTGTGACTGAAATTACATGTATATATCCATACAACAACACCATATCGTAAATCTAAAACTCTTTACAACAAACGGTACAATTGTTCAGGGAAATACTCTTGATTAAATGTGTCAAAACAACAGACCAGGTTCACAATACCTGAAAAGAACGCTCTCGCAAAATCTCGAAATTCCAAAATAAGGCGTTCACTGCTTGAGAGAGTTACAACAATCAAAATGTCAGTACGTGATATATATATATATATATACATATATATATATATATATATATATATATATATATATATATATATATATATATATATATATATATATATATGTGTGTGTGTGTGTGTGTGTGTGTGTGTGTGTGTGTGTGTGTGTGTGTGGATTTAGAGTATTGAACTTTGAGTCAATGAGCAGAAATCTGAAATCTGAACAATTATATTGTCAGTGGACTCAAGTCCATACCAGCATTGTCCGCCTACACCATAATTTGCAGGGGAAAAAAGACCCTTACCGTTAAATAATAGGTGTCGTGTCACATTTTTTATGGTTCTCGAAGAAGGTAAAGTGGACTGGAGGTAATATAATTTCAAAGTATCATAAATGAATCGCCAACACCTTTATGGAATTTATGACTTTATAGAAGACAAAATGAATACAGGGATGAAAGGAAGAAAGTTTGAAAAAGAAGTTGCCATATAAGATCTGCAACATTTCTACAATAACGCGGCCCAAACAATATTTACAGTACAAATCCGCACAAGAACTGTTCAGAAAAGAAATATAATTCACGTTATCCCTTATGAAAACATTCATTACTTGAGGATATATATATATATATATATATATATATATATATATATATATATATATATATATATATATATATATATATATATATATATATATATATATATAAAAACTTGTAGAAAGTAGATGTGTTATATAATTTAAAAATATATGTACTTGTTGGTTTTATTTCTTCAATGTAGTAATACAGCCTTTAATGGAACTAGCACAGAAAAATACAATATTCATAAATTGACGGATCGTGCTTTAGAAAGAAAGTGGCAAGACATTGCTTTATGTATTTTTATCATTCTGTTGTTTTCATTTTTGTGTTTTGTTGGGGTGGGATGGTCAGGAGCTGTTTGTTTGTTTGGGGATTACTTTCTTTTTTGTTTTGTTTTCTTAGGGGTGCAGATGTAAGAAAATATTTCTCTCGTGAAGTGCCAACATTTTATATTGTCACTCAACATATGTATTTACTTTTATATACCCCACGAAATAAAGAGATAATTTATGCAAATTTGTTTCCTCCATTCTAATACTTTCAGGTGAGTGTCCTCAATGTATTTCATTTTTAAATGACTTGACATATAATGGCTAGGTGAGACCTAATTCATTTCTATAATGAAAACGATTGAACTCGTCTGTAAAAAAAAATCGCAGCTAAGAAACATGAAATTTAAACTTCTGTCGCCAGTCATAGGTAAGAACTATTGTCATATTTCAATACTCGATATCGAAAGTAAACCTTTGATAAAATACGTCGGTATCTGCATGCGTCGGATCATTAAGAAACCTAAGTTATCATTTCTACGTAGTTTGTATTATATGTACATATGTAGCGAGTTACCAGTTAAACTTTAAAACCTTCTACAGAGTGTTAGTGTCCTTTCTATAAAATTATACAAGTGATGTGGGGTTTCTTTAAAAACGTAAGTACATCGTTGTGACGTGTTGACAGACAATTTAAAGCAAAGTACACTTTTTAACCAGAAAGATCGTCTGCTTAGTTTGACAGTACATCAAAGCTGAAGAGTCAAGATGATAAACTAAGACACAAAAATTACTATCACCATAAAACTGACAATTTTGAAGTAGAGGTGTGCACTTTATAAGACGGTAATTATGATATGTCATGCGAGCAGTGTAGTCTAGCACTGTGCGCCAGGCACGATCCATTCATAATTCTGTCGCAATGACATGCTGAGTGTACATATTAAATACGGCATGGCAGTGGTGATAGTGTAGGTTATTTTTTTTGTATAAAAGTTTGCATGAATGAATATTTATACCGGAAATATTTAAATGCAGTTTATGATGTTAATTCCATATTTCACCATCTTATTGTCTCGCATTTTGAACACGGTAAAAAGCTTGCTTAAAACACGTTGACGAATTGACCTTAATTAAACCTCCAATTTACATGTTTTTTCTGCAATGACGCTGTTTTGTGATGGCACACAATTTTTCGTCTGTATATTTTAAGTAAACTTCATACTAGGCTAAATTTTTAAATTGTAAAAACATTGCCCTCTTGATATGGACAAGCAAGAAAAGCGTGGTTAACATCAATTAAATTCTCTTTTCGAATTGTATTTTGGGTTTTATACATCTACTCCCACTCCAGCCCCAACCCACCTTACCCTTAGATACGTGTTGCAACACTTAACATGGAAACAGTTATACCCTCTCCGCGCTCAGCGATTTGTAAACTCGAAGACTTTCTTGTAATCTTTCATACATTTGAGATCATTGGAATTTGCTGTAGAAAATGTCTTCAAACGTATCTGCGTTAATGCTTGATACCAGTTTATTATAATTAGTCAATTCTTATGTTTTGTGTTGTCTCTTGGTCTAACTGAAACATACCATGGTAATGAAGCTGCTCAGTCCTGCTGACAGAATAAAACTTAGGTATACTCAAATGGAACTCGTTACCGAGCACAGCGTCCAAATATAGCAGTTGAAACAAAAGTTATATACAGTATTCGTGTTTCTACAGGTAGATCGCTCCACTTTGATCATACAATGTACTTTGCTTGATATTGTTTTGTATTGTGCATTGATGCCTGCAAATATATGTTTAATTATGTAATGTCACGTCCATAGTTTAAATGTCTTTCTAAACTAGAGTCCTATTTATCGATGTCAGGGTGAAATATTCGCTTTACTAGGTCCTTATCCAACTTGCAGTGTTACAATCATCAAACTATACTATGCTTTGAATACAGCGTTGAAATCTATGAGTGATGAAAGGAAAATAATTTCAAACTTTAATGACACGAGCCCACTTGATTTTGGCATATTACCAATAGAAAACAAAGCAGAGGTCTCTTTGTTGGTTGATATTATCAATGTTGCTAGAAACATGACGTCTGAAATAAATCACCTACGTAAACGAAAGAATAATGATTTCTCATCGATTGACGCTATTTATGAAGTCGACGGTAGAATTGTGGATCTCTAATTTAACGACTCACCAGAGAGTTGCCTTGTAGAGCTGGTGATGTGGACTGCAACACAAAGCAGCAATGCCAGAGGGATAAACATCCTTCTAATATTTGCTTTCCTCGTGGGTCCGATTCCAAACTACCCTGGAGAACAAAAACCTTTTAAAAGTAGTATCTGATATACTGAGTGATCAATGCTAAAATGTAGATGAAAGAAGATTTAGTGTTTGTCTTGAAATTAGACGGCGTTTAATGCCAGCTGATTTATGCGATGTTTTCGTCCTTATATCGGTCATTACGTTTTTGCTACAGTATGAAAATCGAAACCCATTTAAATTGTTAGAATTCATTGCGTAAATCGATAGTCATATGTCAAATCTGCTTAAGACAAGGCACTTTCTGTAAGATTTAAACGTACATAACACATATAAGCATAATATTCTCATCTACTTATTTACTCTGCAATTTGAGCCCAGAGCTTCTCGGTCACTTTGATGTGAAAATAATATATATATATATATATATATATATATATATATATATATATATATATATATATATATATATATATATATATATATATATATATATATATATATATATATATATATATATATATATATGTGTGTGTATATATATATATATATATATATATATATATATATATATATATATATATATATAAATAAATAAATAAAACCACATGTAAGAATATTATTATATAATTTATTTTTATATATTTTCAACACTTTTTTATGTGGAAAAAAGTGATGGTTTCAAAAATATACTTTGTTACCAAAGCATATCCAATAAGCACGAACATGTCAAGCTTGTTACTTTATTTTTTGGTGTCGTTTATCACTTTGACTTAGATGTTAGCTCGGTTACCCAATCTTGTCACCATTGTTTATATTTGTCATAAACTTTGAAATAGGCAATTATCACTCAGCAAGAAATTTCTTTTGCAAGCAGTTTTCTCGTCGTAATAATGTGATATTTATTGTTTAGTTACATAAATGTCTGTATTGTAATGTTTATAAACTTGTTTAGAGGACACGTTTATAAGGAATGGATATTTTACACTGTGGAAAAAAAAATCTCACGACACGACGTGTTTGTTACAGCATTTCCATGAATGCATGCTTAAACTCGGACTTACAAATCTAAGTTGAACATAACACTTCGCAAGAGATAGATTGTAAACGTTGTTTTTTTTTTTGTTTTGTTTTTTTTTTGTATAGTCTCATGTAGATGTAGATGTGGTATGAAGTAACATTATACAATGCTGTCAATTAAATAAAAGGTATTTGAAAGTTAGAGTGAAAAGTCTGCATCAAAACTTTAACCTAGATACATGGGGATTGTAATATATTAATTTGGTTCGTCTGATTTATTTATTTATTTATTTATTTATTTATTTATTTATTTATTTATTTATTTATTTATTTACTTTTTGATGTATTTATGTGTTATTAACGTTGATGATGACATCAGTAAACATTTTGCACAGCAGGTATTTATAATCAGTGTTTTCATTGCTAAATGGGTATGAACGGTCGTTGGAAGTGGAATATTTAGCAAGGTTGACCTTTAAAAAGAAATATTTTATTTTCAAACGAAAAACATTAAAATATATTTAGATTAAAATAAAATGGCGGACTTTTTACTTTTCCTCGTACCTTATAATCTTAACTGGAGAACAATTTTTTAATCTTCCCCCAAAAATATGCTTATTGTTTCCATTGTTCAAAATTGTATTATCATGTATCACATATTTAATCAACTTGAAATATGTACCCTTGAAAATTACAAAGAAGTAACTAGGGTATTTTCGACAGTTGTATAGTATCAAAATCCAAATCGTACAAGAAGGAAACATATGACTCGTATTAAAGTACACAATATATAATTTCATCGCACGCAAGTTCTATATCTATACTTACAAGTTAAGAAACAAAAACACAATAGGAACCCAATTACAGGCAATGTTTCATGACTCCAGCCATAAAAGAATAGTTATTTTTTGTTAAAAAAATTGTTACCGACATCTAAGTGTTACATATCATAGTTATTTTTTTATCAAAAAGCGAAATAAAAAAACCTTGAGCTTTATGTTTCAATCATATACTTGAATTGGAAATAGCAAATACCATGATTTGAGTTTAACACTTCCTGATGACCTATATGTAACAAGGAGTTATTCACCACGTTGGAATTTAATTATTTATCATTTTCACCGATGGCATAAGCTATGTGAATGTTTAAAGAAAAAGCGCAAAGGCCGTGTCTGCACAACAAAAGGAAGGAGAAGTTCGGTCATAACTTGGCTTTCATCAAGAAAAATTGCTTCAACAATTGACCAAGCAGCTTGTTTTTGTTTGTATGGTTTAACGCCATTTTTCAGCACAAGATAGGCTATACATGGCGGCCAGTTGTTAATGGTGGAGGAAGAACCCGGAAAACCCCAGAGAGAACCACCGACCCACGAGAAGCTACTGGCAAGCTTTCTCACATACCCACATCGGCTGAATCTGAGACTCGAACCCACGCAGACAGAGGTGAGATGGCAGTGATCAGTAACGGACAGCGCTTTAGACCACTCGGCCACTCGGGGCCCCTGACCAACTGACCAAGCAGCTGATATATATATATATATATATATATATATATATATATATATATATATATATATATATATATATATATATATATATAAAGCTTTAGTCTTTGTTAATAAATTATAATTAGCCTCACTCTAAATGCATCGCGAGTATATCAAATATGTATTAGAATTTTCACATCTTGCATGATACAGGTAGATAAGAACTGGACCAATCACGGGTTCTATATTATATTTACCTTCCCTTTTTAGATTTGTGTTAGTCAAGGTTCCGATATTAATCCTATCTACACCTTGGCGGCTCAAGCAGATATTTAAGTGCTTTGTCCCAGCGACATCAATTGCATTTTATGAGTTGTCTCCCATAGTAATTATTGCCTACTAACCAAGAACATTGTACATCGGCTGAAAATGGTGGATGCAACTGATTTCAGAAGTATACTTTATCAGTTTATCATCGAAAGCATGGCTACGTACCAGAGAGAAGCCACGAAAGGTCCATTCGAGTGAATGTATAAACATGTAAAAACACCGACTGACAACGGAAAACTGCTGATTTATGAGTACTTTCGAGTTGTGTGCTCCCCTTGTATCGATCTTGTGGGAACATTGTTCAAATTTGAATAACTTAATTTTTACTGGATGCGACGCCAGTGAGATTCGCAGGCTCGTAGCACAAAGATATCTGCTTGATCCTCAAAGGTGTACATAGGGGTAACACAGCGGAACCTTGGCTCACGAAATTGCCCTTTGTAGTTCTACCGTTTTATTACTAAAAGTATGACTCAATATTTAAACAGCACATCAGGCAGGAATTGCATTAAATCATACATTGTACTGATTGTATTCCACAGGTCACAAGATTAACAAATTAATTTTGCTATGTTCGTACATGTACACAAAAACAATTACAGTATTGTAAACCACCACTTGTTCAAAACTGACGTTATTAACTGACCCATCGGTTTCTGTTTACAAATCAACTTTGTATTATTATATGTAACATCCGCTAAAATGGCAATTCCTGATTGTATCGTATAAGACATTGTAAACGTCATATTTTATTACTTTATACAGAGTTTTACTACTCCATGAATCACATTGAACATATTGACTACTTAGTATTGCACATGATATTGCAAATATTTAAACATATTTAAAATATATTTTGCCAGCAGTTTACAGTGAGCGCATGAGATAGTATTCTATATTTAACATTATTACTTTATAACAATGTTACTTTTATAATTTCGTTCTATATCATCATAATGTATTTTATATATCATTATTTTCTAACAATGTTACTTTATTATTTCGTTCTATATCATCATAATGTATTTTATATATCATTATTTTCTAACAATGTTACTTTATTATTTCGTTCTATATCATCATAATGTATTTTATATAACATTATTTTGTAACAATGTTACTTTTATAATTTCGTTATATATCATCATAATATATTTTATATAGCATTATTTTGTAACAATGTTACTTTTATAATTTCGTTATATATCATCATAATGTATATTATATAGCATTATTTTGTAACAATGTTACTTTTATAATTTCGTTATATATCATCATAATATATTATATATATTATTAACTGATGAATTTTAATCTTTAACCTGTTGTTATGGAAGTTTTTAATTGATACATATTGCAAGCTATAGTAGTACTGAGTGTTATACATATTGCAAGCTATAGTAGTACTGAGTATTATACATATTGCAAGCTATAGCAGTACTGAGTGTTATACATATTGCAAGCTATAGTAGTACTGAGTGTTATACATATTGCAAGCTATAGTAGTACTGAGTGTTATACATATTGCAAGCTATAGTAGTACTGAGTGTTATACATATTGCAAGCTATAGTAGTACTGAGTGTTATACATATTGCAAGCTATAGTAGTACTGAGTGTTATACATATTGCAAGCTATAGTAGTACTGAGTGTTATACATATTGCAAGCTATAGTAGTACTGAGTGTTATACATATTGCAAGCTATAGTAGTACTGAGTGTTATACATATTGCAAGCTATAGTAGTACTGAGTGTTATACATATTGCAAGCTATAGTAGTACTGAGTGTTATACATATTGCAAGCTATAGTAGTACTGAGTGTTATACATATTGCAAGCTATAGTAGTACTGAGTGTTATACATATTGCAAGCTATAGTAGTACTGAGTGTTATACATATTGCAATCTAAACAATACTGTGTGTAACATTTTGCAAATGGTAACGTCCATGTCACTTCACTAAAACTTAATGACTTTTGATGCAGTAATTGAAAGAGCCAATATACACAAGATTCGAAAATCAACCTATGAAGATATAACATTTTCAGCGTGCTAGAAAAGTTAGATTACTAATGTTATCGATCTGTGATTACCGGGAGTCTGTCGAATGAGTCATGCTGTAGGAGACCAGCTCCAATTTGACCAGTGGAAGCAATAACTGCTCTGGTCTAGCAATGTCAGAAATCATGTCATGAAACCTAGCTTGACAACAAATTATTTCGGGAAACGTCATTTATATTTTCTCACCTTATTAGAACGAAGTTAAGAATTAAACATTCGATCCCAAAAGTGACCATGAGCTATTGGTATATGTAGAAAACTATTAGTTCAAAACGACTGTAATTATCTAACATTGATTTAAATTAACATTACAAATTGCGTAAATAATGATTCCGAAATTCCTACAAATGCTCACAAAAGCTTACTAACATACCCTCATGATAGCTTGCTGTTTCCAAATTAATCCTTCCAATTTATCGAAATAAAAAATTATAAACATATTCATTATTGGGCACACAACTAATCTATATGTATGTATAATATTGATATATTAGTTGATAAAATCATTCGGTAAGATAATATTAAGGCAAAAACTGTCATTACTTACTTACCGATGTGCTGACCTCGCAAGCCCAGCCCGAAACTGACGAAGTACATTTGGCACTTTATGGCGTCTATAGCAACACATAATTACTTGAAATATGCAACGCCAATTTTTTTTTAAACTTTTGCACGTAATTTGTTTCTGTCTTTATTTATGTACAAAACTGCTGTCATATCGTCTGACAAGACATTCTAAATTAGTTCATATTCTCACGCTACTGTAAAACCTCCACAATTACGGCAAACGCAATTATTGTATTCTAGTTGTTTGACCAAAGGTAAAGGATATATATGTTTCTGATTTTGATATGTTCTGGCTGTTTTTATTAATCTGGAATCCTTTAAGATAAAAGTAGATTGCCATCGTGATATGATATAATGCTTGAATCTGCAATAATCATAGTGGAGACAAAAATATCACAATATGTTTTACTTAATACGGAGATGTGCTTTAATGCGATCCGAAGAAAAAAAAACTTATGGCAATATATGTATTTAAAAAAGTATTATTTGTCTGCGAATTATCAGAAAGAAACATCATCTTACTTGTAACTGTAATATGTGACTCATAACGACTAAAGTTTGCAATGTTTACCACATAAGTTTGGCAAAATTAACAGAATATGACAAGGTTAATTCATAACAAGAATAATTATTTAAAGAAGTCTAAATTTACATCCCTGGCCACACGAAACGTAAGCAGTAATATCTCAAAATACACTCGCAACGTTCTTTTTGGACCGTTTTATGCAAACCAGTTCTTGTCGGCATAGATTGTTGGCACCATGTACTCTGTGGGTATTGCTGCACGATGCACATTCCGATTGTCTAAATAGTACGCTATTAGAATGCAACATAAACTAAATAAAATAAACTTTCAAAAACAATCGATCTCTTGTCTTACATTTTCACCACTAAATGAAACTAACAATGAAGCTGATTAAAACGTGTATATTCCCTACTTGTATCTAAATTTATATTCCCAACTTGTATCTGCATGTGTTTTCCCAACTTGTACCTATTATACTTAATTAACTGCTACATACAAAAATTTCTGATATTCAATTTACTTTAGTCAATCACTCGATAGCAATGCTTGGTAGTGAATTAGAAATAATAACCTATTAGTTTTGACTCGTTGTGATGAATATGTTTCATCTGAGTACATTCTGCCGTTTGTAAGCTTTCCCCGTGCTTTATTTTTTGTGTTTCTCTACCTCCCTCTCAATGGTTTTCCATATTCTGCTTAAATTCGTAAACACACGCACCAACACGTTAACTATAAACAAAGATCTACCTTTAGACGTATACAATGCCAATACAGGCATTAGGTCCAGAAAGAATAATTGATACCCATTAAGTGTCTAATTTTATACACCAGACATCCGATGACAGACGAATTCATTTAAAAATCAAAATATGAGACACTAAGTGTGTGAATAACTTGGTCCGTCGCATGTCCATTTATTGTTCTGGTCTGTACATGCACATGCACGTCATGTAATAATAATTCATGGAGTCTGTGTGGTTTCTGTTTTAAGCTTGAGAGGAAAACTGTAAAGCATGTTGGTGAGAACAAAGTACATATGCTTTTAGGATTTTAAATACAGATGTAGATTAACCCTCATTAATCATACCTCGTCTGGTGTGTCTACTCGGACAATACGATAATAAGTATGTAACGAGCATTATAATAAAGACAGAAAGGGAAAACATTTATTTGTTTTGTTCTTTCCAGACGTTTAGTATATCCTATATTTAATTTATGTAATGATAAATAGCATATCATATATTGACGTTATGTAATAATAAATATATAGCATGGAAGACACTTATTATGTAGATTTATCCTGACACACCATGGATGCTGACTGACATCCAGCTCCATTTGTATCCAATCGTATGTTAAAAGGTCTGATAGAAATGTTTAAATATCTGGGGATTATATTTGCATAGCCAGAACGGTAATTCAAACTATACGATAAATTATCCACGTCAGTCTCAATACAGTATTCATTCAATGTCACAAACAATGACAGCAAACATCGAAACATTCATAATTGCCATTTGTGTCGTTTCTGACACGTTTCACACTATATATTAAAAAATATTTTTCATTTTACAAAAAACACCACGGATGCAAGTGACTCTGTTTAGCATGAATAATTTAAAAAGGCAATTCTGTTATGAAGGGATAATTATAAAGAAACATTTATGTCAGAGCGGTGTATGCAAAAATAGCATTAGTTTTAAAGGTGTATGTACCACGTAAATGTGTCCCTCATCCATCCTGGAAACAATTTGGACTTGCAGAATCAAAATTGTAATCAAGAAAGAGATAATTAGTCGCCTTCTTGTAGTTTGGAAAGTACAAATATTCCAAGATGTTATATTGCTCCGTCTCATTCTAATTTTCATTTTCATGTCGCCCCAGTTCCGTGTAAGTGGTTAGAGAGTTCGCCTCGGATGCGGTAGGTTGCGGGTTCAAACCCCAGCGGTAACATACAAAAAAACATGTAAAAAATGGTATAAGCAATTGCCTCGCTTGTAGCTCAACATTAACACATTAACCCCTATCGACGACTTTACGGGGCATGAGGTAGTAGCCTACTTTCAAGGTCTGTAGCATCAAGGTCATGCATGATATATTAAAGTGTGTGGTATTATAGAAAGATAGACAGATGTAGCTCTACAATGATGCAAATAATCTGGACATTTTAGTTGCACTACAAAATACAGAGGGAAGCGCCGAAGTTTTAGGACCCTTTTTTTCCACCCCAAAATCGCCCATGGTCGGATTCCGAATTTGTGTCCATATGCTAGACATTATGGCCTCAGATCTACGGCGGACCGGTCTGAAGCTCACACAGACAGGTGAACCTGTGCAAAAAGTAGGAAAAAGTGGACATTTTGAATAAAGAGTCTTTTCCATACGAATAATATGGGTCCGTTAAGCAAAAAAAAAACAAAACAGAAAAAAAACAAGAACTCTGTGTTTTTACCTTCTGCTCATTCGCCAGCAAACTAACAAATGAAAATCATTATCTTTAGCACGACTAGCCATTTGTATAACGGATTATTGCTTGGAAATTGATGTATTAGGATGTATTCAGAAATAGTCCCCAAAGTTTGTTTCCTACTCGCATTTCATGCGAAAACAGCACAAACCTCCAGGGGTTAATGTGTTAAGAAACTGCAACACTGCAGACATCGTAGCGATATGACTGAAGAATTCGTAAAGCTAAAGTAATAATCCAAATCACACACACACACACACACACACACACACACACACACACACACATATATATATATATATATATATATATATATATATATATATATATATATATATATATATATATATATATATATATATATATATACACACACAAACACACTCCAGTTTCACCAATTAGGACGCTGACCAGTGGACAGCATCTGGCGAACATGTATAGCAGACCATACATATTGGCGGCAAAACCAAGAACAGCCAACAACATGAACACTATCAGTTATAAGAATGTTCCTTGATAGATGTACCAAGCGAGGTTCTAAGGGATATATTGCATTAAACATTTATTACTATGTTTCCTATTGATGCAATCAATAAAAAAAAAAGGATTTTCCCTTCAGGCTTGAAGTTGGATAGAAATTAGAGGGCATCAGGTAACAATGAATGAACATCAAACTCTAGATAATTATGCGTCTCGCTCGTTTCTACGGTAGTACATCATCCATAAACCTACTATAGCCAGTTTTGCAATAAAGGAAGGTTATTACGACCACAATTTACCTTGTTTGGGGCAGCAATAACAACAACAACATCGAAGCAGTAAAACGTTATTCTAATTTGTTTACAAATATACAGTTTAACCCTATTCCATCACTATTCTTAGAACAAATTATTACAATAGTAGTAATTAATGTTGGATTACATTTGAAACATGATGACTATTCTAGCAGCTGTATCATCAGGAGTAAAACATACCAGGATCAAATATAAAATTGCGTCTTCAGCATAACAATTGGTACAAATTGTATATTAACCTGATATGTGTATATGAATAGGACGCCGTGGCCGTGATTTACATAATGGGCATAATGTTGAAGCATATCTAAATCCAAAAGTTTTGATTAATTTATAAATGTACTTTGTTTCTTCCAAATATGCCACAAGCCATGTTTAGATGCTTGCCCATTGACAAACAACGTGTCAGTACTTAAAAGTATAATCCTAATCCTGACAGGTATATTAGGTCCATAAGCACTTTATATCCAGGCATTTGTTTCATTTTCTCTACAAATTCTGTCTTATTTGCTGATTTTCTATTTTAAATAATCCATTTTAACACTTAATGCTAATTTATGTAATATATGCTCATTTTCGTTTTTAAATCATCTATGATTACTTGTGTTGTGTGATCTATTATTGTTTTGAAATGTATAAATCACTCTTCTTGATGAACAGTTGTTAAATCACTTACAGGCTTTACTAAATCTGGTTCGGTTCTATTGTTCTAATTCGTTTAATTCATTCGGCACTCTTGATAATGTTTCCTAATAGTGGTTATAGAACGTGGTAACACACTCGTAGTGCTAATTACTCTTCAATTACCATTTCGTTCAGTATATATTGCCTTATTATTCCATCTCAGTATCCAACTGCTTATAAACTCCTGAAGGGCAACATTTCTTTCTAATTCTAATCTTATCATGCATATCCGTAATATACAAACCTTAATTAATCGAGATTACACACATACAATACTGAACAGGAGACTTTTAGCAAGTTTTTGAGATGATGCATCAACATGCATATTGAATTAGCCTTGTGCAAAGGTCTTTCAAACTTAATTAATTTTTGCTGATTCTACATTAAATTTGGACACATTTTGTAAGTTTATTAATCTCCAACACCGCTCCTAAAAATTTAAATATTATTGGCGAAAACCATTCTACTATCCACGCCTTTCATCTTTATTCAAATGATTTCATCCGTTGTAAATATGACCGCTCTAAATAATATAGGAAAACGATGACGTTTCAAAAACAACTCCACAGAATTGTCTTTGTTTAGCATATGCACTGCATGGCTGCATTTCGATATTTATAAAAACAATATCGTTGGTCATTCAAAGGTCGCCAGGTCCGCTAAAAATATTTTAAAACCACCTTGAATAGAATACTGAAAAACTATTAAATCAAAGAATGCCAAATATGGCAGAAAGATATTAGTAACCCCAATCAGTTGGCCGGCTGTCATCGCATTCAGTTAAATGGACAGTGACAGAATGATAAGACATATCACTCTTGGGTCTCTTGCTATCTTTTGTTTTCTATGCTTCTAAGTTTATTAGTATAGTTTCAATTTTTTGCAAAGGCTTTTAAAGGGTATGACGCGTCGTTTCTCCACACGAATTTAGCGCATGTTCAAATCAAAATTCTTCACGCATAGGCGAAAAATTTAATTTGTCAAAACAATTCATCACTGCCATAAAGGTTGATGAATACGCTAACTAGAAGCAAGACTTTGTCGTTTACCTGTCGAGAAATCGGAGCCTTTAATGTCTGTTTTCTAGCTCACATTTGTATATAACTGAACAAACAAGAAAACCACAATCGGATTAAATTTTCACACGATATTGCGTTTGTTAGAACAATCACCACCAGTCAAAAATTAATGTTTGACTGGCACCGTTACTCGCATTTTTGCATTCAGTTTCATACTCGATATGATTAAGGTGTTAGATAAAGAAGTATGTTCCTAAATTCATCATGAACGTAGGTGTCAGTCTAATTTAAATTTGTCTAATGCTACTTTAAATCGTTTTTAGATATGTTGGCATATAACCCTTGAAATCCTAGCTTGAACGTTTCGGGTTTTTTCTCTTTGATATTCTCCTTTTCGAAAACCGTTTAACCAGCCACATCCACGCATACCGACTCCAACGTTGGTGGGAATATGGATGAGTAAAAGATAAAGATAACTTCCATCCTGGAACCGAGTTAAAGACGAGATCGAAATTGTTTGTTGGTTTTGTATTAACAGCTAAGTGTCTTTTTCCATTGGCACGCTGAAGCTGACCCGATCTAGCTGGGAAGGTATCGAGTCCGAACCCGACCTAAGCCAATGTGGTCCCCTTGACATATATATGTCTGTCTGTATGTGTGTGTTTTATTCGTTTAATGTTTGTTAAAGTAGTCTTCCTGCACATTCTCCTTCTTGCTAAGGCAATTTTAAGCTTAGTAATCATTAATACATGTTCGTATTTCTATTTTGTTATTTCTTTTTGTTTTAGACTGCCATATAAAAAGTTCACAAGAAATATTATGATAAAAAAATACATTTGGCTAATTGTAAAGGTAAGTGAAATTGAGCCATTTATCTTACATGAATACCCAAGTAAAATGGGACGTCTGAGCTAAAAATGAATATGCATGTGAAATGTGGCTTAAAAAAAAAACTATATGAGTTTAATTGTTTCACACGTATCCTTTCCTGTCTAAAGTTTAACAGTTTATTCCAGCAGTGTTTCGTTTATGTGAATATATATTCGAATGAATTCACGACATGACCGACCGTATTCCTGTAGTTAGTCTGTCAACAATTCACAGTAAGCCATATATTCTGAACGTGTTTTTATTACATTTTGGTAAATAGGTTTATTTCATTTAGATTTAAACTGAATATGATAAGGGGTGACATACATTCTTAATTATATTTTGATCTAGCATCATTTTTTCTGTTAGCTATATTTCTCCTTTGAATAAATTACCCAATCACATTAAGAATAAAACTTGGCTGTCAGTTTGAATCGTTCAGTTGTGAGCATCAAAATAGCAGCAGTGAGGGTGAACAGACATTTTTGCTGAAACATAATTTACTCGATTTAAAAACTTCCATCGAAAATAAAAAATACAAAGTCAATAACGCCAAACATAGTCCTCGAACCAAAATTGAGAGTTTCACTAATTGGTTAGTTTATTTTGTTACAGTACTTTATCTTTTTCTTTAGTGTTTTCTTATAATATGTATGTGTTTTGTTTACATTCTGTACGTTTCATAGGTCGACCCTCTCTGCTGCTGTAATGAAATCATTATTATATATCAATAATATGGCACCAGCTAAGGAATCCTATACAGCTAGTTAGCAAGAGAGCGACTAAAAGCAATATAAAATATCTCCCAGATCGTGATAATGTCAGACAAAATAACCAGAACGTCACGAATCTGAGGTCGCGTTTATAGAATGATCAGAACATATATTTAAACCAGTAACAAAGGCTACTTTATAACAATCTGCCATATCGACTGGTAAAATAGCAGAAAGAACAAAGAAGTCAAAAAAAACTTTGCAAAATCTTGCAGTTGAAATAGCTGCTACTCAACCTCCTGGTAGAGAGGTTTGAATATATGCGATATTAAAGACAAGAATCACAACCTCATCAACATCAACCACAACCTACTCAACAACAACCACAACCTACTCAACAACAACCACAACCTACTCAACAACAAGAACAACTTGATGAGATTAAAAATAAAATTTATATACGAAGCAATTAAACATGTTTTAGGTCATACAAAAAAATGACATTTGTCAACCATTAATTACAGGCGGCGTCATGGATATTATCGTTTATCAGTCTTTCATCGATGATTTTACTGATGACTATCACAGTGATTAAATAAATAAATAACAAGTAAGATAATTATATAATGTTCAACGTGTTCCGATTATGGTCAGAGTGATAAATTTGCGATTATTTTCTTAGAAAGCCATCTACGGTGATGGACTCGTTGATATTGTTCAAGATTTATTTAGATGGATAATTCCAAAAGTAATACTGATTTCAAAGCATCTAGGATATTATATTCAACAAATTGATGAACTATCCTTCTTTATTGGATCGGATGGTAAAAACTACTAACAAATATTAACGTTATTTACTTTTGATGATAACGATAATTTTACTAGAAACAAAATATTAATTAATAATTTTCCAGAAGGAATTAGACATGAACTTTTAAGTGTATTTGACAACTTACAATATTTATTTTTAAATATTATTTAGCTCTGACGAATTAATCAAAACAACTTATGAGTGAAACAAGACAACATTTAAATCAGGTTGTATGAGATATCAAGTGGAGAATTCATGGGTAAGAAATGTTTGATAAATTAAAAGACCTTTGATATTTAGAAGATATTAAAACATACTATAAAAAGAAAACGTCACTAAAAAACTGTAAAACAATTACCAAAGTTTGTAATATCATCAGTTGCAACAAATTAACTAAGAAAATCACTCAACGATCTTATCAATAATAACCGTCCTATAATCATGGGTAAAAATAAACCAATCAGCAGGTATTCTCAAACGTAACAATGATCCATGCGGTGGGGTTCGTCATGTTGTCGCCAGGAAATGTCTATATAACATCAACGATTGCTATCCAGTTTATCTACGATGTCATAATCCGTTATTAAAATGAATACATTTCAAACGTACTGACGAAACCGGACACCTTCTTGATTTAAGATTTGCAGTATTAATAAATCTCTACGTAAAATCTTAACGAGTTTTAATCAAATTGGCGATTTACAAATTAATCAAAGGGATATAACAGAGTGTACCAACACGTGAGGGATTTTATACACAACACAGAGGTAATTGAAATTGCCATCAGAACAATATTTATACTGCCCTCAATCAGGGTAGAACAATTTAGTGTTGACATAAGTATTGATGAATATGGCACTTAAGATTTTTTGTTGACACCGAAACAGTTAAATTAACTAAGGCGATAACATATTAGGATGATTATGTGTGACAGAGATCCGATTCTGAAAGTATGCGCATTCCTATATTGAATTTGAATGGATTGCAACAATATTATCTCATTCTTCAGAGTGATGGGTATATTATCTAAATTAAATCAGCAATGAAAAAATATTACAAATCTCATCGAATAAAAAACAGAAAAATATATTAATATCAGAATCGATATTTTCTTTTCACAATGCCAAGACAGCATCTATTCGTCGCTATCACAACTATTACTTTAAAAGCGTTGTCGTGTTTTCAAGATATGATATAATCTTTATCAGTTGTCTAACACGTGCATTGATAGTATTATTCGTTTCGTATTCGTGAGATATTTTTAATATAATTTTTCGATCAGTAGTGAAAACGAGACAAATTTCTCAACGTCTGTATTTTTAACAATTGCCAAAGACTGCAAAATAATTTGTTGGATAATCTTAATCAATCGATAATCGGCTGGTAGTGTATATCTACCTGCTGTAATGATTAAAAATCGCATACCATTTTTCCCAGGGGCAAATTGCATTTTTACCACGTCATATTTTATATTTTTACGTGCAGAAATTAGAGTATTACTATTTTTGTAGTTCATTATAAATAAATAAATAAATAAATAAATAAATAAATATAAATATAAATATATATATATATATATATATATATATATATATATATATATATATATATATATATATATATATATATATATATATACAAAACACAACCGGGCCCCCTAGTGGTAGAGTGGTCTAAAGCGCTCTCCGTTACGGATCACTGCCATCTCATATCTGTCTGCGTCGTTTCGAGTCTCAGCTTCGGCCAATGTGGGTATGTGAGAAAGCTTGCCAGTAGCTTCTCGTGGGTCAGTGCTTCTTTCCTGGTGCTTTCCCGGGTTCTTCCTCCACCATTATTACTTGCCTCCATGTATACCTTATACCTTATCGTGTGGTGAAAAATGGCGTTAAACTCTACAAACAAGAACAAAACACAACCCCCATGTGAACTCCTCGACTGCCAAACGACATTCTAGCAAACTCAGAAGGCGATATATTTACACAACACAACCCCAATGTGAACTCCTAGATTACCAAACGACATTCTAGCATGTTCCGAGGATATATAGATAATTCTATTAACGACATAGCCCCTGTGTGAACTCCTAGATTCAAGCAAATTCAAAGGGCGATGTATTTACATATAATCTTAATTCAAAGGACGGCACAATATATATATATATATATATATATATATATATATATATATATATATATATATATATATATATATATATATATATATATATATATATATATATATATATATATATATATATATATATATATATATATATATAATCTTAATCGTAAGGACAGCACCAATGCCGTGTGAACCTCAAGATTACCAAAAGATATTCTAGCAGCTTAGGAACGTACATATTATCTTAATTAAATTATTCTAAGAATGGTACAAATATTATCTTAATTACAAGGACCGCATAATATATATATAGATTTCTGAACACACACACACACCCCATAATTAACGCCAGGGAGTCCCAAAGATCACCCTCCACGTAGTGACATGTAAGCCAAAACATGATCAGCAGCCTGTCAGTCATGGTTTCGAAATCTAAACTTCGAGTATTAGAGCTCTTCGGTTTAGCAATGCGCCACGGACACATTGTTACTGATATACGTCATTATAAACGTTTCTTGCTGGCTGCAATCATTATATAATCAGCAGCGTCGATTTATTTATGTTTCTAATCTCATCATATTACAGTATGTATGTATGTATGTATGTATGTATGTATGTATGTATGTATGTATGTATGTATGTATGTATGTATGTATGTATGTATGTATGTATGTATGTATGTATGTATGAATGTATGTATGTATGTATGTATGTATGTATGTATGTATGTATGTATGTATGTATGTATGTATGTATGTATGTATGTGCGTGTGTTTGTGTGTGTGCATGTGTGCGTGCGTGACAGCGTGTTATCCATGAAGTTTTCTTAGAATGGGAGATATTCATGGATTGTTTTAGCAGCAGAGAGTGTGAACAGACCACCCTTTTCAGACAAAAAATTGATTGAATCCTCAAAACGGAAAATTGAGCCTTCCTACGAAATCTCATATTTTAACCCCAAAAAAAAATAAGTCTCCATTTAGCAAACGGAGACTTTACGATTTTTTAATCAATTTTGGTCGCAACGATGTGGTCATTCACACTCTCTGCTGCTGCAAGTTAACAAAAATAATAAATGATTTCAACCAAATATTTGATCGAGTCCGATACGATATCGTGTCCGAGGATCATGTAAATTTATTGTTATAAATCCGTGCGGGGTCGACTGAGCGTTACTAAAGAAATTTTTAAATTGATTGAAGTCCATATCGGAACACCATGTCTGCCAAATATTTCGTAACGTATGTGTATCAACGCTGTTAAACACAGCAAGAATATTACAGTTATCTCTGATCACTTTTGGAATCTGAGTGTAGCTTTGAGTGACATATATCACGTCGGTGTTTTTATGCCTGCCTCGGGAAAATATTCTAGCTGGGGTTTTTTGATTGTCTAACATCACATCGTCGTATACGACTAAATTGTTAATGCTCCCATCAAGGTCATCCACGGATGGTGCCTCGTCAATATCAGTTATAAAATCAATGGCGTTCTCACCCTTAATTTCTGATGCATTCTCGTTAAAATCCTTTAACACTTCATAGCATCGTTGATCATCTACGCTAGGAACAACTAAATACAACTTATCCCACTTCATCCATCTCACTATTAAATTGAGCAACAATTGCGTCTTGCCGGATCCAGATGGCCCGATTATAATTGCGCGGATAGAGTTTGGTAGCGCTGCATGATGCTTAACTGGTTCTTTTGTTTTAGTCGCTGAAAATCAATTATATCCATATCTCTATACATAAATTATGGATCTATATTGTGTGAAGTGTAAAACGCGTACTAGCACAAATGATGTGACGACGGTTACAACTAAAAATAACAGATCAGCACTTACTGGTAGATGTGCAACATGTGGTATAAAAAGGTTTAGATTTGTTTCTATGAAATCCGGAGATGTTTTTAAAAAAAACGAGGAGGTGATATCGCAGCCAAATTGGCAAAGCTCCCTGGAACCCCATGGACAAAGTACCCCGGAGAAAAGTACCTTCCAGGATATAGCTACTGTGGCCCCGGAACACGATTAGATATCAGACTTGATGATCAAAATCAGCCCCGACCCGGCGAGTATCCGATAAACGCTATTGATAAGGCGTGTCATGCTCATGATGTTGCGTATAAAAGCAGCAATCTGCAAAACAAGCATCTCGCGGATGTGAAATTAATTCATGCGTTAAATGCTGTTCCTGATAAATCTTTGAAAGAAAAATTGGCTTCGTGGTTGGTAAAATCGGCTATGAAAGGCAAATTGATGATGGGCGCTGGTAATTAATAATATGGAATCTATTTATTATTCTCCGAGGGGATACTGGAGGGGTAACGCTGCAATCAATAAACTCGCCAACGCCGCAAAAGTGAAAAAGGCCACTGCGGCTAATTGGTTATCCAAGCAGGCTATATGGCAAATTTATCTACCGCATCCTAAACAAATCAATTTCTCGCATTTTGATGTTACTGTACCCAATGAAGTTCATCAAGCTGATTTATTGTTTTTACCACATGACAACGGTTACAAATACGCGCTAACCGTAGTTGACGTTGCGAGTCGATACAAACAAGCAGAATCGCTAAAAACAAAATCATCACCTGAAGTTGCTTCTGCATTTAAAAAGATTTATCGACGAGGCCCTCTACACTGGCCAAATCTGTTACAAGTTGATCCTGGCAAGGAATTTCAAGGCGATGTTTTATCAGCGATGAAAGATCACAATGTCACCATCAGGCATACTGCATTACATCGCGATCAGGCAATTGTTGAACGATTTAATCGGACTCTTGCTGAGCGGTTATTTGGATATCAATACGCAAAAGAATTCATCCAAGAAAAAAGATCTCGTGAATGGGTCAAAAGGTTACCAGCTGTGATTACCGCACTGAATAATGAGATTACTAGAACAATCAACATGAAACCTATCAACGCGATTAAAAAGAAGTCTATACCTAACATGGAAATTCGAAGAATTTCACAAAAAGATTATAGCGTTTCCCAACCAATTCTTGGTAGTAATGTCACTGTTAGGTATTTATATGAACCAGGAGAACTCGAAGGTGGTAAAAAAAAGGGCTACCGATCCTATTTGGAGTGTTACTGCACACAAGATATCTACTATAACACGATCAACTGGTAGACCTCCAATCTATAAATTGGATTCAACTGCCCCTCAGCGGGGTTTTACACGCGAACAATTACAAGTGATTCCTGACGATACTCAATTGCCACCGCGGGATCTTAACTAGCGCCGTTGCGTCTGTTGCACTCAAGACAAGTCAACATCACATTGTTTCTGACATGACCGAGACTGTTATTTTTTCTGTCTACGGTAAATTGGCGAGGATCTTTATCCGAATACTGCCAACGCATTATACAATTGCAACTTGCGCAGTGATTATTCTGTTGTTGCTTCAGCGTAATTATTAATTCAGCATCAATGTCAAATTCTCTTTGTTTTTTTTGTCTTGTTGTTTGTAACCGGAAAGTTTTTTATCAATAATTTTAACATCAACGATGTTATCATCCATCATCCATTGTGGTGTCATCATCGAAAACAATTCTTCGAAGTTGATTTATTCTTCGTACTCTGGATACTGTAAGATAGACTAAATTCGACCATTCGATGTGATTATCCACCATCCAAACAATTGTATCTGATATAGTCAATCCCTGTGAAGAATGTATTGTTGCTGCGTAACCTAGCGTCCACGGGGAATTATTAGCACAATGCATCTTCAACGATGCTGATATCAAACAGCACAATATCATTTAACACTAAATTCTGTCTTTGAAATCCTTCGGATTTTGGTCTTGGAATATCAACTTCTATATTCTGTTTTCGTGTATCCGAAGGTCTATAACACAAGGGTACTGGAAGTGTTGCAAATTTTTCTTTATGCAATTTAAATAACTTCATCTGAAGTGTGTCTCTGACTATTTTTCTACTTGCAATTATCAAATCGTTTGGTCTCCACGTTTCCCAAAAATCATTCATGGGAGTTTCTGAAATTATTTCACGCGCTATTTCACATTGGATTTTATCCGGCTGTAATCTAATTAGCGCTTTGAACTCGCGTAATTGTTCATCAAGTGATCTTTAATCAGTGGTAATTTCTTCATAATAGTCTACAAAACCCTTTAGCCATTCATGTGGGGATGCACCGATAAATGGTGGTGGTTGGCCGTGATCACCGCACATGACGACTTTTGTATTTTTCAATAACAACAACTCAAGAAATGTTTGTAATATTTTCAACGATACTGTGCATATTTTATCAAAATTTATGATTTCAGGAATGAATTTATCACCCATTCGATCAGAGGTCCATTCATCGCCTTTCCATCGAAAGAAACTATGATAAGTACAGGCATTTACTCCTCGTTGTTTCATCTCTCTGGCGAGTCTGTGAGTAGGTGTTAGGACAATCATGTTTGATTTTGAAACGCTAGCGTTTCTATGATATAATTCAATTGCACGAGTTGTCTTTCCTGACCCACCACAACCGTTTAAATAAACTGTCTTGTATCTACATATTGGATCAGATACCGGTGGTGCATTAGAAAATTCGGATTGAATCTCATCACACTTTAAGTACTTTTCATCCATGGTAACATCTGCCGATTCACAATACTCATGTAGCGTCTCCTTTTTAAATCTCCAACATCCCCAATTTGCCTCGGGATCTGTGAATTTAGCTACATCTGATTTGTATTTCTCGTGGATATACATAGAATCAGTGGCTACTCTAACTGCGGTATTAGGAAATCTATTTATCATCGAAAATAAATTGATAGAAGCATAAGCTAGCATAGAACTTCTCAAATGCGTATATTGTCTAATACATCCATCACAATAGGTAACAATTGTACCTAATCGTCTTCCATCGGATAGGAAAGCGTCTTTACGATTTACAAGTTTTCCCTGTTTCGTTAAATCCGTTACAATAAAATCGTATTCAGCGATGTCTATGATCAACCGCGAAGAATATTTGCATTGTCGTATCTTCCACCCTGGGTAAATTTACCGATTATTCTTCGTCCAAAATCTTTTGCTTGTTCTTTTTTAATTTCAAATAACTCCTTAGACCAATTCATGATTTGTTCTTCATTGAAATCTGGAAACTGTTTTCGCTGTTCGCTAATTAGATCGGGTTGTGGTAGCCAAACTTCTTTCTGAGCTCGATAGCATATAATAGCTTCGGAAACAATCAACGATATTAGCATACCACAATCAATCATATATTGTAGTAACACTATTGGCATCCAGGCCTTTTCAGATATATGTCTACCAAGCCAAACATAACTACACGGATGTAACCCTGTAGCGAGTTCAAATGATATCACACGAGCGAATCCGGTTAAATCAAAATCAGGTAATGGCCCATTAATCGCAACACGAGTCATTTCATGTGTGGGGTGTCCAAATCGTTTAAAATAGTTACTACATTCTCCATACCCGAGAAAACTTCCAGGATAACACGCGGATATATCAATTGAAATCATACCGCCACGATGGTATTTTGTATTCCACAGTCCTCCATGACCAAATTGGACGCAACTCAATTTAACGTCCTCGAGAAAATCACTTTGCGTTGGACGCCATGAGTTTTTTTCTCTTGCGAAGTGAGCTACCACTGATGGAATTGTGAAGCTATCCGCGAGTAGTTTTTCATGGAATGAAATCTCTTTTGGATTTTCCGATGAAAATGGAAATTGCAAGGCAAATTCACTAGCGATTTTTCTCATTCTGTTATCTAATTCTTCAACGCGATATAATTCACCATTTGGTCTTACAAATTGATCAAATCCTATTTCGGGATCTTCATCACTTCTAAGTAGCCACACTGACACAGGATCATCCTTACACAGCGTGTGAATAGCATCGAATAATTTCTCATTATAAAAAACATCCCCGACGAACTCCTTAGGGATATATTTCACGGTTCTATCTCGTGGAAATATTGTTACTGCAGGCGTCCACGCGTGTTTGTTATGATCAATAATTTTAATTGGAGCCCCTCGCGATTGATATTTCGGTTCGTATAATACTTCTCCGGTTATTGTCGTTACTGATATTGGGAATTTTAATGATGCTTCTAATTTAGCTATATCAGAAGTCTTTGCACCGTGCTGTTTCACTGTCAGTTCCCATTCGGTTATTTTCCTACGTCGCAGATCAGTTAGTTTATTTCCTCGGGATGCATTTGTGAAGTGTTCCATTACCCGTGTTGCTACACAATTCAGTGAACTAGAATATTTCATATGAGCTAGTTTTGCAATATCGGGTTTATCATTTAACGGATATATCCCATAAACAATTGCTGTTACAGGATAAGATCTTTCGTAGTATGGTTTGTCAATTCCAGTTAGAATTCCTGGTTTGGAATCTCTACTTACAATGACAGTTTTTTATCCTTGAGGATTGGTTCAAATTTATCCTTGATAATCCATTTGCCTTCGATTTCGATAATGAATTTTATTCTGAAAAAAATACTTCTGATGGGAATTGCTTTGCAATTTACCCTTGAATTTCCAGCCAAGATGTGAAATTATCTCAGCTGCTCTTTCATCGTTCATAGTAGCATCGATGTTGGGTACATTGACATCTTCATCAATAATTCGAAATGTCGACCAACAGTGTGCTGCACCGTCTCGGTAGAATTCATTAAAACACTCTCTGATTTTACTTAGTATAGTTCTATCACCGATTAGACGTTTTGGTGTATCAGAGACTCTATCGAGATTAAAATTAGCATTTTTCCAAGGCTTAATTTTCGATAATCTCTTGAACTCCTTATCGAGATTGAATTTAGCATTTTTCCAGGGCTTAATTTTCGATAATCTCTTGAACTCCTTATCGAGATTAAATTTAGCATTTTTCCAGGGCTTAATTTTTGATAATCTTTGGAATTCTTTCATGGTATAATCAATAAATTTAGTATTTTTCCAAGGCTTAATTTTCGATAATCTCTTGAACTCCTTCATATTATAATTAAAACAAGTATTTAAACAGAAAAATATAGTATAATGAATCACTGCAAGTGGCTAATGATTGGATCAGCAACCCCGTGTAACAAATCATGCAGAAGCGAATTCTGTGGGTATCATTTACAAAGCGTTCGCAACGGTTCTTTCGATCCTCTCCCATGCCTCCAATGTGGGGTGGGCGTTAGAGGAAAATCACAATTATGTCTCAGTTGCGGCGGCAAACGATACATGGAACTAAAACGCTATTATGACAAACGAATAAAAAAAATACCGTCATTGACCCTAACGATGACAAAATCATCAAAACCCCTCAAGATTATATCCAGAGGTTTATAATTAAAGCAGATAATAAATTAGATAAGTAGTATTATTATACAAATGAGACAAGATTTCAGACCCAATTCAGTGCTTGTTAATTACGAAGCCTCCAGTGATGGTGTTGTCAGGCACCGCAGACTAAAAAAACCGGTTGGATTTCTGAATAATATGGGATATTTGCTGTTTAGTGTTAGAAATAAAAAATATCTGTGTCATAGAATTATGTTTGAATGTCATAACGGATTGATTAAAGATGGCTTTGTGATTGATTACATAAATGGCGTGAAGACTGATAATTGTCTTGAGAATCTTCAATCCATCTCGTAGCGCGATAACTTTTTAAAAAGCAACGCTGGTAAGCACTCAAAACGCCCTAGGGGGGTCAAATCGTTTGATTTAAAAACCAAAGAGGAGAAAATATTTCAATCAATAAATGAAGCCAGTAGATACTTTGACATTTGTAGGTCTTCAATACGATTTGTTGCAGAAAATATAACTAAATTAACTCTGTCGAAAAGAAATGGTCATAACATAAAATTCGTATACATCTAAAACGATTCAAGGGAGATAAATCCTTTATGGATAAATCCGCCGCAACTCACACTGTACTCACTAAGTTCCCTTGTATTATGACGTCAAAGGAATTGTGTCGTCTGCTATTACCTGTATACCTTGACTAGGCGCGCGCATGTGACTGTAATGGAGTATAATACATAGTTTCGGTAGAGTTGTATTTTTATCAACTTTAACAATTTCTAAAACCTTTTATTGTCGCTTGGCTAAAACTGCAATTTAAACAGTTGTATGTATTTAGACCATCTATAATACACTTTTAGTACAGACGTTCTTTATAATCCAGCGCAATACCTATGTTCGCTCGACCGGAACGAGCATGCAGCACTAGTGTTTTCAATTCATTGAAGTAGGTGGGAGTGGTTAAAATTCCTCTGTATACAGCTCTTTGTGATTTAATCGATAATGCATTTTGTCTAGAGAATTAGAACAGGGAAAATACACGCTGTTATCTAACAACTGTATTATTTTGTTTAGTGTTTTATTTAAAATATTTGTCTGTTTTAAATTTTGTGAAACAGCATTAATAAGTAATTCAAGAAAATAAAATAACAACACTCGTGAATCAACGCTGCTGTATTAGTCGCCTTACATATGTTATAACACGTAATAAGCTTGGGGCTTTCGAAAGCCAATAGACCAATCAAAACTAACCAACGCCATTAACACGGGCGTGTGGTTGTCTTTTGTCAATCATGCAACCGGGTTAATTTAGTTTGGTTGCTTTTGATTGGTTGGATTGGCCGTAGAAAATCTGTATATATGGAATTGTGCCGTCCCACATAATTACATCACAAATTCCATCATCGTTTCATTGTATATACCATCCTTATATGGAATTGTGCCATCCCCACATCATTACATCACAAATTCCATCATCGTTTCATTGTAAATATCCATCCCCAATTAACTTAATTAAGTATATGTAGTGCCGTCCACCGACTTTGGGCTTACTTGGATGTGAAGGCAACCAACGAGTTCCAAAGATGTGTTGTCGTATATGTAACCTCTGGGTATTTCTGACGTCATAGGGGGCCAGCGGGATTGCCAAATGGGGTTTTCCTTAATTAACCTAATTAAGTACATGTAGTGATGTCCCCCCAAGCATATCTTCTGGGCGGTCTAAGGTGGTGTTTGCCACGTTAGGCCTCCCGCCGGAGATGTATGTTTCGGGTTACTTCGGGCTTACTTGGATGCGAAGGCACCCAAGGAGTTCCAAAGATGCGTGTTGTTCTGTCCTTAATTAAGTTAATAAAGTAACCTCTGGGTCTCTCTGACGTCATAGGGCGCCAGCGGGATTGCCAAATGAGTTTTATTTTTTTTTTTTAATAATTAGAGGTAAAATGTATTATATTTATATTTTTATAAAAATATGGATATCAAAGATGTAAATTCTATTATTGCTGAAATTTCAATTTTAAAGAATCGAGGGATAATATTATCTAAAGATCTCGACTGTGACAGGATTGCCTCGTAATATGAAGACATTGAGTATCAGTCTAGTAAGGGTCGTTATGTTTTACCTAAGATGTACAGACTCGTGAAAGGAATTCAAAAGTCCATCTATGCTTGTTTGTACGGTAACGATATTGGTGTATTTATAACGCTATTTAGCACCGTTGAAGCAATACGTCAAAAGCTCGGCCAAGAGTATCAAAAACGAGCTGAAATTAGTTCTAAGGTTCGTGATATTAGAAAAATATTAAACGAGGAAAAACCAGTATCCTAACCACGTGAGCGTTACTATAAAAAAATAGGCCTTCAGTAATTTTCAGTAGAAAATAATTTTTTTTAGCGTTTTTTGTAACACTCACATAGGATTTTCTCCTGAAAGGATATTCAGCAGTTTGGGCTTGCTCATGCAGTTATGTGCGTACTGGATGATCTGGTTGTGATAGCAAGTAATCACCGCGACGCCTCCATTTTCACGTAGTTGTTGTTGTTGCCGCGTCGTTAACAAAAATCGTTCATCGCCGTTCTCAGATATTACAATTCTGAAACCCCCAGCGATGTTATTTCTGGAACACTCGCGGATAGCGTCGTACAGTTTAACCTTGTCCGAGATGGATACGTTAGCTTGATGGTACATTATTTAATAACTCAGCTTTTAATTTTTATAGTTTCACATTTGAAAACGCAGTTCACAAACACTATATGATAGGTGAATCGCTTACAACTAAATTAGCCTGAGAGCGGCTAGCAGCAATTAAAAAGTTAATACCGGTTCGACACAGACTTCGTGAGAAACTTCAACAACGATAACAAGCGCAGACTGACTTTTCTGTGTCAAGTGAACAACTGTTCGCCCCGGTAACTAAGGCGACCAAAGATGTGAAAACAGCAATTGAACGAGCAATATTTGGAGATATTCCTGAGGAAGGCAAGCGACGACAAGTGCCTGTTCTTGGTGTGCTTGAAAAAATTGCAGCAGAGACCGAACAAACAAAAAAGTCTTTAGAAACACTTCCAGTAGATATAGTAACTACTTCACGGCAACAACAAAAAAAGAGCGAGTACTAGAAGAACTAGGTGCTACTGCAAGAAAACCAGAAGAAGAGGAAGGAGACGTTACTATGGAAAGAATGTATTCACCGCAAATTATATTTACACACTATGCATACAGCATAATTAAAAATTTTAAAGATGACAATAATTTAATTAACTTTACCGTGCGGAATTTTTCACTCAATCAAAGAGAAATAGCTGTAAACAAAGGGTATAAAGAGTATATAAAAAACGACTAGAATTGGATAAAAAAAAAGTATACCTGGCAAACCGTGATAAATTTAGAATCACAGAAAGTAACCGCAATGATTTTGAGAGTTTTAAAGACGAAGTATTGAGTAGATAAAGAGTATCCAACTGGATTTTTTGGTAAAGAGGAGTCCACTGGAGATGGATATTTAGGTAGCGGCATAGTTGAAAACACTAGCGTTACTTGTCCTGGTAACATTCTCAGTGATATATCACGGCTGGAAGTTCTCATCGGGGGAAAGCGAGCCGGAAACAACTCTCCGGAAATAATTAATGAAGCAGCTGATATCTGTAGACGATTATTTGCCGGTGGTATCATGGACATTAATGTATATCGAGAACTCATTGCTGAATTAGTTGAAAATCACAGAGACGCCCATGGTTATTACAGCGATTGATCACTAATTGAAAAACTACTAGTTTTATAACAAGATGATCATACACTACAACCATGATAAACCCGTAAGCGTCTACGTGGTGAACTCACGATTGCCTGTTTATAAGCATATTACGGAGACGGTTTCGGCAATACCATTGCGGGGCTATTTACAAGAATGGCCCCAAAAGTGGCGCCGTTAGCTAAACAATTATCATTGAAAGCCATTGATATTATTCGTGATAAGGGAACCAGCGCTTTTGGAAATCTTGCCGGAAAGGCATTTTCTGCCGCGAAAGATAAAATAGCATCATTGATGCGAAAGAAACCAACGGTGCTGCCATCAACTACAGTGATGCCTGCAAAAATCAGCAAAGCAATAAATAGCGCAGTGGAAGAAAAACTAGCGTCGTTGGCTGCTTCGGTGACTCCGTCGCCATTGACGGCTTCACCGGTAACAGATAGCGCTATCATGAACGCGATAGCAGGAAGTGGTTTGAAACGAAAACAAAAACGACGATGATTACAAAGAGTTTCACAATTGAAAACACTAGTATGTTAATAAAATGTTTAAACAACAGGCTGATCCCGCATTTGATATGGAAGCCCCAGTACCCAAGGACAATTCCGTCCGCGATTATCAATACTATTCCTATCATGCAATACAACCCGACCTACGATCGCGAATTGAACTTCAAGTTCAAGATACCAGTAAATACTTTTTGCCATGTGAAGCATTTATCGAAGTAGAAGGAAAACTTGTAACAAATGTTGCAGCTGATACCCCATATGCAAATGATCCAAATATCCGAGTTGGTTTTGTTAATAATGGCATATTTGCGTTATTTGAAAGTGCAAGATATCTCATTGATGGAAAAGAAATTGAATCAATAAACCGTGAAGTTGATGTTGCAACAACAATAATCGGGCTAGCAAGATACTCCGATGATTATACAAGATCGGCTGGTCCATCTATGATGTTTGCAAAGGATACCTCTGATAACGCTGACCACCTTCAATACATTAAAGTGTTGACAGCACAAGATACTGCAGAAGCAAATCAACAAGAAGCAGCTAATCCAGAACGTCGAGCTAGACCCGGAGCTGCGTTTGACATTATCAGAGGCGTTAATGGTAATTTCAATTTAGGATTTGCAACACGAAAAGGAGCATTGCAAGAACAGCAGCGATATTTTTCATGTGCGATTCCACTCCATCACATATTTGGATTCTGCAGAAATGTCAGAAAAGTTATTTATGGAGCCAAACACACAATCGCATTAGTGCGAAGAGGCGATGACAATGATACAATTTGGCGTACTGGTGCCGATGATGGTAAAGTTGTTTTAACTAAATTAGCATTGTGGATGCCAGTAATGACCCCATCAATTACCACAGAAGAGCGACTACTCTCATTTATGGACACAGGCGGCAAATCATTGCTAAGTTGGCTAACAACAACAACTGATGCCAAAGAGGATAATGTTAATGGTACATTTACATGGCATTTGGCATCAAAACAAGGCGTTTCAGCTCCACGTCATATATTTATAGCGCTGCAGAATCGGAATCGATTACGCTCCCAAGAACGCAGTCATATGATATTTGATCGATTAGGAGTAAGTGAGGTTTCACTGAGAATAAACGGACAACAAGAACAATCTGAGGATATACAGCTTAATTACGAAAACAACCAAATAGCACGTGTGTATCATCGGATGCTGTCATATATGGGTCGTGATCAAAATGTTGATACTGGTTTGCAAATATCACAACTCGATTTTAAGAACTTGTATCCAATTTATTACTTTTCGCTGGAACATCTTGATTTAACAAGGCAATCCGTTGTTGACATACATTTTAGGGCTCGTATAGATCCTGGTGGTGTTGATTATAGAGCGGTTGCTGTTATTCTCAGTGACAAATCAATGTTGTTAGAAGGTGTTGGTGGACGAATGAGAATCATTGATGCACCAGTGGAAAATATGTAAATGAAACTTGAAAAGTTTCCAATTAGATCAATTGAAAGCATAAATATGTTTTACAATAAAATGACATATAGTGTTGTTAGTGTCAAGCTGACTGGTGGTCCGGCGGTACACATAAAATATCACTGACGGATCGTCAAATAAAACATTTCAATGATGCGCTAAAGAAACGGCGAGGGATTCAAATTGTATTTTCGAAATCTGCAATCGCCATCATGATAAAATCATGTGGTATATTTCCATTGTTAGCTACAATACCAGCATTGATTGCAGCGGCTGCCCCAGCGGTGGCGAAAGCGGCGGCGTTGGGAGCCGTTGGAACCGCGGCAGGGATGGCGTTGAAAAAGGCAACTGGGAAAGGATATAAAAAATGGAAAGGGTCTAAGACTACCAGGAACCCCGTATTCATGGTACAGCGGGAGATCCGTTCACGGATCCAGCCTGAGAATACCAGGAATGGTTTATTAGTTGAAAGCCCAATTCTCCCTATGTCCAATTTTGATTTAATTGATGCTGCTAAAAAACTAGCGATAAAAAACTTCAGAGGGTTTTTTATGAGAGATCAATTACCGAGAAAACCTAAACGCGTTGAAACCGGTATCATCAATCTTGATAACAGCAGCGGATCGGGAACTCACTGGGTTGCATACGCGATTGATCCGCGTGGGATTGTCTAATTGATTCATATGGGTTAGCTCCGCCAAGCGAGTTTATGCGGTATATAAATTCTTCGATGAAACTCAAAGAGTTTCCGATTTTTTATTCCACGCTGCCAACAACAATTAAATGATCCACCGATATGCGGCCGTGAAGTATTAAATGTCCTCGCGGAGATTTCATCGTCACAGAAACCACCTCATCTGGTTGTAAATAAATACACGAGTGGGAAATTACAAGGTAATTTTAGAGAATCAATAAAATGAAAATACAAGTTGCGCTAAGAATAATGATTGATATTTGGGGACGATCTCTGTCAATGTTGAAACCCACCGCGAAAACATCTGCAGATTCTATCGAGGATGTAAAAAAAATAATTGAAGATGAAATCGCTGAGACGTTAAATTTAGCAAGTGTTGACCCGAACGAAATAGTTGTATTTCAAGATCGCCAGGGTAAATTGAAAACCAGTAATATATCCGTGAATGACATTTTGATACGGCAGCGCGACGCCGCTGAAAACTCTATTGCGCTGTATTCCAACGATGGACAACTTAAACCAGGCGAACTTGTGTCTACGATCACCGACGCGATTGACGCCCACGACAGCATGATTGCCACCCGTGGCCGTGAGCTGGATGATCATATACGAGGTTATAACAATTTTCGCAAAAATGTCGTACATAAATTCTTTGGAACCCCGCTTGTGGCTGGCATGACTCTCGCTGAAATTAAAAACTTTCTATCTTTATTCTTTTTTAACAAGGGGGCGGGAAGGATGATGAATGAAAATGAAATCAAGGCAAATTATCTCGATATCTACACAGATATTTCTAAACTAATAGAAAATCTTGTAAAGGTACAAAAACCCACTAACGACGTCATTGTTAAGTTTTTTGGAACCCCGCTTGTGGCAGGCATGACTCTCGCTGAAATTAGCGAGTTTATTGACAATGCCTACGTCGCTAATAATTTCTTTGGTGTCTCAGCTACATCTAGGATGACTCTCAAAGATATTAATATGTTTATGGTGAGACAAACAACACTTAATACCATTGTGGATAAATTTCTTGGGAGAACACCTGTGTCTGAAACCACATCTCTGACAGGCCCAACCCTCGCTGAAGTTAAAAAAGCTATTGACGAACAAAAGCCCATCAGCGAAATTGTTAATACGTTCTTTAGGGATTATGGCCCCCAAGATCTCACGACAAAATTTTATCACATCGACCTGTATCTTAAAGACCAAGAACAGCTTAAAATCAGAGACCTTCTGGTTTCATTCTTTTCAAACAGGGAGCCGAGGAGGGTAATAGATCCTACCAGAATCACGCTAAATTATCTCGATATTTACGACGATATTCTTAAACTAAAAAACAAATCTGAAAAGGTAAAGATTCTGCATCCAGACATAGGCGTTAAAATTATCGTGTATACGGTCGATCATGGAACCATGGATTGCATAAGAGACGTTTATACTACATTGTCCCCCATTCTCTGGGGTGTCGAAATGATGACCGATATCTTCAGGCCAACATGGGTCGATGGTATCTACAGGCTAACGTGGATCTCTATCGATCAATTTAATATGATCGCGGACGGTAAAACCTACTCTGGTGGCACCGCGACGTTAATTATGAAGGGTCGCGGACAAGACTTTAATGTCGTCGCGGTTGATAGCTCCACCATTAGATCAAAAATAACTTGGTGTTTAGAATTTTTAGATGATTTTTCCGGCTGAAGCTACTAGCAATTCCCCTTAACGATGGCGAATAATTGAAAACACTGCGGGTTTAAAATAGTAATGACATCGATGAAATCAATTGAACCGATAATAGTCCCAGAGGTATCACAATCGCATCGATATGATACCGTGAAAGAATTTTCCGCGAATTTGAAATCACTTTCTGAGCGCTATCTTGAAAAAATGAAAAAATACCGACGCAGCGTAGCAATCATCGACATCACCGTGTACTCGGTGTCCGGTGTGATGGCCAGCGCCGAGGTTATTTTGTCGACGGTGACCATGATGGCTCCGATTGCAGTTCCAATTGCTATCTCCGCGGCAACAACAATTGCGGCAGTCGCCACCGCGATAACTAAAAAATTATCATCGTGTTCTCAGAAAAAACTCAGTGATTATACAGCTCGGTACCGGGTGGTATTTGACGCATACTCAAAATTATCCGAGTTGATCTCGCTGTCAATAGATAATTCGTTCATATCCGATGTTGAATTTTCCACGATGACCCAGTTGTATAACTCCGCGATGTTGAAATTGGAAATTGAAGACAGCGTTAACAATAATGTCACTCGAACTGCTTCAACGAATCGCGAAGAATACCACTCCGATACGAACAAGCATGATATCAATAACATCAACAAACCCTGAATTTAGTGTGAACTTCCCTTCTCCGATTCCAGTGCGTGAGATCGCGCTGGCAAAATTACGAGTATATCATAGCTGGCCTAATATCAGATCTGTTGCATTTGGCGGTCAGCAACCCAATAACGCACTGGTGTTCTCGTACAAGAATAAACCCGATGGTACTCCAGCGTGGGAAACTGTTTCATTACCAACTGGGTCGTACCAAATTGAGCAAATCGATGCTGAAATTCAGCGTAGAATAAAATCAATCACTGGAAAAGAATCAAAAATAGCTATTAAACTTCATGAACCGACGCTCTCGTCGTCGATCGAAATAAGCACAGAGGGATACATTGTAGATATCTATAACATCTCGTTAAGAACAGTGTTAGGATGGCCTGAAAAACCACCGGAAAAATCCGCCACCGACTTAACCACGGACGTACAATCATATCATGAAATCAATCCCAGTTATCGAGATAATTTATCTGATATAAGAAAAGGAAAAATCGCCGATAGATTTATATTTACCAACAAAGATACATTGCAATGGGATTTTATCATTAAAAGAACAGCCGACTCATCTGTTACTATTTCATTTACTGACATCCGTGGTTATTTTAACGAAATTAAACAATTATATGAAACACAACTAGAACAATTACGGAAAACAAAATCGCAAAAACACGTTGAAATAATAAATCAACTTATATCTGACATGGAATATATCTATGAACTAATTATTCAAACAATAATTAATGACAACAGCGACAATAAACAACGATTCCTAACCGATTACAATATCACAGAAGACAATCTGCGTAATTTCAAGTTTCCCAAATACAACGCTGATGAACTAACAAGAATTGTTAGAACCGATATCAAGGCGCTACAAAGACCAGATTCAACTGTCCTCCTCAGGTATAATAATGATCCAGATGGTGGCGGTAGGCATATTGCCCCGCATAATGTAAATATTTCAGCGGTGATTGCGCTCAATTTAACATGTGATGCAATTGAAGGAAGCTATCAAATTAATCTAGAGCAATCAAATCAAGCTCAGCAGGGATATATTCTTTATTCGTTTGCACCAACAGCTCCTCCAGGATTCCTAATTATTGAAAACCCAATTAATCCTGTCTACATGCGATGCCATAATAATTCGTTAACGAGAATTAATTTCCGACTCACCGACCAGTCAAATAATTTAATTGATCTACAAGATGAGGTGTTAGCGATTAGTTTGTTTGTAAAGTCCTAAAGACTCGATCAAATATTTGGTTGAAATCATTTATTATTTTTGTTAACTTGCAGCAGCAGAGAGTGTGTGATGACCACATCGTTGCAACCAAAATTGATTGAAAAATCGTAAAGTCTCCGTTTGCTAAATAGAGACTTATTTTTTTTTGTGGTTAAAATATGAGATTTCGTAGGAAGGCTCAATTTTCCGTTTTGAGGATTCAATCAATTTTTTGTCTGAAAAGGGTGGTCTGTTCACACTCTCTGCTGCGGTTTTAAAAAGATTTGGACATCCGTTACACGACATGACCCGAGTTGCGATAAACGGATCTTTACCCGATTTTGACTTAACTGGATTCGACTGTATCGCGTCATTTGAGTTTACTAAAGGTCTTCATCCGATTTATTATGCATAGTTTGGTAGACACTTTTTAAAAAAGAGATGGTTGCCAATTGTATTGTTACTATATATGATCATGCACGTATCACTCCATCTAACAACGTTTAAAGTCTGCTAGGCCATCCGGTAAGTGGCTTTGGCCACCACAATGTTTGCCTCTTGTGATGCTAGAGTGGTTTTCATACTTCCCAGGTAAGGCAAGATACGGATATCGAGTGGACTTTGAAAATAAAAGTCTACTAGACGACTTTAATCCATTGACCGTTTGGATTGACTCAGTATGCAATGCTGCTGGGCATTACTACGCACCTACGGTTTCAACCAAATACACTGAAGTAAAACGCATGCCGAATTCGACCGATTGTCAAAAAATATACTGCAATGCTTACCATTTGAAAAGAGGCAATTGTCACCATAATATTCTGTTCAAAACAATACTAATTTATACGCAAGTGATACCCTTCCCCCTCCGGTCGTGTTTCAAGACTCGCAAGATGTCTGCATCTTCTGCACACAGCTTTGAAAAAATGTAATGTTTAAATGTTTATCCATCAATCTATAGAAATGAAATATATTACATTGTACTGTTTCCTTCAGCAGTTCAGTCTAGTAATTAGGTCAGATTTATAGCTAGTTTTACAAAATTCAACATCACATGGCCAATAAATGGCAAGAGATATTAAGCAAACTAAACCGGCATTAAAGTTCGACATTTTAGAAAAAAATTATCATATTGAAAAGAAACAACAATGAATATGATGTAATGTGTTTACAAAAACTCGTTTATGGGGGAAAATTACTAAAGAAATCGGAAACAGACTATACGCAAGGGAATTTCTTGAGAATCCCGTTCTAGCAGCAAGTTGACATGTTGGGCAGCAGACAATGCTTTATGTGATGGACAACTTTTTGCATAAATGAAAACTTGGAGTAAGATGGTGATTTTTTAAAAATAAATATTTGGATCTTCTAAATAATTCATTCATTTGCATGATTCTAAAATAAACATAGTAAATAGGTTTTTCTGGGTTACAGGTTCAAGGTCATTGAGTGGGTCTTCATGTCAATATTTAGAAATCACATTTTTATATGTATTTAGAGTTGAATTGTGGGATAGCTTTGTATATTTTATGAATATCACTTTTCCTAATTTAATTAATGTCGTTCTTTATTGATACCAAATTGACTTGTTGCCAAACATAACACGTGATTCAAAGTTTACAGCAACAGTATCGTTGCGCAAAATTACCCGACACGCAGAATTGTGCAACATGATGGTGTATGTTTAATGCATGAACCAAATGATCCATACTGCACCCTCCAAGTATTCTGGCTAGAACTCGATAGACTTATCTCGCAATGTATAGTTACGACTTAATTACATAATTGTTTCTGGCGTAAAGCGGTGGCAAAAAATTCCCCGAGTTTTTCCTAACTTTGATCAATATTCTTTATCTCCTGACTTTTTCCTGATTTCCCGGTAGCGTGGGAACCCTAAACAGATAACACATTTTTAACATATAGATGGATGTAGAACATGATAACATTATACACCCCATCTTTTTGCAGTATATAAAAGAATAGGTCAACTAGACACAGATTTTCAACTCTTTTAGTGTTTTATTTCTGCATCGATTATTGTTGACATTAAATCTACAATGTTACAATGTGAACTATTTTTTCCTACTGCAACATAAATAAGACAAGACAAATCTCATATATCCTTGTGTTAATAGATATGTAACTATGACATTATACAGTACTCTTTATTTCATATATATGGAGTGAATTGCAAGATTTTCATTTACTGGAGTCAGTAAGCAAATTAACTAATTTTCAAATTGCGTGTAAAAGAATGGGATACAGATGTCAGAAATGATTACATCAGTAAACTCAACTAATAATAAAAAACCATTTAAGGAAGTCTACTTTTCTAATATTAATGTTCACTGTCCAGCTCAAAATGACTATAAGACCAGCAATATGATGTCATTTTTACCTACCAGCAGTCATATTATAACTTTGTGAACTCATGGAAATATAACATTGTTGCATGTCTCTTATGAAATCGTAAAAGGATGAATGCTTTTACAATCTTAATATAAATTAAAAGAAACAGTCACAAGAAAGAAGATGATAAAAGTACATGACTTGTATACAAAACACAGAGTATGCTAAAACCAGCTGTAAATCAGCCAAGCTGTGTTTGGGTTGTGGAAAGCTTCTGAAATATAAATGTCATATTAATTCACCAAAATAACTTTGTTTTTGTATATTTGGTATGACAAGATTTACAATCTTCAAACTACAAAATTGTAGCAGTTTTTAAACACTCAGCTTTTTTTTTATACATCATGTAAGTTACAGTGTATTTTATGTCATGTTAGTTACTGGGCACTTTATACTTTATTCATTACAATGTATATTATGCCATATTAGTTGCAGGGTGCTTTATGCCATGTTAGTTACAGTGTATTTTATGTCATATTAGTTACAGTGTATTTTATTATTTTATGCCATATTAATTACATGGTACTTTATACCGCATTAGTTACAGGGTATGTTATGCCATATTAGTTACAGTGTATTTTATGCCATACTTTTCTATGTAATGACCTCTAGTGCAAGAAAATGCTAACAAAACTTATAAACATAGAGGGATTTTAGTATACATGTACTTTGATTTTTTTTTTTACTATATCCATTTTGTATTTATTATTTTATTACAACATTTAACAAGTAATCATAAGTAGCTGAACTATTGAATTTCATAATTATACTAAACAAATATATACAATGACAGAATGATTCTTTCTCATAAACCAAGGACAAAAGACAAACCAATAGTTTTAATCATAGTTAATTGAAATGTCTCCAACATTAATTGTATATGCCCTAATTCAACTCATGTATTTTTCACATAATTTGTTGCCAGAATATGGCAAAAGAATCAACATTTTGATAAGCAAAGCAACTCTAAGAAGCTGGGCTAACAAAAACAAAAATTAAAACTTCAAAATAATTGTTAAAATTTTATCAACACACCTGCAAATGATTAATGAATTTTAATAATCGATTTATAATTCCTGTGTCTTTTGACAAGCAAATATTGAAGAATTATTTGCAGTATACACATTCCACGTTAAACTACTACTACAGTATTTTGGTGTATTAATTAATGCAGTATTATCATAAATACTAATGAATCGGAATTGTGGTAGCATCTTAAGTGGAATTTTATCTTCTAGTTATAAACTTAAAAAGTTTTAACCAGAATCCATTTAAAATACTAGGACAAAATTGTAATTTTGGATTAAAATTACTTTTAAAGTCAAACATTTTCATCAAAACAACAATACCCACATTTTAAAAAGTCATCATGGATAAATTTTAAGTAGAAATAATATTTTTAGATACATTATATAAATATATACAGTGGTCGCTCTGTAAGAAAAAGTGGTGATTCTAGAGTGATATTGTATGGATAAAATTTATATATACAGTGGAGCCTCATTAATCTGGACTCCGTTTGTCTGGAAACCTCGCTATCCAGACATAATTCAATGGGAACAGAATTCCTAAACATTAATTTCCTCCATCAATCAAAAAATCCATGTTCCGGATCCAGAATTTAAAATCAGGGACCAAAGTGAAAAATTACATTAAAGCTTGTCTTGTCTCGACAATCCGGAAATAATCTGTCCAAAAATAAGAAAATTTGAAAAATCATATATGAAAATACAGTCAGTTGAATAATACATAAAAAAACGATAGTGAAGCCCTTGAGAATCTATAGCCACTATCAATAACTAAGTAGCGTGACATATTGTAGCCAGCGATTGTATTAACAATATCTGTTTTAGCTAATCACTGACGGGGATGTTAATAATTAAATAAACATACTGGGATCAATTCATCCACACATTTTGACATAACATGCAGTAAATAAATTAAAAATGTCATTAAGCCTCTTTGTTGTTTACCAAGTTTATTGATGGCTGTACACAATTGACAGATTTAAGCTGTGGACAGTATAGGGCTTCCTTTCCGAATAAAATGGGGACGTCAATCATTAGCAACTGAACCATCTGTAAAATAGACTTATAAAAATGACTGCATTTTATTAGTTTACCATAACGCATTTAACTGTGAGATAACAGTTTGTATTCATTGTACTTTTTACATATATTATGGTGACACCAACAAGCAAGCAAAGATGAGTAGTGATACCGGCCAGCATAAAAAGAAGATTTGCCAGCACAAAGAAGATCACCCCAAAGCTACAATTCAAGATATACGCCAACATATTATAACTTACTATTCCTTACTACAACCATTATTGAATATACAGTACATTACATTTAAAGCTAGCATATACATGTACATATATACGGTGTGATGATATGGTAAAATAAAAGATGTGCATGATTCAATTATCCGGAAAACATGTTATTCCGGACATATTCACTGGGAACGAATTTGTCTCGATTAATGAGGCTCCACTGTACATATAAATGAAGACAGATATAACTAATTTTTTTTACAGATTTAATTTAATTTAATACTTACAGATTTTATTCCCAAGTTACATTCATGTTATGCAATATATTGTTTGTGTTTTTTTACATTATGAAAATTCATCTTTTAATGTGCAAATCATTTGAAGACCTAATCAATTGAGTCACCACACAAATATATTGCTATAACTACTACTCCATTTTCCCACTGCTGTCAAATATATAATTGATGATGTTTATTGGAATTCTTCTGACATGTTAGATTTCACAGCAATTATCAAGAATTTTATCATTATTTGTTGAATCAAAAGGATTTCACTCAAACAATTTAAAATGCCTGATGCCATTCTGCACTTATTGCAACAATTTTAATTCCTTCACATTAAAATATTTGGAGCCATTAAATAAACTACTCAATGTTTACAAAGAAAGTGAATTTATCACATCATCTTGTTAATGTTAGTCTGGCATTTCATTCCTTATCACAGAGAAAACAAAATGGCTAACATTCCATTTGATACATTATGGCAACCAGTTGTTATAAGAATTAAGCTGAACAATACTGTACTTCACAGTGGTTAGCTTTTGTAACGATGATGATCATTGGTAGTAATATTAACCAGCAATTATTAAAGTTACTAAACAAGACATAAGGAACACAGATCATTGAGAATAATCACATTTAACTTTATATTAGGCATTTAATGTCATGCTGGAACAAATACCACTGTGATAAATTTATAAATCAACAAACATTCCTGAGATTTCCATCTGGAAACCAAATGTGTGCACTTGTTACAGGTAAATTTGATAGTTTTCAAAAATAACATACCAATCAAATTAAAGGCATGGCTGTCTTTGTGGTGTATTTTTGAACATAAACTTTCCTTGCAACAGGATTCTGGTCATTAACAGGATGTGGAAACTGACCTATAAGGCGGATGAGGGAAGAGGTCTTTTATTGGGGTACCATCATACCCGATACATTTAAGTTCTTTCTTTACCATGTGTAACTTATCATTCCATACAATGTGATATGGAATGTCCTTTCCTTTTTTATTGCACATGTTATCTGACACATTTATGTGGACAAGTCACATGCAGTGTTATTGGGAGTTATTCACTACTATCCTGCTGAGATATTGCATATTTCACAAATGAAATGATACTCAATCAGTTAGTATAATATAATTGTAGTATGATATAATTGTAGTATAATATAATTGTAGTATAATATAATACATATGTCATGGTCATGAAAGACATCACAGCAATTTTATTAACAGGTTAGCCAATCCCCAAAACATATATGATCTTCATCTTCACTTTGCTCTATATATGTTTGAGGAGTGGGGATGGTGTGGACAACTGTCTCATCCACAAATTGCCAAAAGGCTCTCAAAACCATGCAGTAGTTGTTGTGTTACAGACCAAAACTACTTGAAGAGGAAGATTAAAGTTACAATAATTTGCACATTGTGTACAACACATTATAGTTGTGTCAATACATTTAAATACAGCATGTATTAAAATAGAATATACCCTAGTTTCTGTAATCTTATATTTGTTTATCACGTATTAAAACATCTGAGTGTATGAACATTATGTGTTAGATGTGAATTAAATAGTCTCAACTCTGACAAACAAATTGAATAAGCATCCTGACTAATCCCTGGATAGAAAAGGGAAAATATCTATTGCTTAAGTTTTTGAGCATTTTTCTGCAGAAGTTTCTGAGAAATTAAATTTTCATTACATGTTATTTTCTTGAAGTTGGCAATATTAATGTTTCCATTACCATCAATTTTCTTCAATTTACTGACATCAACATTTAATTACTACTAATACCTGTTGATATATCAATGACGAAATGAAAACCTATGTTTTTACAGGTTATTTATGTTTTATTTTGTCAGGGTTTATAATTCATTGTCAGTATCAACCATGAAATTAAAGAAGTTATGAAAATTAGACTCAACATTGGTCTGACAGTTATGCAAATTAATCTTAAGTGGGTAAGTTACAGGACACATGTGTCTACAGGTTGACATGAATCACACTAACTCATGACAGATATAAAATAGTCTGTTACAAAATAAAATTGCTATTTTTCTGTTTCTGACACTAACTGAAAATAAAAGGTATAAGAGGGCTTGATATCACTCACCTGGATTAGTTAACTTTACAATTGACAATTTCACTAAATAGAATTATGAAGTATTTTAAGAACACTAAGTAAATTATCTTCAAAAATTTATATTATATTAATTTTACCTATTTTACTATACACTGATACAAATTTATTCTCAAAATACTCACATAATTTCTCATGCTTATAATGGAAGTCATCCAAGATCTTAAAGATTAATATCATAATCATCCAAGATTTTGAAGATTAAGATCATAATCATCCAAGATCTTAAAGATTAAGATCATAATCGTCCAAGATCTTAAAGATTAAGATCATAATCATCCAAGATCTTGAAGGTTAAAATCATAATCATCCAAGATCTTGAAGATTAAGATCATACTCATCCATGATCTTCAAGATTAAGATCATGGTAGTCATCTAAGTTCTTTATAATTTAGATGGTAGTCATCAATAATCTTGAAGATTAAGAAGGTAGTCATCAAAGATCTTGAAGATTAAGAAGGTAGTCATCCAAGATCTTAAATATTAAGATGGTAGTCATCAAAGATCTTGAAGATTAAGCCAAGATACCAAGATCCAGATGTAGCCAATCAGATGCAATAACACCTCATTGATTATGTTTGTGGATCAATTTCAGTTTTGTTCAAGACTTGGATCATATATGCCCTTATTTCAACTTTCAAGATCAGAATTATGGCTTCTTGAGCCTGAATAATCTCAAACAAATAAATAAAGAACATAAGATGAGTATTTTCACACAATTGGCTAATCTGACTGTTGGTTGCTTTCTAATGGCACATTTCAACACATTATTGGCTATTTCATGGAATTGGGAGTTAAGTGCCTTTCTCAAAGACTCACCATGGCAGCCAGTGAAGATTGCCTGGGAAGAAGGTGTTGCATTTGCAATCCTATAATTATGAGTCCAACACCGTATAAAGCTGAACTATCATGGCTCCCACAATTAAATTCCCAATCTACATAATAAAAAGGAATATCATCACATCTTAAAATGTCATGAAAAACACAAGTTTTGTATTTATCTTTCCGTAAAACAGAATCTGAAGACAATTTTTGTGGAAATGCATGCTTCACTGGTCTCAGTCATTGTAAAAATATGCTGTACAAGTACATACCTGTCAGAGTTTTGGTTTCTTCTATAGAAGCATAGCACAGACTTGATGTTAACATCAAAATACACATCATTAATTCATAGTTTATATGCTAAATCAAGAAACATACACCACTTTGAAACATATTATGCCTATCCTTGACAAAAACTGCCTCAGAAAAGAATATCAATGTATTGCAGGTTATAAGATTCAACGATAGCTCTGTTTGTACTCATTTTCATTATGACGTACATCAGTTCAGTGATAACACATCACTTTATGTTTACACCTTTTAAAAAGTCTTCAAAGGTAACTTTTAAGTAGAAATTTTATTTTGAGATAAATTATATCAATTATACAGTGGTCTCCCTGTAAGAAAGGTGGTAATTCTAGAGTGGTAGTGTATGGATAACATTTATAATTACATATAAATGAAGACAAATATAACTAATTCTTACATATTTAATATTTTCAGTTCAGGGCATCAAGACATCATACAATAAAAATGTCATTGAAAAGGCCCTTTCTATAAGGCTATTCAACATGATGGATTGGTGTTAACAAGAATTTCACAACAGCCACTTTCGGCTATAACACTAAATCCAATGTCAAACCGGGCATAAATTCAATTAGGACCAACTAGACATAATAACAAGTCATTTGAGAAAACCTTATGTCAATGTAGTCATCCATTTATGAGGAGTAGCAATAACAATATTTTCAAGATGGCCATTACTGTGGCAGCTATACAGGATTCTTATTAGCATGATTTTCAATTAAACACACAAGACCATGGATGAATGTGTGTGTCAAGTCTTATAGCCATACTCATAGTTAAGGAGGAGTCACTGTAACAGACTTGTGCTAATTGATTGACATATGGACAGGTTGATTAAGGAGGTGTCACTGTAACAGACTTGTGCTAACTGATTGACATATGGACAAGTTGATTAAGGAGGAGTCACTGTAACAGACTTGTGCTAACTGATTGACATATGGACAGGCTGATTAAGGAGGAGTCACTGTAACAGACTTGTGCTAACTGATTGACATATGGACAGGTTGATTAAGGAAGAGTCACTGTAACAGACTTGTGCTAAATGATTGACATATGGACAGACTGATTAAGGAGGAGTCACTGTAACAGACTTGTGCTAACTGATAGACATGGACAGATTGATCAACAATGGACAAGTTAATGCACAAGTTCTTGTCCATAATCAGTAGAGCAAAACTGAACACATCTGTGCCACTTACGTTTAAAGAAAGCAAATGAAAATAACATGATATAAATATATAAAGTTCACAACATATGCAGAAACTAGTAATAGCAAATTAATACAAGTACGTAGTGTTGTTGAGACATCAGTGCTAGGTGTATACATATGTAAGTAAATGTACAAAACATTTCCAATTTTGAATTCTTATAGACAATAAATATATCCTCAGTAATAATTCTGCAATTATTGTTTGTGCAGAATTTGTGTCTAAATAACATTTGGCAATTTTTACAAGGCATTCAGCATATAAAATACAAACAGTCCATCACAAGTTGTGTCCAAATGGTAAAGAAAGCCATTGTTAGACATGTCAAAATATCAAAGTCCTTCCTGTTGATTCTCCTTTTCAAATGGAACATAATACCTTGGCCCATTCACCTGAAAAAAGATAAAATAAATGTAAACACAGATGCATATTAAGCATGTAATGAAAAAAAACACATTCATCTTTTAATTATCTTTACACCAGAAAAAGCAAATACAGGGGGTCCAACAGAAACCAGTAGCTAGCAATTTTTTGGCCATATATTTGAAAAATAAATTGCCACCTCCACTTCCAGAATTTCAAAAAAGTCAATTTTAAAAGTTTTAGAATAGATTGTTGTATCCTGCAGAGGAATTAAGATTTAACATCCTTAATCCAAAACATATTGTTCTATGCATAGACAAGCTTTCTTTCTCTTCTAGCATCACTCCAAGCATTTGCCTGACACAACTCAATCTGAGTCAAAAGAGAAGCATAAATGTTTAGTATCTCTACTTTCACCTAAACAGGTTATGATCTTGAGTGGTGTGATCACATTCTAAAAATTAGGCCAGGATGGTACATGTTTGACTTTTGAGTATTATAACAAACATTGTATGTAAAAACATTTTCACGGAGTCCCATACATTATGCAGTATTGTGGTATTGTCATCATAAGATAAGCTAGGTAAACACATTGATATATTATGATCAATAACAGTGACAATTGGCATGTCAAACATTCTGTGTACAGTTTAACCTAAAAAAAAGGTACAAAAAGTGAATGAAAACATAAAATACATTGATAATACACATATTGTGACAAATATTAAATATTTATGTCAGTATGTCAACTTTCTTCTACTCTTTAAGAAACAACTACATAAATTATTTATAATTTTATAACATTTTCAGCACATATCAAGAATAAAAAAGTAGGCCTTTAGTATTTCTGGCCCAGGGATTTTAGTAGGCCTATAGTATTCTGGCCCAGTTATTTTAGTAGGCCTAAAGTATTTCTGTCATAGTGATTTTAGTAGGCCTATAGTATTTCTGGCCCAGGGATTTTAGTAAGCCTATAGTATTTCTGGCCCAGTGATTTTAGTAGGCCTATAGTATTTCATGCCCAGGGAATTTAGTAGGTCTATAATATTTCTAGGCCAGGGAATTTAGTAGGCCTATAGTATTTCTGGCCCAGGGATTTTAGTAGGCCTATAGTATTTCTGGCCCAGGATATTTACTACACAATAATATACTAATGAGTTTTACTTTATTAATATTATTGTTGATTGTACAAAACCATGATTGTGCCATTAAAATGACTGAATCAGCTGAATGGAACTGCATATAGTTCAGACTGAATGGATGGGCATGCAACTCATTCAACCTGAAACCAAGGCTTTCGGGAAGCTTGTCATGTAGCTGCATTGAGTTCTGAGACCAGTAAGTCAGCGTATTCACTGTTATGACCTATGTCTGCTCTCTCAACGTTTCTTAAGGATTCACAAATCATGGAACAATAGCCCTAATAAAAACTGTTGCAAGTTTCTTCTCCTTGAAGAGACAGAGATACAAAGAAGCCAACTTAAAAACTGAAGCCTACAAGGAAATGTTATTCTTGTCCATAAACCAGCATGAAAAGGCACACTAATTTAAACTCATATGCTTTAAAAGTGGAACGCAATTTAGCACAATCATGTCATTTTCATGTGACTGAAGAGATGAACTTTCTGCACTAGGCTGTCCTGACAAGAGTAACGTGTGAAGGAGAAGTGGTCTGGACAAGGGAGAAACTCCTACTATTAAGCCGTCTGAACAGGTTGTGAACTGTCTGGATCTTCCTGGAAATGTCTATAGCTAGATCAGAGAGAAACTGACCCTCCCATCTAAGAGGAGGGATCACATCCATCTTGTGCTTCTAATCCATTATTTTCTGAATCACCTGAAGTGGCACAGTGGATGTGAAGATATACCCCAAGATACCATCCTAGTTTAATGACAGTTTCCTAGGTCCAGGCTTCTAGGTCTGGTACTATGGACACAAAAGATGTGGTTCAACCTCATCACAAAGTGACTGACCATTGGATGACCCAATAAAGGACAAAACTGTGCACATACTGCTTGGTGTGCATTGTCCAAACTCACCTTGATAAAGAATTGGTTAGCACAGTAAGCTTGCTGGGGATGAGACATACCTGGAAAATGATTTGTTGCAGATGTAACTAAAATGAGTATATCCCTGGAAAAAGAGTTGATGCGTGGGTAACTAAAAAGGATATATCCCTCAAAAGCGATTTGATGCAGGGGTAACAAAAAAGGGTATATCCTTTGAAAGTGATTTTATACAGGGGTAACTAAAAATGGTATATCCCTTGAAAGTGATTTGATGCAGGTGTAACTAAAAAGGTTGTTCAAACTTCAGGATCATAAAGACCCTTAATACTGGATATATTGTCTTTGCAAAGTACTATATATTAAGTACATTGACTGGATCTAACTTATATCACAGACTTAAATCTAATCAAAAATGATTTATAAACAAGCATTCTGATATTACCGAATCAGATATATTCTAATGTCTGCTGTGTGTCGCCTTGTAATGTCACCAGTTCAGTGCTCAATACCAGCAAGTAAATAATTCTTAACATTTTCCTCCTACATATTAGGTAAAATCTTCATATTCTGCAGTAAAGCCACTTTAGAGAAATGATTGCAGAAAATTCAACATCAATCAAATGTGATGCAGTAATCAAAGCATTTGGTTCTGTCCAGGTAGCATTCTAACACTAAATTTACATCTCTATGGCAGAGGTATTATCATTCCAAAGGGAGGTAACCGATTGAGAGAGGCATGGTACATTTTATGGCAATCTGCAAACTTCTTAATCTTAGGAACTGTGCCAGCAGAAGGCAGGATGATCTTCCTTCATCTGCTGAATCCATTGATGTGACAAGGTATGGCTGACTCAATGCTATTCAGATAATTAAATTACACAGATCTCTTGAATCACTATCTTAAAGATAAACTCTGTCCTTTTGAGGGTATGATTTGGTAGGGTTTGGTTTCCTTCCACATTAATTTCTCGATGCTTTCAAGAAGTTGATTTTTGTTTATGTAGCAGTAATTCCCTTACTAGCCATGACATCACATCTGGAATCAACTGAACACCAATGAAAGAACTAATGTGGAAAATATGGACATATGTCTTGTTTACATTATTAAAAACGTTGTCTGATATAACATTGATTAAAATGCAAATTTTTAGTAAATCTGAATTTCTGATGCTGATTTTCAATCTCTAAATTAGATAGCAATCTATATTTCAACCATCTCTAAATTTAGAAATAATTTATTTATTTAACCAAGCTTTTACGACAATGATTTTGTTTTAATATTTAAAAAATGATGAAAAATTTACAAAATAAAAAAAATAATCTTGTATTTATCTATTTTTAAAAAATATTATTTACCGGCACCCTGAATTTATGATCACAATCTTTTAATTTATTTCAATCTGAAAAAAAAAGAAAAACCAAGAGGGAGTTTATAACATTTCTTGTCTGTAATAGTTCTGTTATCTGCTGATGCTTCAGTCCTGTGGAATGTGCCAATATAATATCTGTGGGTGGTGTCAATATAAAAAGAAGGACCAATTGCCACTTTGGTGCTGGAACTGCCATTCCACCCATATATCATGTCAGCAAATAAACAACCAGACTATTTGTTTAAATGGTGACTGGTCTTTCTTGACCATGAATTCAATAGAGATGAGAACTTTCTAATTGGCCATGTCAGAGAAAGAGATGGACAGAACACTGGAAGAATCAATGAGGGACCTCTGCAATGTTAATAATAGTAAATAAACAATAAAATTGTTCTGAGTTATCAATGAAACTAAACACAATAATATACAACACTGTATATTCATAAATTAAACCAACAGTATATTTTTTAGTAAGGACACTATAAAACAAAATCATAAAACACTGCCAACACATGTGGCCAGGTTGTTCGAAAAAAATATAACTGCAATTTTGTATATGAGCAATACCTGTATATCATGATCCAGAACAAAAGGTGGGATATCCAGTTGATCAGGGTTGATTTTAGCATACAAATATTGGACACCATTCAGATTCTGTACCTTTGACTTGATATCAGAGGCTGTGAATGTGGTAAAGAACCATGTGGCCAGCTGAAAAGCAAAAGCTCAGTGTATTTGTCATTATAGTGGGAGATCTTAATAATTTACAAGTTATAACCCAGGTGTATCATAAACTAATGCATTTTTATTGTGGTATTCCTTAACACATTACTTTGTACATTTCTTATGAAGAGTTTTCCTCTAGACTTATTACACAAAACAGTTCTGTTTGGCAACAGGTGTAAACATGTGTTGGGTTGTATTGAATATTCCCTCTTAATCATACTTAAGCCTGTTTCAACATCTCTCCCTTCCTTAACTGTAGCTGGGAAAAATGTACTCCATATATATTCACTTATAAGTCAAATCCAAATGCAAACAACCTAGACCCTGGTCTCCTATCGCAATCTGAAAATGGTAAATCATGTTTACTTCAAACAAACTGCATTGACCAAGACCTGCTGCACATTATGTGATGGCAGATCTGGATCCATGCAGACTGCAGTTGGGCTCAATATGCTTGCTTCAAAGGTAGGTGTGTGCTATTTTGCATATGTATGGAATAGATACCTTGGACCACCATGTTGGATGGATGATGTAAAAAGTCTTCAAATTCTTTCTGTATCTGAAATTAGACACATACACAGAAAGTGAAAAATCCAGATGTCAAAGAATTTAGAAAATTTAATATTTTAAAAATTAATTTACATGAAATTACAATATTATAATTTTCATGGAAAGACATGATGGAGCTAATCTCCAAAATTAAAAATAAAGGGTAACAATTCTACTTAGGGTTCATTACAAGAGGCTTCCACTTTATGTTTACCATAATACAAATTTCTGGCTTTGTCAATGTAATACTATTTTGCATATAAGTTGACAAATTTATATGACATGGAAAATACCCAGATTATGGTATTTTTACACTGTGTATTCCAAATGATGATTAGTCTTTACGATCCCAACTTTAATGATAACCTGATGATGTGGCAGTAATTTTTAGATTGTAAGTAAAACAAGTTAAAACGTCATTATTCTGAACATTGTATAATTTTTACACCCAAATATGAATAAATATACCATCAGCATTAATTACACTCCTATATCGTTATTATAGCTAATGTAATTATTGTTTTGTCAAGTTCATCTAAATACATTAATATACTGTGTTTCATTTTTAAAAAAAAAAAAAAAAATTCTGATTAAAAATATTTAGCATTACATATCAGCTGCCGAACTGAATTTGTGTTATAATTTTCTTATCAAACTTGTGTTACAACTTTTTTAACCCGTGTTATAAAAGAACTATTAGCCTTGCAAAAGTAACTGAGAAAGAATGATATACCAACATATGAAAAATGCAAATTATTAAGATTGTTTTCTTTAAAGTTATGCAGCCAAAAATGTGCAATAAATGTTTAAAATTAGAGAGCAAGGTGAAATGTTCCTACACATGTATCTGTAATTATAGATAATGAATCTATATTATCAGGTATAATATAAATATGGACAGTGTATTTAATTTAATTATTTGACATTCTTAAAGTATGAAAAGTAAATATTTAATTATCTGATATAATGTAAATATGGACACCGAATCTAATTATCTGATTTAGTGTCTATAATTATTGTCCTAGTATGAACAAAATAAGTTTGACATCTATAATTGATTCATTGGTTTTCCTTTGTTAACTTTAGGTTTTGCTAATCAAGTGTAAAACAGTAAACTATCTGGAACTAGAGAATTTTTGTGGGCATGCGCATTGGAGATAAGGGAGGCAATTTTAGGCACTACAATCAGTAACTCCGTTGCAACCGTGAAATCTTCTATAGTCTAAAGATCTGGCCTCACACCCATATAGATATAAGAATCTGGTCTAAAGATCTGGCCTCACACCCATATAGATATAAAAATCAATAGTCTAAAGACCTGGCCTCACACTCGTATATATATAACAATCTAAGTCTAAAGATCTGGCCTCACACCCATATAGATATAAGAATCTGGTCTAAAGATCTGGCCTCACACCCATATAGATATAACAATCAATAGTCTAAAGACCTGGCCTCACACTCGTATATATATATATAACAATCTAAGTCTAAAGATCTGGCCTCCCACCCATATAGATATAACAATCAATAGTCTAAAGACCTGGCCTCACACTCGTATATATATAACAATCAATAGTCTAAAGACCTGGCCTCACACTCGTATATATATATATAACAATCTAAGTCTAAAGATCTGGCCTCCCACCCATATAGATATAAGAATCTGGTCTAAAGATCTGGCCTCACACCCATATAGATATAACAATCAATAGTCTAAAGACCTGGCCTCACACTCGTATATATATATATAACAATCTAAGTCTAAAGATCTGGCCTCCCACCCATATAGATATAAGAATCTGGTCTAAAGATCTGGCCTCACACCCATATAGATATAACAATCAATAGTCTAAAGACCTGGCCTCACACTCGTATATATATATATAACAATCTAAGTCTAAAGATCTGGCCTCCCACCCATATAGATATAAGAATCTGGTCTAAAGATCTGGCCTCACACCCATATAGATATAACAATCAATAGTCTAAAGACCTGGCCTCACACTCGTATATATATATAACAATCTAAGTCTAAAGATCTGGCCTCACACCCATATAGATATAAGAATCTGGTCTATAGATCAGGTCTTGAACATGGATAGATATAACAATAAGGTATAGAGACTTTGGCCTTACACCTGGATGAATTTAACAATCTGGTACAGAAATAATATAGTTCTTCAGCTTGAGTCTAAATTAGTGATTTGCACTCAACCAATTACAATAGCTTTTACATTCATTTATGATTAGCTGAAAATAGAATTCAGACTCTAGCTCAGAAGTTTCATGATTTCCGGCATAGCTCTATGGTCATGAAACTCACAAATCAAAAATCAAACTTAAACTAAAATTAAAACATAAAAGAATAAACTAAGTCCCAAATGATTGGTGAATTTCAGTACATAAAAAAATGTTGTAGAGATGCAAGCAACAAAACGTTTCTGAAAATTTGGTGATTCTATCCTCAGTAACATCAAAATTATAGTATACCAAAAGTTTTGTAAGTCTGAATATGTGCTCAAGTTTTAAAAGCATCAGGCCAAGTGTTAACGTCTGTCTTTAACCCTAAACTTAACCCTTACACTAACTCTGTCCTGGAATATGTTTCACTACATTTGCTAGAATGAGCATTTATTCCTGAAAACAAAGTCACCCATGAGGTGTCATAGATGCACATGCATCATTTTCTAAGAAATGGAGCTAAGGCCAAAAAAATTCAATGACAACAATGCCAACAACAACTGTACACCTCTTTCAGTTAACACCTACCATATTAATGTGCCTATACGTAGTCCAATTTCAATGACCACATACCTTGATCTGCCATCACATAATGAGCCAGCAGATTATGGTTAATATGGTTTGTCCTAGTGAAACTGCATACACCCAGATCTGATTGTGGAACATGTAACTGTGCAGTATGCAGTTGGACACGACTTGTAAGCCAGTAAATAAGGTATATCTTGTCTGTGTTTCTCTGATAAAATATAACTTACTTGGTGTCTAGGACTGAATATACTGTTTTTAAAAAGTCCATAGGTGGTTGATTTTCTCCTGTTGTCAAGGTGTGAAAGTAGACTACAACATAATCTTTCTCTACCACTGGGTCCAGAATACGAATCAGGTACAGCAGAGCCTATGTGCAATTTGAGAAAAACATACATTGACAATTTATTTGTAACAAGTTAAAAAAACATTGCCATATTATTTGTAACAAGGCAAGTTAAACAAAAATTGACAATTTATTTGTAACAAGGCAAGTTAAAAAAAAATTTATAATTTATTTGTAACAAGCAAGTTAAACAAAAATTGACAACTTTTCCTGGAGCTTGGGTCTCCTGTCCTGGAATTCCACTAAAAGATTTATCGTCTTTTCCTTTTATACAAGACTTGGAGTATTTGGAGCTTCGTTAGATTGGCATTCGAATTCTTAATGATGATGCTAAAATAGAATAGCTGCCAACCCTCTGAGATAAAAAATGCTGACTGCTTGTGAAAAAAATACTGATTTTCAAGAACAAATACTGATTTTTTAAATTTTAATGCAAATTTAACTATTTACAACATAAACAACCACCAGTAAAGTAGGACAGTGCCTTACATAATTATTTAAAGTCAAAGATGCATGTGTTGCACACTGATACCTTCTGGACGGGTAGCATGTTCCATTCGGGTGCCAATTCAGAAGATGCAAGAGAGCAACAATTAGAAACAGGCTGTTTATAGGAGCCGTTTACACACCTAATTTTGTTTTCTTCAATCATTATTGATTCCAATGTACCAACTTTCAATGATGATCTCAATTCTGTAATTTTCTTACTGTTTTTGTTCAAGCATAAGAGTGTTCCTTTGAGATTTTACTGTCTGGAAAACCTGGCAGCTATGGAATGGTTTAGCATCCTCAGTTAGTATACTGCTGGTGTCAAACCAATCAATATGTTTGCACTGGTTAATTTCTCAACTTTTAATGTCACTTAAAAAAGAACTCTATATCATTAAGAATAATAAAAACAACTGGCACAAGCCAACTGCAGATAAAGAAATACCAAATCCTGATTGAAAAAAGAATCAACCAATTAGAAATAGAAATGACAAATATGCGTGTCTTTTATTAGAACTTGCTAGTTTATTTCTGAATGTATCATTGCAAATTTGCAGAATAATCCATTGATAAGACAAAATAAACAACTTTGGAGTTGTCTGTCACTTGCCGTTCCTCCATGTACAAAGGCTCCAAGTTCTGCAAATCTAGCAGGACAGCAGCTGCAGAGCTGAAGAGGCAAGCCAGAAATGCATGTGCCATCAACCCTCCTGGAAATGTCCCACTCATCCCCTGTCCCTTATGCAAATGAACATTCTGTGCAATGGTTGGCCTCATCGGCCACCTTTCTACACAGTATTCATTCCACCTTTGATTTTGGCCAGCTGGTTGTTTCAACATTTCCATTTGTTTATAATTAGCAGATGTCTTTTGTTACCTGACAGGAGGACAGGTAAGTGTTTTAACCACTAAACTGGCTTGGGAAAAGGGATTTTTGTCTGGCAACAATGCCAGAACCCATCTGTTCTACAACATTAATCTACACCAAAAAAAACTTTTAAAATCTAAAGTGGATCGAGCAGGATGAGATTCCATGCATAACAGCATACTGGCCTGATCAAATGTTGACTATCATTGTCAATTAAGGTAAGAGTAACACATGCTTGATAAAGCAGCATGATTATCACAGCTGTGTAAACAGGTACTTATTTATGGTTGCTTACAACAAAGCAAGCTACATCCAAGTTTTTAAGATAGTACATTTATTTTCAATGCTCTGAAACTCCTTTACTGAATTTTGGAGGCATTATTTAAGTTTGGCACAATATAATTTGAATCCAAGGGATGTACTTCATTCAGTGCAAGTCAAAATCTTCAATGTACATGCAGTGATGGCATGACGTAAACTTGCTCACTAAATGCAATTGTTGTTTGTTTTCATCATACATAGAGAATATTTTAACAAGTTAAATATTTACATTTTCAGGGCAAGATAAAAATTTAATTACTGGTTCATTGAAACAGCATTCAAATGCAATATATTTATTTAATGCTTTAACAAACAATAATAAACTAAATACAAAAGGAATGTGTTACTGTTGCACAATGCTTACAGCAACATGCTAATACTCAATTCTTGTTACTGGTCAAATTATACATATTTGAACTGGGTAGAAATAATAAGGAAAAGGAGGATAACTAAACATATTAAGACTTTGCAAACAAATTATATCAATTTATATCTTTTCCATGTATTATTCCATGACGATAGTCCCTTAACAACCAGTCATTTTCTTCTTGTCTAATAGTCATTACAATAGAGTTAATACATTGATCAATTAGTAGAAACAAAAAGTGTCCTAGAACTTGTAGAATATGAAAAAATTTCTATAATTCTGTGTACCAACATTTATGGATAAAAATATACTTCTGAAATATTTGAGGGTCTCAGAAAACTAGTCTCAAGACTTACGGTCATTATCATTATCATTAGTAGGCAAGAGTTTGTGACAAATTAGTTCCATTGTAAATTAAGTCCACCTTTTCAAGATCCACAGAGTTGGCAGGGAAGTTTTTCCCAACAAAAGCAACAACTGGACGGCCAAATCTGTCCACTCCTGTCCGATATAGACACCTCAGCATTGCTATTTCAGTTAGATCCTCTAGTCTGGCTCGCTTCAATAATCTCTCATATCTGAAGAATACAAAAAAGTTTGTATATTCACCCAAAGGTACATCTGCAAGGCTGCATGACTTGGAGGCTGACAATGTCAAATAAACTGATTCAAATGCAAACTTAAACAATGTGTGATGAATGGAAAATCTTACAAGAATATGTCCCTGTCCATATCAGGACACAGAATAGCATTATTTAAATTTGGACAGTTTGATAATTGTGGAATGTTATTTCAATTCCTTCTGCTGCACTAGATAACAATAATATATTATTAAGTTCTGTTTCTCTGATCATTTCTTGAAGAAGAATAAAAAACACTCTTCCAGGATATAGTGAATTTATAGTTGCACATATTTGCCACTCAGTTTTCGAAGTAAATTTCATTGAATCTTTGTTTAAAATGCATCCATTTTAAAAAAGACCTGACAAAGTACTAAATCAAGTCAAGTTTCACATGTAATATTACCCAATTTAAAGTAATTTTGATATAAAGTTTATTTTCTATTTTAATCATATTTTTAAAAACTTTACAATTCAGATGTAAATAAAATTTAAGCAGCACTTTAATGAACAACATTTCATTTGCAAACATTATAAGATTAATGACTTCAAGCACTCTGATGTCACAATAGATCTTCACAATACCAACATGGATATCAATAGCTCAATTTAGCTGCCCCAAATTATTGATGGATACTTTTGTCTTGCTATCTTTGTATGTGACTGAGAAAAGAAAATTTTTCCAACAAACCTTCTCCTGAGCTCAAGGTTCCTCTGTTCACTATCAGAACGTCTTTTTAGTATGTTTTTCTTCAAAGCATCTGGATCTTCCTCCATCTGGGAAAATGAGTGTCGCCCAACTTCAAGTACTGTAGATGACCCAAATGTTCTGTTAAGGTCTATTGTTTCCTCCAAATCAGTGTCATCATTTCCTGAAACATAGAATGAGACATTGAAATCTGAATCTTAAAAATGTTATTTCTGCAACCACTTTTGCCCTAGTTTGATAACTACAAACAAAATTACAGTCTCAAATAAATTAATGCTCATCACAATTTTCTCAAAGGATATTTTATAATAAATTATGTTTCTCTGAGAAGACTTACCCAATCACAATTTAAGTCAGGAATTACACTCCAATTTCTCTTGAATTCAACCCTCCAGAAAGGACAAGAAAATTTAATCTTTCCTGTAATGTGACCATACATATTCTTGAAAGAAAACAATTTCCTGTTCCAACTAAAATCATTCCCCAATTACATTAACATCGGAAGAATAATAGTAGAGGTGCAATTGCATCAACATCCAATCTCTGCCATGTTATCCTTCAAAAACAAAATAGGACTGGACACCCTATGTGAAAGACAAAACCAGGGAAGGAAAACTTAGTCATGTAAACTGTAACACCAATACAAAGATAATGAGAAGAATAAGTGCTGTTTTATTACCAAACAATAAGTTCCAGCTAAACCAAAGAAAAGCTAGAAATTAACTGCAGCTTGTGATGATGTTCTGCAATTACAAACAAAGCATGTTGATCATCTCAGCAACTGCCAAGTTCTCAGACATGTAGCATGATGTCCCACCCAGTCACATTATCCTGACACTAGGCCAACCAGTCCTATCACTAGTGCCAACTGTAGAAATAAGCTGATTACTTACCTTACATCACGATATGAATTAATGTTTGGTCCTGGACAGATTTTGAAATAAAAAGTGGTCGCTTGTGAGGGGAACATTTTACATTTTTGTACTAATATGCTGGCGGGGGGAGGGGGGGCATTCTATAGGGGGGTGCTTTTGAACACAAACTCATCAGTGCCAAGGGATTCTGTCCATAGAAGTGAGTGGCCACTGGTCAGGGGGGCTTTTCAAGAGGTGGGACAACTGTAGATCCCACTGCCACTGATCACAGTAGAACAGTTTAACAGATGTGTCCCCAAATGACATAGACTGGCTTCTGTTTAACAGATGTGTCCCCAAATGACATAGACTGGCTTCAGTTTAACAGATGTATCCCTAAATGACATAGACTGGCTTCTGTTTAACAGATGTGTCCCCAAATGACATAGAATGGCTTCTGTGCAGACAATATTTTCCAAACTGTTGCAAGAACTTTTTTCTGTGGTTGAGATTGAAATCCAGTAATAAGAGCAATTGTAAAAGGATTGTAACTGGGCCAGAAGGTTCATCTGCAGCGAGCATATTAAGAGTCACATGAGGTGGAGTAGGCCAAATGCAACACTCTGAACACCACAAAACTGCACAAACTCCATATATATATATATTGCATTCTGATTTCTTTGATAATATATTCATATATATTTCATAAAGTCTTATCCCTATATAGTAATTCTTTATGAAAGTTTGGGTTGCTGAATATTTGTATTCTTAGTAAATAGTTTCTTTGTTATATTCATATTTAGAATAGAGACACATTTGTAATGTAAGCAAAAATAAAAAATAGCTTCTTTGTTGTATGTATGTAGTGTATGTGTAATACAAGTTTCATTTGCTAAAGCTTAAGTCTAAAGATAGTAAAAAAGATCCAATTTGAAACAAATAACAAAAACAACAGATATTGTAAAGCAAAATGACATTAATTAGTACACCTATGTAATATAATATAGTACTTTGACCTTGGGAAAATCTTATGTAACAGTACATCTATGTAATATAATATAGTCATTTGACCTTGGGAAAATCTTATGTAACAGTACATCTATGTAATATAATATTGTCATTTGACCTTGGGAAAATCTTATGTAACAGTAGTAGGGAAAGAGAGAATGTGTTTATGCTCCACTGATGTTTATGTACTGTTTGACCATGTTCCATGCCAATAGTTTTCATTGACTCCCCCATATGCCTATCTACCTTGCATTAACCAGACAGCATAGCCCTGCAGGATCAATGCAATTTAGTTTCTGCAAGGACGCTGATCCCTCCCTGTTCCCATGTAATTTCATTTTGTTCCTAAAAGGAGTACATGTTGCCGTCAAAAGTTAGTATGAGCAGTTTTATATATATATATATATGTATATATACTTGTTATTCTGTCAAAATGTCAGTTCATTTCATGTAACTAGTGTAACTCTCAGAGTTATCTTATAATGGAGGAACTTCAAATATTTTTTAGTATTTAAAAATGATTTTACAATGAAATTATCTATTTATCAAGGAATAAAGAGTTTAAGGCTATAATTTTGTCTTTTATTTCCAGATCTCGTTGGATTCCCTCTCTGGACATATAGAGAGTAGCTAGCCCAGCATGCTCCAGGTGATACCATCCAGAGGGGATGACTTACTGGTCCAATCCTCACATAAAGGTCCTTTTTGGTTCACCTTGGCATATTACTATTGGAATCAATATGATAGAAAATTGCAATACAAAATAAATATAAACTGTTTCAGTTGTAATTTGTTTACATACTCTTTATTAAATATTTTGTTTCTTCTAATTCTGCATCTTAGGAGCTTGTTAAAATTGTATAACTGTTACAGCTGTAAGATTTAATTATTTTATTGATTTCCAGATCCATTTGGACTTATGAGATCTGATATATAATTTTATTCCAAAACTAAAACATACCAGAATTTACTTGTGTTTCAGCTCTGGAGTAGCTGATCATAGTTCTATAGAAATATATTCTTTATGTAGTTTCGATGTTCAAATGTAGTCACTTGGTTACAATTTATAATGGCTTTTACTATCAATTTTACAAAGACCAAGCGTTATGATGTTGATCTTACTGGACAAAGGCTTAAATAGTAAGCATTCAAGATTTTGGTTAGCCACCAAGCAGTGGTAACGGGGAGGTCGTGTGTAAAAATTGAATCCCGATGTCATCACATGAAATAAAAAGTTTCAATGTTATAGAAGGGCTGGATTTAAGAGGTAAGGGAGGGAGTGTACATTTCCTAATGTAATATTTAATGTGACAAGTGAATGTATTTTACTGGCAAATGTCAGTGTTTGACCAACCAAATGAACGCTTGAGATATTTAGATAACTATGAATGACCTTCCATATATAGGGTACCAGTCTACCATGTTTGAAACAGTTCAATACTATTGATTCCCCTGCTGTATCCCCAAAATTATGTTCTATGGCTTGAGTACCATACAACCCCCCTGTTATCTGGCATGAATATATTATCATTTATCCGAATCACATGCGTACAAAAACTTGATATAACAGTTATGTAAATTCTTAAATTTAATAGCCTGCTATAACTGTCTGTAAGACTTGGTCTTATTGGTGAAAGCTAAAGTGAAGATGCTGAACATGGGAACAGAAACTGGAGTAACATAGGTTACCAACATGGGGTTAGGAACTTTGATGTTATTAAGATTGGAATAATGCCTGAGAACAAACTAATCATTTAGGCTTTTACAATTAGGATGATCTCAAGCTCTTTTGGACCTATACTACTGCATGACCTTAGGCTCTTTTGGACTATACTATTTGCATGACCTCAGGCTCTTTTGGGCTATACTAATTGCATGACCTCAGGCTCTTTTAGACCTATACAATTTGCATGACCTTGGGCTCTTTTGGGCTATACTATTTGCATGATCTCAAGCTCTTTTGGGCCTATACTATTTGCATGACCTCAGGCTCTTTTGGGCCTATACTATTTGCATGACCTCAGGCTTTTTTGGGCCTATACTATTTGCATGACCTCAGGCTCTTTTGGGCCTATACTATTTGCATGACCTCAGGCTTTTTTGGGCCTATACTATTTGCATGACCTCAGGCTCTTTTGGGCCTATACTATTTGCATGACCTCAGGCTTTTTTGGGCCTATACTATTTGCATCACCTCAGGCTCTTTTAGGCCTATACTATTTGCATGACCTCAGGCTCTTTTGGGCCTATACTATTTGCATGACCTCAGGCTTTTTTGGGCCTATACTATTTGCATGACCTCAGGCTCTTTTGGGCCTATACTATTTGCATGACCTCAGGCTTTTTTGGGCCTATACTATTTGCATGACCTCAGGCTCTTTTGGGCCAATACTATTTGCATGACCTCAGGCTTTTTTGGGCCTATACTATTTGCATGACCTCAGGCTCTTTTGGGCCTATACTATTTGCATGACCTCAGGCTCTTTTGGGCCAATACTATTTGCATGACCTCAGGCTCTTTTGGGCCTATTTATGGATGAGAAGTAAGAGGCCCAAAAAGGTGTATTATTGATCACTTGGGTTGTTGATGTATGTCAGCTTGTGATTGCAAATTACCACACAAATGAAACTATAAATGGAAAGAAAAGACTGGAGCACAAAAGCTGCTACATTATTTTTTAATTTTGTGTCTTATACATCCCCTCTAGACTAAATACAGGATAACTTTCTCAGCACAAAAAAGAACAAGGCATTTATTTGTTCAATGGATCTCTCTCTGTCCCTGGTTGTCATTAAAAACTCTGATACTGTTCATAACCACACCATTAAAGTACATACACTTACTCGACATTTAAAGGGATTTAATCTGTCAGCATGGGTTCCTGGTTTTGTATTTACCAGTTGGATCCCCAAGTTCAGGGAGTCATAACCATGGAACAACTGATATCCCTATCCAAGGACCTGTGCAGGCAATGTGGTTGAGGCAATTGACACAAGACCATGCAGGCTTAAATCCCACCATCTAATCAGCCAGGATCCTCATTAGTATGCATAGATCTCATTCAAAATCACACTCATCTGAAATCCTGATGATACAATTGATACAAGCTCACACAGCAAGTCTGGGCAAAATCTGTTCAGAAACATTTTCCTGAGTGCTCACAAGCTCGGCCAATCGGACATCAAATCACTTCCTTAACAGGAGTGTATGTCACTCTTGTAACAACCTCAATAATTCAAAACTATGCATGGATCTTGACCATTACTAAATTTATCCTAAGTCTGGAGATATTAGTACATATTCCAAGTCTAAATAAAGTCGGATTAAAGTTATGGCTTCCAGAGAAGAAACATGCCCAGTCACTCAGGTCCACAATCATATCCCTACTATGCACAAGTCTTACACTTTATCAAAACTTATCAAGAGCTCGATAAAAGATCTTATTTCAAGTTTGCTTAAAAATAAAAATCAAATGAGAAATATGAACTTCCAGATTAGTAACAAGGCCAGTCATCCTTATTAAAATATTCAAATATTTCCTTAATCACTGAATATGTCAGTGATCTTAACAGTATAAGCTATTTTTTACATATGATCGACACTGAATCAGATATACAGCTTTCAGGATGACAAGAAGCTCAGTAAATCAAATAAAAGATCATCTATTTGTATGCACAGACCTCACTGGTTGTCAAACTTGTCTAAAGAATCGATGAAATAAGCTTTATGGTAGAAATCAGATTTTAAAAAAAAACATGGCCTTCTGAGAGATAATCTTTGAATGAAGAATGACTATTGAACAACAAAGGTCACAATATGAAAGACGATGGATAGAGGGTCATGCCATAAGCTCATTTATTCTTACTGCTAGATGAAGTATGAACTGCTGATACAAGTACATTCAGAATTTCATAATAATAGTATCCCATAGTATTTTACTTGCCATAATTATGTGTGTAAAAGTCAGACTTCAGGCTATTGAATTTGCCAAGATTTCCCTAACCAGACAATACTAAATATATGCAAACACTTAATAGCACTCATCTGGCTATTTATTAATCTATAACCCTTCCATAGTCACTGCCAAGTTATTTCTGACAATGAGGTCAAGATCCAACATTTTAGCCATAATTTTAAAAGTACTGAAGTACTGGGAACAAGACAGAGGTAGATCAATATTGTGCCTATAAAATTACCAAAATAATAAATTTTAAAGAATAGAATTTCCCCACATATTAAAGATTACTTAATTCCATTAAATTTAAAAATGTAACCAAAGAATAAATGTAAGTATATTTGGTGATTTGCATAAACATACTGTAAGCAGCTAAGGTGGGTTTATCCATGATTCTAATTTGTCTCTCAGGTATAATTGGCTCTCCATCATCATTTCCGATGTCCTTTGGCAACTTTGGAAGTACTTCCTCTTCTTCCTTTGGGCTCCGAGGAAAATACAGAGGAAGGGTCTTTTCATACACATCCTGTTGAATGGTAAAAGACTGAGTCAGTTATATTACATAAGGTTTACAACTCCTGATTTATTATGTTGAGATATAAAAAACATTTCATGATTCACAAATAACTATTCCACAAAAAAAACAATCCTTAAATGAGCACTACTCTATATTTTGAAGAAAAAACCAAAACTAAAGAAAACTTCAAATAATTGTTGTCCTCTAAAACAAACACAGGTCTGTGATGCATGAAGTATACATGAAACATTTACACAGACAATTGAAGTCAAACAATCCTATTAAAAGAGTGGGAATGTTGATTTTGAGTTCTATGCATAGTGTACAGGGACTATTGTATACATATTCCAATAACTCTGGCTGTTACTACTGAGAATGATGACTACCTGTAAATATCAGTGGGATGAAGACTGACATTCCAGAAAAAGAAAATGTGGAAAAACTTGCTGTACAAATAGGATTACATTGATTGAAAAGATAGATAAAGATGAAACAGCAGACAATACAACAGATGAAATTGAACTTAGTGCTTCAAGTCTATGGAAAATGACATTAAGTTGATAAGAGACAAAGAGGGGCATCTCAAAACAGTTAACTATGAATGCTGGAATATTACTAATCTAGTTGATACCATCATTTCTGGAAGATCTTTACAGGACTTTAAATCACAATGACATATTTGTGATGGAGGATATTGAACAAGATGGACATGTATATTAAATATTATGGATAAATTTATCATTACCTGACATGAACAGGGCAGGTGAGGAGGTATGTATACAATTGTTAACATGCATGTATGCTTTAGTATGTATGTGCATGCGTTTGTGTGTGAGATAGATGTGCATTCATAAATACTGTACTGTGCTGTATTCTTTCAGGCATTCACTATATAATAATTTGACCACTCTGGTGACCTTAGTAGTTAGAGTGTCCACCAAGGATGCCTCCAGCATCTGAGGCAGGTTCAAACTCCAGTCGAGTCAAAACAAAGTCTAATAAAATAGTACAAGTAGTTGCCTTGCTTGGGGCTCAGCATTAAGAAGTTAATGTTAGGACTGGTTGGCATTGTGTCTGGATTCTGTGACTGGGTGGGACATGATGTCCAAATACTAAACATCACTATAAACTGCAGACATTTTAGCAAACTGGCTCAAATCATTAAAGCTATGTTAAGAAACCAAAAAAAAATCACATATAATAATTCTGAACACCAATAATAAAAGAACAACTCACAACTCAACAAACCTTTTAGGCTCATCTAGTTTAAAATTTTAAATTTCTAAATTTTTGTCTGTCAAGTTGAATTATTTCATCATGCTGATTCTGAGATCTATCTATCAAATATACAAAGCAGGACATATCTATATCAACTTGTACTTACGAATGTGTCATCTCCACATACAAACACTATGGCGTCTACATCATTACTGAACTTCTCTAAAAATCTCCTAATAGTTCCTGCAATCATAAATGACTTGTGTGAGAAAATAAGATAATTTCTAACCTGGTAAACAGAGATACTATAGTGGTTTCTGAACTGAACCAGATCTAGCATTGCAGAATGTATCAGCAGATCGGGGTCTATATTCATCCCCTAAAATAATTAAGTTTAATGAATAATGTTGATCCCTACTGACCAACACATAATATACTGACCAACACATAATATACTGACCAGCACATAATATACTGGCAGATCTGGGTTTATGCTGTACTGTCAGATATGTATTGCACACATAGGCATAATTTTTAGTTACTATAATAATGAGATTGAAATGTTTTAAGAAGAGAAACCTGTTAAGTTCATGATTATGATACAAATCAAAGATGATACGACACCAGACAATGCATAATTATATACCATAAGTCACATATATCAGTTGTGTGTGTGTGTGCACGTGTGTGCATGCGTGTGTGTGTATGTGTACATGTGTGTGTGTATGTGTGCATGTGTGTGTATGTGTGTGCAACACTGTGCATGTGTGTGTATGTATGCATGTGTATGTGTGCATGTGTGTGTATGTGTGTGTGCATGTGTGTATATGTGTGTGCATGTGTGTGTGTGTGTGTGTGTGTGTGTGTGTGTGTGCGTTTGTATTTGGTGTTAACCGAGGACATTCGTGAGATTACACACCAACGTACCGAGGACACACCTCCAACCGAGGACGTCCTCGGTTGGAAATGGTGGGATAAATGTTAAAATATTGCTTCTACCAACTATTTGACCCTAGAAAAACTTAAAATCATGTTATTCAGAAATGTACCCATTTACACGTTTGGTGTTTGTTCGCGATTTTGGAGTGTATCTTTCTTCCAAAGCTGACGCTACACACGCCCGAAACCATGTCCTCGATTGCCCGGTGAAAAACTTGTAGAGAGATCTCCGCTATCAAATTACACGTTGCAAAAACGTATTATCTCCCTTAAGATCCAAGCATCAAATACCAACTGCTAAACTAAATTAAAAGAAAAGCTTGTGCATATATCAGTCCTTGGTATATTTATTAATACTTTATGCATGTGAGACAATAGTGTTTGGAAACTCACGATACATGCATGCTCGTCCAATACAGGCAAATAAATAGACATATACGAAAGAATTACATCAAAATGCTTTTGGAAATATGCATGAATATATTGTTTAGTTGTACCGAAATTGCGGGCCATTCGTAAAGTTCAAACGTCCTTCTTTACGGCGAGGTTTAATGCACGTAAAGATAGTGAAAAGACATCTTTGATATGCAAAAGTTATTTTTTGATTATTAAATGAGATTTTTCCGCCCTTATTTCATCTGCCCACTTAGTATTCAAATACGATTGAACAGGTGACATCATAAATCATAAACCGTTCAATGCAATCAATGTACTTTTAAATGCATATACTTGCTCCAGGTCGTGATTTGGTGACTTTGATTAACATACCGTGAATTGTTTTGAGTCGATAGTTCCGTTGTAAACGAAATCTTATTAAAACAGCACACAAAATATAAACATAATGCAGCAATCTATATTGTTTTCCCAAATTTAAAAAGATTTTCAACAATAGCCAAACGTTTAGAATTTTCTACTGGACCAACCTGTATTTATAATGTGAAAGAACAATTATTTAGAGCTGCATTTGTTTGTAATATTATTACTCATTTAGTCTTCCTTTAGTATGTTTTACACATACGGTGATGCGGGAAATTTTTCTTTATAAAACTAAATCTGTTACTGTTGTATCATTAAAATATATTCTTGTTCATTCATGGCGCCAAACCAATAAAACAGGATAAACTGTTTGTAAAAGGTATTGAAAACTTATCCCTGTCAACTAACTCTATAAACACATGTACTCTCATAATCCTCTGTATTTCAGTTCCAGAATACTTGAACTTTATAGCTATTTAGGAGGTTTCAATTCAGTTAAAAAAGATAAGTTGTTGTCATTGTTGTTGTTATTGTTGTTTTAGCATATGATTATATTTTGTGTTGTGGTGAAAAAGTAGTAGCAAAATGCAGTTTTCGTGAAATGCACAATATGCTGAACACAAAAATTCGTTCTTATTTTCAACATCAACTCTGCATGTACCAGAGAGAGAGACAGAGACAGAGAGAGAGAGAGAGAGAGAGAGAGAGAGAGAGAGAGAGAGAGAGAGAGAGAGAGAGACGCGTATTATGCAACGAAAATAGTACTCTATTTTGTAAAAAAATACGAATAGTCATTGCCGAAAATGCGAGTTTCCTGCCGTAAACGTTCAAATCCAGCCGAATCATATTATCTCCAGAACGGTGGATTAGTCAGAAGCGTGTTATGTCATACTAATGTCTAATTGCAGGACAATTAGTCATTCAATAACTTGAACAGTCAGTCAATAACAACAATATATATATATATATATATATATATATTCAAATACTAATTCAATTGCCCTAAAGAACAGTTGTAAACGAAACTCACTAGCCCACCTGAGCTATCACTACTAATATGTATCATAAAGCATCCGTATCTAACATGGTATTTTATTTCGTTAATTTTCCATGACAAAGCTAGTAACATAATTATCGTACATGAGACTCCATTCCAAATCTAGCCGTGTCACGTCTAGAAAACTATTTTTTCAGTATCGTAAGAGTATTCATTTTCTGTATCTTTGTCTGACATAGCAGTAGATTACTTTCCATAATTAAACCTTTACTTTTTTAATAACTTTATTACTTATATAATTTCCTCATATTCATGCAGAATCTTGGTGTTAGTTTGGATTTCAGATCTTGTGAATTGCAGTACAATGTGTTCAGTACATTTGGGGATTTCTCTAAAATCAAAATGGAAACAGAAAAAATAAGGCGCAAATCGACCAGCTGTATAAAACACTGCGAGCGAGTTCATTCAGAAAATGCATTATTATTATTACTTCAAGAGTAGAGTTGACATCCTTTTTATATGTATTGCTGGTGCACTGATATTGTGAACGCTTTATATAGCTGGCATTTATTCCGCTCATGATCATTACATAGTTTTACATAGTTCTGAACGAATATCCAACCCAATTTATATGTGGAGTTATTTTACGACAAAACAAGCTAAGTAGGTTACTTAGTACCGACGGTAAAGCGTTTAGCCCAGGGATACACAAGGTGTGCGACACCGGAAAGCTAACAAATGGGCATTTTTGGCACTCAAATTCGACCCGTATATTTATACATTTACTAAATGCCAGTTATCTGCAAAATGAAACACATATCGCTTCTGACATTATCCATTTCCCTTTAAAAATGTGCATGTAAAACGATTGTTTTACATCATCGTTCACAACAAGATTTAAGGACTGATAACTAAACACTCCGTACTAATATTACAAAAAGCTTGATCTTAATTTTCCGGTCGAATTACATATAGGTATGAGTAGATACGTTTTCTTTTTAATTGGAGTGTGATTTAACATCTGTGAGTTTTGACACTGAAATGACCTTATTTCCTGACCAGCCTGCACATGAACAATATAACCTAGAACGCATTAGGCATTATTAAGCTTTATTTTTCCTTCCTATCTCATTGTCGACAAAAAAAGCTAAATAACACATTGTGCTTTTATAATAATAAGATCGAAGTTTATTTCATTTCATTTTTATTATATTGACATACTTTCAATATTAGCATGCAAAGTTTTAAGTATCAATATTACCAATGAGAAATGAAAATTAGGCGGCAGAATATATGTATTCTATGTTAATAATTCGCATAGTATTAATTATCCATAAACGGGTAAAACAAACTTTGGTTTGAAAACGATACGAGTTTTCTCATTTTACACAAGTGTTGTTTGTTTTTTTTTTTTTTGTTTCAATTTTTGTTCATTCTTCATGTACAATTTTCTCAGCTTTAAACATTATATAAATGGCAGACTAAATTATACAACATTGATGAATTTAGCACTGATCAAAGCTTTGCATGCCTGTAAAGAACGCTCTATAGCTTCGGACAGAAGAAAGGAATCTCCATGTACCGTTACTAAAAGGTGAAAGAGGGGTCAAGTTTGTCTGCATTTTACGGGTCCTACTGATGCATCAATCACAATTAAGTATTAACTTTGCAGGTGACTGTTAGGACACGACCAAATAAAGTTATATTTTATTTAAACAAAGTGTTTTTCAATAAAACGTTGTAATGGATTGTAAACAATTATATAAGATATAATAGGTAGATTACACGAGTGTCTGTGTTAAATGAAATGTATGGAACAAATTGAATTGTTTAGGACTTTAAACCATTTTAAATCTTCTTAAATTTACCACGGCATTACAATGTAAATACCAATATTATTCAGTAAGAACCGTATAAAGAGATCACTTTAAATTACATTGCCTAACGTTATATATTGTCATGCCATATTTCATTATATAAATGGGCGTGTGTTATTAAACTAGTGTAATATTGGAAAATATGATCAATCAATCAATAAATTGACCAGTCACTCAGTAACAACAAGCTATATATTCAAATAATAATGTAATTGCCTAAATAACAGTTGTAGACGAAACCCTTATGGAAGTTACAGTTACTCTGGATTTGATTTAACAATCTTTCAATCATATCGCTACGATGTCTGCAGTGTGACGGTTTATAATGATATCTTGCACTGGGGCATCATGTAGCAGACATGTAGCATGATGTCACACCCTGTCACATTATCCTGATACCAGGCCAACCAGTCCTAACACTAACCTCTTAACGTTGTGTGCCAAGCGAGGCAGCTGCTAGTACCATTTTTATAAGTCTTTGGTATGACTCGGCCGGGGTTCGAACCCGCTACCTACTGAATCAGAGTCAGATGCTTTAACCACTAGGCCACCGAAGCGATCAATACTAGTATGTATCATGAAGCATCCGTATCTAACATGGTAATACGTTTTGTTCATTTCCTATTACAAAGTTAGTCATATAGTTACCGTACATGAGACTCCTATCCAAATCTAGACGTGTTATATAATACAGGTCAAGCAAAACTTATCTTTCAGTACCCTAAGAGTATAGCAGTGGATTACTTTCCCATAATTAAACCTTTACATCTATATTTTTATAACTTTATTAATTCTAAAAAATTGCTGATATTCATGCAGAATGTTGGTGTCAGTTTAATTTTCAGATCTTGTAGTTGCACTACAATGGGTAAAGTACATTTTGGGATTTCGCTAAAAACAAAAGGAAAAATAAAAAGGTGCAAATCGACCAACTGTATAAAACAATGCGAGCGAGATCATTCAGAAAATGCATTATTATTATTACTTCAAGAGTAGAGTTGACATCCTTTTTTTATGTATTGCTGGTGCACTGATATTGTGAACGCTTTATATAGCTGGCATTTATTCCGCTCATGGTCATTACATAGTTTTACATAGTTCTGAACGAATATCCAACCCAATTTATATGTGGAGTTATTTTACGACAAAACAAGCTAAGTAGGTTACTTAGTACCGACAGTAAAGCGTTTTGCCCGGGGATACACAAGGTTTGAGACACCGGAAAGCTAACAAATGGGCATTTTTGGCACCCAAATTCGACCCGTATATTTATACATTTACTAAATGCCAGTTATCTGCAAATTGAAACACATATCGCTTCTGACATTATCCATTTCCCTTTAAAAATGTGCATGTAAAACGATTGTTTTACATCATCGTTCACAACAAGTTTTTAAGGACTGATAACTAAACACTCCGTACTAATATTACAAAAAGCTTGATCTTAATTTTCCGGTCGAATTACATATAGGTATGAGTAGATACGTTTTCTTTTTAATTGGAGTGTGATTTAAGATCTGTGAGTTTTGACACTGAAATGACCTTATTTCCTGACCAGCCTGCACATGAACAATAAAACCTAGAACGCATTAGGCATTATTAAGCTTTATTTTTCCTTCCTATCTCATTGTCGACAAAAAAAGCTAATTAACACATTGTGCTTTTATAATAATAAGATCGAAGTTTATTTGATTTCATTTTTATTATATTGACATACTTTCAATATTAGCATGCAAAGTTTTAAGTATCAATATTACCAATGAGAAATGAAAATTAGGCGGCAGAATATATGTATTCTATGTTAATAATTCGCATAGTATTAATTATCCATAAACGGGTAAAACAAACTTTGGTTTGAAAACGGTACGAGTTTTCTCATTTTACACAAGTGTTGTTTGTTTTTTTTTTTTGTTTCAATTTTTGTTCATTCTTCATGTACAATTTTCTCAGCTTTAAACATTATATAAATGGCAGACTAAATTATACAACATTGATGAATTTAGCACTGATCAAAGCTTTGCATGCCTGTAAAGAACGCTCTATAGCTTCGGACAGAAGAAAGGAATCTCCATGTACCGTTACTAAAAGGTGAAAGAGGGGTCAAGTTTGTCTGCATTTTACGGGTCCTACTGATGCATCAATCACAATTAAGTATTTACTTTGCAGGTGACTGTTAGGACACGACCAAATGAAGTTATATTTTATTTAAACAAAGTGTTTTTCAATAAAACGTTGTAATGGATTGTAAACAATTATATAAGATATAATAGGTAGATTACACGAGTGTCTGTGTTAAATGAAATGTATGGAACAAATTGAATTGTTTAGGACTTTAAACCATTTTAAATCTTCTTAAATTTACCATATCATTACAATGTAAATACAAATATTAGTTAGTAAGAACCGTATAAAGAGATCACTTTAAATTACATTGCCTAACGTTATATATTGTCATGCCATATTTCATTATATAAATGGGCGTGTGTTATTAAACTAGTGTAATATTGGAAAATATGATCAATCAATCAATAAATTGACCAGTCACTCAATAACAACAAGATATATATTCAAATAATAATGTAATTGCCTAAATAACAGTTGTAGACGAAACCCTTATGGAAGTTACAGTTACTTTGGATTTGATTTAACAATCTTTCAATCATATCGCTACGATGTCTGCAGTGTGACGGTCTATAATGATATCTTGCACTGGGGCATCATGTAGCAGACATGTAGCATGATGTCACACCCTGTCACATTATCCTGATACCAGGCAAACCAGTCCTAACACTAACCTCTTAATGTTGTGCGCCAAGCGAGGCAGCTGCTAGTACCATTTTTATAAGTCTTTGGTATGACTCGGCCGGGGTTCGAACCCGCTACCTACTGAATCAGAGTCAGATGCTTTAACCACTAGGCCACCGAAGCGATCAATACTAGTATTATCATGAAGCATCCGTATCTAACATGGTAATACGTTTTGTTCATTTCCTATTACAAAGTTAGTCATATAGTTACCGTACATGAGACTCCTATCCAAATCTAGACGTGTTATATAATACAGGTCAAGCAAAACTTATTTTTCAGTACCCTAAGAGTATAGCAGTGGATTACTTTCCCATAATTAAACCTTTACATCTATATTTTTATAACTTTATTAATTCTAAAAAAAATTGCTGATATTCATGCAGAATGTTGGTGTCAGTTTGATTTTCAGATCTTGTAGTTGCACTACAATGGGTAAAGTACATTTTGACATTTCGCTAAAAACAAAAGGAAAAATAAAAAGGTGCAAATCGACCAGCTGTATAAAACAATGCGAGCGAGATCATTCAGAAAATGCATTATTATTATTACTTCAAGAGTAGAGTTGACATCCTTTTTATATGTATTGCTGGTGCACTGATATTGTGAACGCACTATATAGCTGGCATTTATTCCGCTCATGGTCATTACATAGTTTTACATAGTTCTGAACGAATATCCAACCCAATTTATATGTGGAGTTATTTTACGACAAAACAAACTAAGTAGGTTACTTAGTACCGACGGTAAAGCGTTTAGCCCAGGGATACACAAGGTGTGCGACACCGGAAAGCTAACAAATGGGCATTTTTGGCACTCAAATTCGACCCGTATATTTATACATTTACTAAATGCCAGTTATCTGCAAAATGAAACACATATCGCTTCTGACATTATCCATTTCCCTTTAAAAATGTGCATGTAAAACGATTGTTTTACATCATCGTTCACAACAAGATTTAAGGACTGATAACTAAACACTCCGTACTAATATTACAAACAGCTTGATCTTAATTTTCCGGTCGAATTACATATAGGTATGAGTAGATACGTTTTCTTTTTAATTGGAGTGTGATTTAACATCTGTGAGTTTTGACACTGAAATGACCTTATTTCCTGACCAGCCTGCACATGAACAATAAAACCTAGAACGCATTAGGCATTATTAAGCTTTATTTTTCCTTCCTATCTCATTGTCGACAAAAAAAGCTAAATAACACATTGTGCTTTTATAATAATAAGATCGAAGTTTATTTGATTTCATTTTTATTATATTGACATACTTTCAATATTAGCATGCAAAGTTTTAAGTATCAATATTACCAATGAGAAATGAAAATTAGGCGGCAGAATATATGTATTCTATGTTAATAATTCGCATAGTATTAATTATCCATAAACGGGTAAAACAAACTTTGGTTTGAAAACGGTACGAGTTTTCTCATTTTACACAAGTGTTGTTTGTTTTTTTTTTTGTTTCAATTTTTGTTCATTCTTCATGTACAATTTTCTCAGCTTTAAACATTATATAAATGGCAGACTAAATTATACAACATTGATGAATTTAGCACTGATCAAAGCTTTGCATGCCTGTAAAGAACGCTCTATAGCTTCGGACAGAAGAAAGGAATCTCCATGTACCGTTACTAAAAGGTGAAAGAGGGGTCAAGTTTGTCTGCATTTTACGGGTCCTACTGATGCATCAATCACAATTAAGTATTAACTTTGCAGGTGACTGTTAGGACACGACCAAATGAAGTTATATTTTATTTAAACAAAGTGTTTTTCAATAAAACGTTATAATGGATTGTAAACAATTATATAAGATACTGTATAATGGGTAGATTACACGAGTGTCTGTGTTAAATGAAATGTATGGAACAAATTGAATTGTTTAGGACTTTAAACCATTTTAAATCTTCTTAAATTTACCATGGCATTACAATGTAAATACCAATATTATTCAGTAAGAACCGTATAAAGAGATCACTTTAAATTACATTGCCTAACGTTATATATTGTCATGCCATATTTCATTATATAAATGGGCGTGTGTTATTAAACTAGTGTAATATTAGAAAATATGATCAATCAATCAATAAATTGACCAGTCACTCAATAACAACAAGATATATATTCAAATAATAATGTAATTGCCTAAATAACAGTTGTAGACGAAACCCTTATGGAAGTTACAGTTACTTTGGATTTGATTTAACAATCTTTCAATCATATCGCTACGATGTCTGCAGTGTGACGGTTTATAATGATATCTTGCACTGGGGCATCATGTAGCAGACATGTAGCAGGATGTCCCACCCTGTCACATTATCCTGATACCAGGCCAACCAGTCCTAACACTAACCTCTTAATGTTGTGCGCCAAGCGAGGCAGCTGCTAGTACCATTTTTATAAGTCTTTGGTATGACTCGGCCGGGGTTCGAACCCGCTATCTACTGAATCAGAGTCGGATGCTTTAACCACTAGGCCACCGAAGCGATCAATACTAGTATGTATCAAGAAGCATCCGTATCTAACATGGTAATACGTTTTGTTCATTTCCTATTACAAAGTTAGTCATATAGTTACCGTACATGAGACTCCTATCCAAATCTAGACGTGTTATATAATACAGGTCAAGCAAAACTTATTTTTCAGTACCCTAAGAGTATAGCAGTGGATTACTTTCCCATAATTAAACCTTTACATCTATATTTTTATAACTTTATTAATTCTAAAAAATTTGCTGATATTCATGCAGAATGTTGGTGTCAGTTTAATTTTCAGATCTTGTAGTTGCACTACAATGGGTAAAGTACATTTTGGGATTTCGCTAAAAACAAAAGGAAAAATAAAAAGGTGCAAATCGACCAGCTGTATAAAACACTGCGAGCGAGATCATTCAGAAAATGCATTATTATTATTACTTCAAGAGTAGAGTTGACATCCTTTTTATATGTATTGCTGGTGCACTGATATTGTGAACGCACTATATAGCTGGCATTTATTCCGCTCATGGTCATTACATAGTTTTACATAGTTCTGAACGAATATCCAACCCAATTTATATGTGGAGTTATTTTACGACAAAACAAGCTAAGTAGGTTACTTAGTACCGACGGTAAAGCGTTTTGCCCAGGGATACAGAAGGTGTGCGACACCGGAAATCTAACAAATGGGCATTTTTTGGCACTCAAATTCGACCCGTATATTTATACATTTACTAAATGCCAGTTATCTGCAAAATGAAATACATATCGCTTCTGACATTATCCATTTCCCTTTAAAAATGTGCATGTAAAACGATTGTTTTACATCATCGTTCACAACAAGTTTTTAAGGACTGATAACTAAACACTCCGTACTAATATTACAAAAAGCTTGATCTTAATTTTCCGGTCGAATTATATATAGGTATGAGTAGATACGTTTTCTTTTTAATGAATGCCCCTTCCTTCTGGAAGAACATAAGTTTGATTTAAAAAATTATTTTAATTTTAATTTAATTTAATTTAATAAAATTTTTCATTGAATTATTAATTTTTTTATATTTTATTTTTAGTTAGTTTTTCTCAGTTTTCTGACAGCTTAACGCTTATTGACAAGTACTGAATTGGCACAATGAGCAAATTGCTTATGAAGAACGGCCATGCATACTCTCTGCACATGCAGTTTCTAAAAAAATTAAAATGAAACCAGATGTTGTTATATCACTTAAGGATGATAAAAAATAGGTGAGATTTATATATGCAGAAGGAATAAGCTTCACATCATCAGTCTTTGTGTAACAAGGAGTGCATAAAAATCATAATATATACATCTTTACATGCTGGAGTTGGTTTTAAGTAAGTCAGCTGAATCTTCAGTTTGATGTCTTTGAACTGAAACTTACTACACGGGATTAATTGGAGTGTGATTTAAGATCTGTGAGTTTTGACACTAAAATGACCTTATTTCCTGACCAGCCTGCACATGAACAATAAAACCTAGAACGCATTAGGCATTATTAAGCTTTATTTTTCCTTCCTATCTCATTGTCGACAAAAAAAGCTAAATAACACATTGTGCTTTTATAATAATAAGATCGAAGTTTATTTCATTTCATTTTTATTATATTGACATACTTTCAATATTAGCATGCAAAGTTTTAAGTATCAATATTACCAATGAGAAATGAAAATTAGGCGGCAGAATATATGTATTCTATGTTAATAATTCGCATAGTATTAATTATCCATAAACGGGTAAAACAAACTTTGGTTTGAAAACGGTACGAGTTTTCTCATTTTACACAAGTGTTGTTTGGTCTTTTTTGTTTCAATTTTTGTTCATTCTTCATGTACAATTTTCTCAGCTTTAAACATTATATAAATGGCAGACTAAATTATACAACATTGATGAATTTAGCACTGATCAAAGCTTTGCATGCCTGTAAAGAACGCTCTATAGCTTCGGACAGAAGAAAGGAATCTCCATGTACCGTTACTAAAAGGTGAAAGAGGGGTCAAGTTTGTCTGCATTTTACGGGTCCTACTGATGCATCAATCACAATTAAGTATTAACTTTGCAGGTGACTGTTAGGACACGACCAAATGAAGTTTATTTTATTTAAACAAAGTGTTTTTCAATAAAACGTTATAATGGATTGTAAACAATTATATAAGATATAATAGGTAGATTACACGAGTGTCTGTGTTAAATGAAATGTATGGAACAAATTGAATTGTTTAGGACTTTAAACCATTTTAAATCTTCTTAAATTTACCATGGCATTACAATGTAAATCCCAATATTATTCAGTAAGAACCGTATAAAGAGATCACTTTAAATTACATTGCCTAACGTTATATATTGTCATGCCATATTTCATTATATAAATGGGCGTGTGTTATTAAACTAGTGTAATATTGGAAAATATGATCAATCAATCAATAAATTGACCAGTCACTCAATAACAACAAGATATATATTCAAATAATAATGTAATTGCCTAAATAACAGTTGTAGACGAAACCCTTATGGAAGTTACAGTTACTTTGGATTTGATTTAACAATCTTTCAATCATATCGCTACGATGTCCGCAGTGTGACGGTTTATAATGATATCTTGCACAGGTGCAAGCGAGGCAGCTGCTAGTACAATTACGCCCCCTTTTGTTTTAAAAATTGCATAACTTAAGAGTATTTAACCCCATCGTGATGACGCTGAGTCGTTAGTTGGAACAAGACAGACAGAAAGCAAGAAGCATCGCATATTGCAGTTGGATCCACGCCGAGCAAAAAGTAAAGGTAGGCTTTTATTTTTTACTGTTTTAAACTATTTAAAACTGAATTTCTTTGTAAAACTTTGACAAACATGCAGTTGCATAATTTCCTGTATTTAAATATATAGTCAAACTCATCAAACTGAACCTACTTCATACTACTACCAGGATTTCATAAAGATCAGTTTTTCTTTTAGAGGTCCCAAAACTATAGCTTCTTTAATATCATCCTACCCCCACCCCAACTAATCAAATCCTCTCTATTATTAAAACAGAAACATATTGCAATCTTAAATTACATATTTATTCTGATTTTGTTCCTGTTTTTTTTATTTTTTTTTAATTAAATGACCGGGATTCATTAATCGTGAATGTTGATTATAATATTTAAGAAAATGAAAAGACAAATCGTTCAATGGATCCTTTATGCAAAAAAAGATGCATGAAGTACACTTGTATAATAAGCTGATAAAGACACACTAAAATAGTGTATCTCCTAGCGTTTAACTATTACACATTCTCTTTTGTGAATACCACCAATCTAGCCCCTAATTGGCGCTGATCCGTCAAATGTTGATCTAAACACGCGTGCCCTTGCCAGATTTTATCACCGATACGCCTACTAATTGGTAACTGTTAACAGTCTGGACCAGCACGTATCACGCATTTAGCAGCTAAGTACATTTCCCACCATGGAATGAGTTTCGGTTTTATGAATTTTATTTAGTGCAAAATTTAACTTTTTGATTGAGAATTATTTCGGTTTTCGAGTAAAGAGATTCAGTTTACTGGACAAAAATAATGCTATAAAGTTTAATCTGCGCTGGTTGTGAATTTATAAAATTGTATAAGTGCCTGCTTTTTGCTTTATGTTGAAATACTAAAACATATTTCGAAAGAATGATGAAGGCACCCCCTTGCCCATCGTGAGATAATCCTTCTTAACCGAGTCTTTCTCGATTTAGTGTTCCATTTTGCTTTTTCGATATCCATTGTTTTTGCATTTGCTTATTGTTTTCTCTTGTCCATTCCTTGCTTTCTTTGTTCTGTCTTTCTTTACTTGATTAAACGACTCCAGCTACTATTGACACTAGTGAATAGCTTTAGCAATTCAGTAGGACACTGAATGGAAAATTTGTACATTATAGTTTACTCAACACCAATGATTTTGCAAGTGATTACAAACCAGAATAAACCGAAAGCTCGATGTGAAGTTCAATTCCGTGGCACTTCTAATTTTATATCTGTATAAAATATAGTTTTCAGTGGTAATAAACTGCAAACGTATTATAAATGTGAAATTGTGTAAATCTAGCAGTTAGAGATCTTGCAGTTTTAAATGGTTAAGTCTATACTGCTACTTTTAATTACAAGTAACGTTTCAACATTATTTACTCTGAGATACGGTAATAAATGGCCAAAGTATTCGGACAATGTACAGTTAAAACACTGCTTTCTCTGTCCAAAGCATTTATTGCGTTCATTTCTCCATCCTGCAGGAACTGAGCCATGGTTAAAACACGAAGACAGGAATGTGACAGACCCGCTTTGGTGAGTTTCATTTATTGTGCATCCGTCTACATGGAGACTGTTTCGCAAAAAAAAAAAAAATACAAATGAACTAACTTTAGTGCAGAAGTCTATGTTAGAATTTCAGAGCACTATTGCGAAATTTGCATAACTTCTTACGACAGTAATATCAAAATCAGCATACGAATTTTCAGGCCTTTGGATTGGATAACACACAATATTTGTTCTCATCTTCTTTCAAGACCTTTATAGTTGTAGTCACATTCCATAATATTTATATCTCCTCAAAACCTGCCATTTTACGGTCAAAAGAAAATTGGTACAATAACCGCTAGCCCCCCACCCCACCCCACCCCACCCCACCCCCCCCCCTCATACCAGGGAAAAATTGTTCTCCCAAAACGATTTTCGCGATTTTCATATCATGAATGAACAGAATATTATCTATGTAAAATTTATGAATTATTCCTATATTAAGTTAATATGTGTTTGTGTTTCATACCATATTTGGACATAAATAAAGACATGTTTTCCTATTTGTTCGGACACATTTATGTACTGTACGACTAAATCAATAATAAACACACAATATTTTTTCTCATCAGAAATGGCGGAAAGGTCAGCGCGTGTATTCAAAATGGAAGGACTGTAAGACATATCCTGGGAAAGTCAAGGCTGTAAACCATGATGATGATACACTCATGATTGAGTTCGATGACGGAATTATTTACAGAGTGAATGCTGCACTAGGTAAGTCATTAGATTAACTGGAAATATGGAGCGTATTACAGTTCTAGCTATACTTACTATTAAGCTAGCTGAACTTAGGTAACTGTTTACTATTTTCGTCCATCTGTTAGTAATTTTTAAAGTATAGGTCACATAGGTCATGTACGTGCATTTAGTCATTTTTAATTAAATATAAATTGTTCTCTTAAAATGTAACACTTCTTTAGCCAAAGCCTATTCAGTCCTGACTATTGAATGCTCTACACCTTAATTGTCACCAAGAAATTTCCAGTTAAACTACTGAACCGATGTTTGCACGTTTTGTATTTTTGCAACTGTATCGGTGTGTCTTCATCAAGAATACGGTTGCCTTTTGCGAGCATACAAATAGCTTCTCCAATTTCACCGTCTTCTTTGACTTCACTAATCGCCGCTGGCATGTTTGTAATTGTCTCTACAGTTGCTATTGTTTTCTTGATATCCTTGGTGCGTTAATCTTTCTTACAAATTTTACCTTGTTCTACTTCTGGACCAGTTACACGGTTGCTCTTGCGTCCTTATTAATATCCTCTGCACGTTCGCCAATTTCCTTTGTTATTTGAATCAGCAGTGCAAATACTTTTTTCAAACCTGCTGTCAGGTGTTCTCGAGCAGCTTGTCGCGCATGTAACATAATAATACATGAAGGTAGAACATTGTCAAGAAACTTAACCTGAAGTAGTCTTGCTAAGGACAAGCCACTTCGGTTAACATTTGCTGTTCCGGTCGCACAATTCGAACTCCTGCAGATTATGAGTTCAACGCGCTAACAACCGCAACACAGCGACTTGAAATAGAGTTACAAAACATATAAATATATACAACAAAAAAGTAATAAACACGGTGTTCATTTTTCTTTCAGTCTCAAGAAAGCTACCAGGGGCAGTGAGTAGTGTTAAACAGAAAGACGACATTGTAAAAAAGGATGTCCCAAAACCCTATAACATCATTGCTACAAGTGGCCACACTAAGAACAGTAACAACCAAAGCATGGATATCCTTGCTAACGAAAAGACACAAATTGGAAACTTTAAAGAGAACGTGGAGACAAATGTAGAGACCAACCGTATCTGTAATACTATGGGACAAAGCGAAGCTATGGATACCGAAAACGACGACCCAACGGATGTAACCAGGACTAACACGGACTTCGAACACCTAGAAGAAAATAACACAATGCTTACTATCGCTACAACTGTCACGGAGATCGCAAACGGTAAAGAAAATAACTATGTAGATTACACGGGGGAGATTACTCTATCATCCTCTGATGAAGAAGAGTTAGATCAGTATTATAACTCTGAAAGTGAGTACAAGCCATCGAAAGAAAGCGAAGCATCTGATGAATCTGATTTAGAACTAAATGAATCACATTTTGAGGGTTCAGAGAAAGACAAATTCAATAATAATGAAACGGATTCCGAAACTGACAATAGTCTGCAGAATTCAGATGTTGCATCGCCCCAAACAAATGCAAACCCCCAGAAACAGAGCGCTGCAATGGCAAAATCGGATTTACTGTCAAATAAACAACATGCTGAAGTTGCGAGCTGCAAAAGTTTCTCTTCAATTCATGTGATGACCACCTCAAATGACGTAGGAGCTCGGAAATGGGACAAAAAAGCCTACTGCTTGTACTGCGAGAAAGCTTATTCCAAATTAACAAGGCATCTTACAACTATGCACACAAATGAATCCGAGGTAGCCAGATATCTGGGTGAGGCAGATGGCAAGAAGAAAACAGCTATGCTTTGTAAACTAAGAAATCTTGGCAACCACGTCCATAACTGCGCAGTTTTAAGAAGAGGAGAAGGCAGTCTTTTGGTTTCATACCGACCATCAAAGTTTGCTTCAGCTCATTCATATACACCGTGTGAGTATTGTTATGGGTACTATGCCAAGTATGAGCTGTGGCGACATAAATGTCCTTTAAAACCGGTGTCAAGCACTAAAGGAAAGTTGCGTCAAAGGGTACTTTCAAAAAGCCGAATGCTGTTACCAACTCCCCCAGAAGCTAATGCAGCTCTAACAGAAGTTCTTGCAGCCATGAGGAGTGACGAAGTATCAAGAGTGTGCAAAAGTGACACATTAATTTTGCAGCTAGCGAGAAAGGAAACCTTTAGAGTAGGGCATGAGAAAGATTCCCACAATTACATTAGATCCAAAATGAGAGAATTGGGGAGGCTTCTTGTTTGCCTGAGAACAAGAACTGGTCTATACAATAGCTCTTTACAAGACTTTATTGAACCCACTAAATTCAAAGATGTCGTTGAAGCAGCACGAGAGGTATCACAGTTCAATGAAGTGACACATGAGTATGCCACCCCATCTCTAGCTTTAAAGTTAGGACACACATTAAAGAAATGCGCAAAGATCATGAAAGGAAATGCTTTACAATGTGGTGATGTGGAGACTACGACACGCGCTGATGCCTTTAGCACACTCTGTGAGTTGAAATGGACGGACGAAGTCTCATCTCATGCACTACGAACATTGCAACTTAAGAAACGAAACTCAGTTATGATTCTACCCCTTGCGAATGACGTAAAAGTGTTAACAAAGCACCTTCAAGATCAAACCTTGATCCGTCGAACTATTCTGGTGAGTGAAACTGCATCCATAGAAGAAAGAAAAGCAGCATGGTCAACATTAAACGAGATAACCCTGACCCAGATCATCTTGTTCAATCGGCGAAGACAAGGAGAAGTATCAAGAATTGAAGTAAGCCAGTACAGTAAAAAACACGCCGCAGCACAAGGTGAAATCGGAGAAATGCTTTCCACAATAGAACAAGGTTTGTGCAAGCTGTTTGCACGCCTTGAAATTAAAGGAAAAAGGGGCAGCACCGTTCCTGTACTGCTAACAAGCTCGGTTCAGGAATCGTTAGACTTGCTGATTCAAAACAGAGCTATTGCTGGTGTGGATCCCAAAAATGTGTATCTATTTGCAAGGTCAAACTACGGATCTATGGGACATATTAGAGGGTCCGATTGCTTACGACAATTTTCTTTGCAGTGTGGCGCTCTCCATCCAGAGCACATCAGGTCCACAAAACTGCGCAAACATGTGGCAACAATGTCCCAGATATTGAACCTTCAAGAGCAAGAGATGGACCTGCTAGCACAGTTCATGGGTCACGACATTCGTGTCCATAGGCAATATTACAGACTACCAGAGGGAACCCTGCAGGTCGCCAAGCTTTCAAAGCTGCTCCTCGCTATGGAGAATGGGACTATGGCTAATAATGCAGGGAAGAGACTGGAAGATATTGACATCCAACCCGACGAAGGTGTGTATACTATGGTTTATTTTTTGTTTTGTTATTCATTTCTAACATAAAAAGAACTATAAAACTGTTGGTGACTGACATGTTTACAAATGACAAATGAAAATTATATCCTGAATACTTAAACATTCGATACAATTTAACTTTCAGTATGCTTGGGCAATATAATGACAAGGTTTTCTTATTGAAGTCGAAACACAATTGATTTATCTATATTCAGGAATTAAACATATACTGTCTCCGCTTAGTTAAATTGTTAAAAATTAAGTTTTGTCATTTGTCAACACACTGTCATAATTCTAAATTATTACTGAATTTCTGCACAATCGAGACTATGTCTGCTATGTTATGAGACGTAATAGCATTTAGCCGCTATTAAATATTGAAATAATGAGTCCTTTTTCATATTTATTTTCATTTAATAATATTGAAAATAGACGTTTCGCCTACGTTAATGAATAATGAGTTCATTCAGTTTATGATACCCTTAAAATCATTGCATTCGATTCGAATTTGTCCTCATTGGTGTAATTCTTATTGCAGAAATACAACATGATGATGACAGCGCTGAAAGCGACAATGAATCGGACGATGAGAATACAGTCATGGGTAAATCTTTAACATTATTCATTAGCAATTTATATCAAACCAGACAAACAATATAAAGTTTCATATAGTGTGGTTTGGGTTCGAGATATTGCAATCTTCACGGAAACTACGCCCGAACAATTGTCTTGTCCAAACATAACAAGGAACATTAGTCTTTCTTCTTTATGGTGCTATTCGTTATAATATGTCAGTGTGTCGATGTGACATCAGAAACGATTATCATGATGTCGAAAGATAACGACATGTAACGGAGGCAATTCTTTAAAGAACTAAGAACTTTCTCCGAGTTTTAGTCCTCAATAACTAGTGGGCTTTATTGATGGGGAGGGGGGCTGATACATATCAGCGAAGATAGTGGACGAAATGACAGAGTCAAGCCTTCAAACAGTCCCCCATTCATTCTAACCCAGGGTTGTTTCTATTAAAGAGCGTATTGAGTGATATACTTTAGATATTGGAGAGAGAGAGAGAGAGAGAGAGAGAGAGAGAGAGAGAGAGAGAGAGAGAGGAGGGTCGTAAGACAGAAATGTCTAAATATGTCTAAATATTGGACGACAAAGAGAATGAAAAGAACGAAAGTTCATTTCCTCAAAGTGCAGTTATTGCTTCCTAAAAATAAGTGGGAAAGAATGAATTCCAATGAAAATAACAAGGTTTATTTAACGTAAACAATTAATTAATAAGCAGTTACAATAAAGAGTCTGTTTTTGATGGATAGAGACAAAAGGTAGGAGGGAAATTAGTAAAGTATAAAATATTTTGATAAATGATGCAATTAATGGGATCGCCCTGATTAAAGATAAGAGCGAAAACCAACAGGTTTGGTAAAATGAGTCAACTAATTTATTTCCCTAGATTACAAAGTGAAAAATTAAAAATAACTTAAGAGTAAAGTGAATGAAATCAGCATTTTGCGTTATTTTGAAGATTCTTCATTTTTTTTTTATAAGAAATGAACTCAGTTATAAGATTCCTTTCATCAGATAATTTTAAACATTTCTGCATTATGCATAATGTTGCTGTGTGAGGTTATTAAGTATTACGGGGCTGTCTGGCGAATAAATTAATATTTAATTGATGACGCTAAAAAGACGTGTTATTTGATACATTAATGTTACCGTCAGCGAGACAAGAAAACAATTCTTTATATTGCATTTCCTGCGTCATGGCAGATCAAGCAGTCTGCATAAAATATTGAAAATGCATGTCTAAATGTATTAAATGTGAGTTGATAACATAATTTTACTTGTTTCCTCTCTCTTCGCGAAAACATACATTTTAAACATCTGCTATATATTGTTAATTAATTATATCGTCAAAGTTCTCATCTATATTTCAGATGCAAGTAAATATCAGCCCTTGGAGAGAGAGATTGAGAATATAAAAGTTGCTGTGCCCATAGGATGTAGCCTCGCTAAGCGAACATCTGTAAAAAGACGACCTTGGACGGAAGAGGAGAAGGCAGCGGTAATGAAACATCTTGGCAAGCAAATTCTTAGAAAGACGCTTCCGGGAAAGAAAGAAATTGAAAACTGTTTGAGAGCTGAGCCGGAATTAAGACACAGGAACTGGAGAAATGTCAAAGACTTCTGTAGGAATAAAATGCAAATTTTGAACTAAATTGTATATTTTATTGTAATTTTCCTTTATTTCAAACATGTTATCTACTATTTTATTACTTTCACACTTCTATATTAATTGAATGTGATACTTACAATAACTTTTGAAATTGTATGTATGTTCCACCTTGTAACTGCTCCAACTATAATACCCAATGTCACAAATGAATAAATTCAAAACGTACAAAAGTTAAAACGTACCTCAGTTAAAAAAATTCTCAGCACGTTTAGGTTCAAATATTACTCTTTTGTTTATATGTTGAAAGTTCCGTAGATCAGTAGATACCACTTCACATTAAGTTGTGAACAGGCATGGCTGGTTTTAGATTTTCTTTGATCATTGTAGGAAAGATACCACGAGTAATGTAACACTATCTTGGCCTTGAATAGTTCTTTTGATGTTGTGAGCTGTTTATATAATTTAATTTGGAATAACTCATCGCCGTTCTCTCAGGTGTAATTTTCAATTAAAATCTATCAGTCAGGGAGGAAAAATAAAGTAGCAAAAATTGGATAGATAGATAGATAGATAGATAGATAGATAGATAGATTGTGAAAATAAGATAACTTTGGAAATATTACTTGTGAATTAGGGGCCCCGAGTGGTCGAGTGGTCTAAAGCGCTGTCCGTTACGGACCACTGCCATCTCACCTCTTTCTGCATGTGTTTGAGTCTAAGATTCGGCAAATGTAGTTATGTGAGAAAACTTGCCAGTAGCTTCTGTTGGATCGGTGGCTCTTTCCGGGGTTTGTCCGGTTTCTTCCTCCACCATTAATACTGGCCGCCATGTGTAGCCTATTTTGTGCTGAAAAATGGCGTTAAACCATAAAAAAGCAAAACAAACTTGTGAATTATGAATACGCGATTTGGTTACTGCGACAATTAACTGCTCGTGAAAAATGCCGAAAAGTGAGAGAACGGAAAGATTCGGAAATTAAATTATATTTATGCCAGTTGCAAAGACGTTTTAGTATTTAGGTACAGTTTTAATTATATAGGTGTATATGCAAAATGTTACCTACAAATTTCAAACATTTGACAGGCTTCCTCATATCAAAGAGTTCAGTTTCCCAGATTACGTTGAGTTCATAGAGATATCCATAATTTTCTTTTAAAATTAACCACTAGAAAGGTTACATATACATTTTGTTTATACGTCATCATCTTTCCAACATGTGGAAATGAAACCTATTTTGAAATTATTTTGTAACTTCACACATGGCGGATCATCATTATTGCTAATCCCGTATTGATACAGTGGGTATTTATCATGTTATTGGTAAAAATAAAAAAAAATATAGTTTATTCTTCTTTTGCTCTTGTCTCTTCTTTTGCTTCTTATATATATATATATATATATATATATATATATATATATATATATATATATATATATATATATATATATGCGCGTGTGTGTGTGTGACCTACAAGAGGGGTGCACCCGGGTATATATCCCTGGGGCCAGGGGCCCATGAGGGGACCCCAGCTGAACAAAATTTTTAATGTTATAAAACATAAAATTTTGTTTGAACTAGAACTAGGAAAGGTCAAAAAGGTTTTAACCCCAGGGTCCGTGATAGCTCTCTACGGCCTTAATGTGATATCAAAATGAAGGATAGTCGATAGCTGGCAATTGCAAAATAACAGGTTTTCGCAACTGTTTGTTGTGAAAAATTGAAACAATATGAACGAAATTATTTGCTACATGGGTCTCCTGTGCGTTCACTAAGTGTTTGCCGGATCGGCTGTATATTAAATACAGTTCCCAAGAAACGTTGTCTTCAAAACCGTTATAGTGCAATACCCATAACAACATAGTTTCGTGACATTCTATTGTGCGTCGTTTTATTGAGTTGATCGTTCAAAATTGATGTGTAAACATGTCCTCATTGTCTTTGATGTAATAATATCCACAGTCTGCGTGTTTTGCTTAATTTTGCTCGTCTTTAGTTTGTATTAATAGTTAAGAGAAAATGTGTAGACATGTCCTCAATACCCATGATGTACCAATGTTCACAGTATTCGTGTTTTTGGTGATATTGTGCGTTATTAGATGAAATTGATTGTTCTAAACTAAATGTGTAAGCTTGTCCCCGTTATCCGTGATGTACCAGTATGCACGGTCTCCTTTTGTTCGCTAAAAAAGACAAATCGTTCAATTATGCAAACAAATGGATCAAGCCCATTTAATGATAATCTGATAAACACACACTGTAAGATTATCTACTAGCCTTTAATTAATGCACATTCATCTTGAGAGTTCATTCTCTTTAATGAATGACTTCAAATTAGCCCTTAGTTGACGCTGATCCGTCAAGTGTTGTTCTAACCACGCGAGCCCTTGCCAGATTATATCACCGATACGCCTACTTAAAGCTACTTCTAACTGTTAACAATCTGGACCAGCACGTGTCACGCATTTAGCAGCTAAAGTCCATTTCCCACATGGGAATGAGTTTAGGTTTTATGGTATTTTATGTAGTGTAAAATTTAACTTTTTGATTGAGATTAATTTCGGTTGTCGAGTAGAAAGGCTTCAGTTTACTGGGAAAAAAATAATGCTAAATAAATAAATTCAAAACGTGCCAAAGTTAAAACGTACATCAATTAAAGCAAGTCTCAGTACGTCGCGGTTCAAAAAAATACGATTCTGATTATTTGTATAAAGATAAAGTAAATCAGTATATTTCACTTCACCTTATTTTGATCGCTCTAACTACACGTGTAAGCATGTAAACAGCGTACATATATCCACATTCGTTATGCTTTTAGTAATAGTGTGTGTCCTTTGATTGAAATATATAGTCATGTCCTCGTTGTCCATGATGTACCAATGTCCCCGGTCTCCATGTTGTTGCAAATAGTGTGTGTCGCGGTTTTTATTGATCATTCAAAATAGAAAGATAAAGGTGTCGAAAATGTTGTTTATGTATTAATGTCCATTGTCATCGGCTTTTGTAATAGTGTACGTTATTAGACCGACTTTGATGTTTAGACTAGATATGGTAATTGTGTTCATAGTTAGTTTGATTGAGATTTCAGATTAGAGGTTTAAACATGTCCTCGTTGTCCATGATACAGATTTGTTCGCAGTCTCGATGCTGTTGCTAATAGTGCGTGTAATTTGTATTGACAGCTCAGACCAGATATATATAAACATGCCATCGTTTTCTATCTTGAACAAATGTCTTTATTCTCCATGATTCTGTTAATAATGTGCGTCACTAATTTGTCTTAATAACTCAAACCAGATATTTAACCACGTCCTCGTTGTCCATGATATACCAATATCCACAAAAAAAATGTTAATACTAATAGATTGCGTCTTTACCTTATTTTGATCGCTCTAACTATACGTTTAAACATGTCAACAGTGTACATATATCCACATTCGTTATGCTTTTAGTAATAGTGTGTGTCCTTTGATTGAAATTTATAGTCATGTCCTCGTTGTCCATGATGTACCAATGTCCCCGGTCTCTATGTTGCTGCTAATAGTGTGTGTCGCGGTTTTTATTGATCATTCAAAAAAGAAAGGTAAAGATGTCGAAAATGTTGTTTATGTATTAATGTCCATTGTCATCGGCTTTTTGTAATAGTGTGCGTTATTAGACCGACTTTGATGTTCAGACTAGATATGGTAATTGTGTTCGTAGTTAGTTTGATTGAGATTTCAGATAAGAGGTTTAAACATGTCCTCGTTGTCCATGATACAGATTTATTCGCAGTCTCGATGCTGTTGCTAATAGTGTGTGTAATTTGTATTGACAGCTCAGACCAGATATATATATAAACATGCCATCGTTTTCTGTCTTGAACAAATGTCTTTATTCTCCATGATTCTGTTAATAATGTGCGTCATTAATTTGTCTTAATAACTCAAACCAGATATTTAACCACGTCCTCGTTGTCCATGATATACCAATATCCACAAAAGAAATGTTAATACTAATAGATTGCGTCTTTACCTTATTTTCTTCGCTCTAACTATACGTTTAAACATGTCAACAGTGTACATATATCCACATTCGTTATGCTTTTAGTATTATTGTCTGTCCTTTGATTGAAATTTATAGTCATGTCCTCGTTGTCCATGATGTACCAATGTCCCCGGTCTCCATGTTGTTGCTAATAGTGTGTGTCGCGGTGTTTATTGATCATTCAAAATAGAAAGATAAAGATGTCGAAAATGTTGTTTATGTATTAATGTCCATTGTCATCGACTTTTTTTAATAGTGTGCGTTATTAGACCGACTTTGATGTTCAGACTAGATATGGCAATATGTCCTAGTTGTTCGTATTGTACCAATGTCCACGGTCTCCATCTTGCTGTCAATAGTGTGCGTCCTTAATTTGTATTGATGGGTCAGACTAAATGTGTAAACGTTTCCTCGTTATCCATGATATACCCATATCCTCAAGAGAAATGTTAATACTAATAGACTGCGTCTTTACCTTATTTTCTTCGCTCTAACTACACGGGTAAACATGTCAACAGTGTACATATATTCACTTTCGTTATGCTTTTAGTAATAGTGCGTGTCCTTTGATTGAAATATATAGTCATGTCCTCGTTGTCCATGATGTACCAATGTCCCCGGTCTCCATGTTGCTGCTAATAGTGTGTGTCGCGGTTTTTATTGATCATTCAAAATAGAAAGGTAAAGATGTCGAAAATGTTGTTTATGTATTAATGTCCATTGTCATCGGCTTTTGTAATAGTGTACGTTATTAGACCGACTTTGATGTTTAGACTAGATATGGTAATTGTGTTCGTAGTTAGTTTGATTGAGATTTCAGATTAGAGGTTTAAACATGTCTTCGTTGTCCATGATACAGATTTATTCGCAGTCTCGATGCTGTTAGTAATAGTGTGTGTAATTTGTATTGACAGCTCAGACCAGATATATATATAAACATGTCATCGTTTTCTATCTTGAACAAATGTCTTTATTCTCCATGATTCTGTTAATAATGTGCGTCATTAATTTGTCTTAATAACTCAAACCAGATATTTAACCATGTCCTCGTTGTCCATGATATACCAATATCCACAAGAGAAATGTTAATACTAATAGATTGCGTCTTTACCTTATTTTGATCGCTCTAACTATACGTTTAAACATGTCAACAGTGTACATATATCCACATTCGTTATGCTTTTAGTAATAGTGTGTGTCCTTTGATTGAAATTTATAGTCATGTCCTCGTTGTCCATGATGTACCAATGTCCCCGGTCTCCATGTTGTTGCTAATAGTGTGTGTCGCGGTGTTTATTGATCATTCAAAATAGAAAGATAAAGATGTCGAAAATGTTGTTTATGTATTAATGTCCATTGTCATCGGCTTTTTGTAATTGTGTGCGTTATTAGACCGACTTTGATGTTCAGACTAGATATGGCAATATGTCGTAGTTGTTGGTATTGTACCAATGTCCACGGTCTCCATCTTGTTGTCAATAGTGTGCGTCCTTAATTTGTATTGATGGGTCAGACTAAATGTGTAAACGTTTCCTCGTTATCCATGATATACCCATATCCACAAGAGAAATTTTAATACTAATAGACTGCGTCTTCACCTTATTTTGATCGCTCTAACTACACGGGTGAAGATGTCAACAGTGTACATATATTCACTTTCGTTATGCTTTTAGTAATAGTGTGTGTCCTTTGATTGAAATATATAGTCATGTCCTCGTTGTCCATGATGTACCAATGTCCCCGGTCTCCATGTTGCTGCTAATAGTGTGTGTCGCGGTTTTTATTGATCATTCAAAATAGAAAGGTAAAGATGTCGAAAATGTTGTTTATGTATTAATGTCCATTGTCATCGGCTTTTTGTAATAGTGTGCGTTATTAGACCGACTTTGATGTTCAGACTAGATATGGTAATTGTGTTCGTAGTTAGTTTGATTGAGATTTCAGATTAGAGGTTTAAACATGTCCTCGTTGTCCATGATACAGATTTGTTCGCAGTCTCGATGCTGTTGCTAATAGTGTGTGTAATTTGTATTGACAGCTCAGACCAGATATATATATAAACATGTCATCGTTTTCTGTCTTGAACAAATGTCTTTATTCTCCATGATTCTGTTAATAATGTGCGTCATTAATTTGTCTTAATAACTCAAACCAGATATTTAAACATGTCCTCGTTGTCCATGATATACCAATATCCACAAGAGAAAAGTTAATACTAATAGATTGCGTCTTTACCTTATTTTGATCGCTCTAACTATACGTTTAAACATGTCAACAGTGTACATATATCCACATTCGTTATGCTTTTAGTAATAGTGTGTGTCCTTTGATTGAAAGTTATGGTCATGTCCTCGTTGTCCATGATGTACCAATGTCCCCGGTCTCCATGTTGCTGCTAATAGTGTGTGTCGCGGTTTTTATTGATCATTCAAAATAGAAAGGTAAAGATGTCGAAAATGTTGTTTATGTATTAATGTCCATTGTCATCGACTTTTTTTAATAGTGTGCGTTATTAGACCGACTTTGATGTTCAGACTAGATATTTTAATTGTGTTCGTATTTCGTATTGTACCAATGTCCACGGTCTCCATCTTGTTGTCAATAGTGTGCGTCCTTAATTTGTATTGATGGGTCAGACTAAATGTGTAAACGTGTCCTCGTTATCCATGATATACCCATATCCACAAGAGAAATGTTAATACTAATAGATTGCGTCTTTACCTTATTTTCTTCGCTCTAACTATACGTTTAAACATGTCAACAGTGTACATATATCCACATTCGTTATGCTTTTAGTATTAGTGTGTGTCCTTTGATTGAAATTTATAGTCATGTCCTCGTTGTCCATGATGTACCAATGTCCCCGGTCTCCATGTTGTTGCTAATAGTGTGTGTCGCGGTGTTTATTGATCATTCAAAATAGAAAGATAAAGATGTCGAAAATGTTGTTTATGTATTAATGTCCATTGTCATCGACTTTTTTTAATAGTGTGCGTTATTAGACCGACTTTGATGTTCAGACTAGATATGGCAATATGCCCTAGTTGTTCGTATTGTACCAATGTCCACGGTCTCCATCTTGCTGTCAATAGTGTGCGTCCTTAATTTGTATTGATGGGTCAGACTAAATGTGTAAACGTTTCCTCGTTATCCATGATATACCCATATCCTCAAGAGAAATGTTAATACTAATAGACTGCGTCTTTACCTTATTTTCTTCGCTCTAACTACACGGGTAAACATGTCAACAGTGTACATATATTCACTTTCGTTATGCTTTTAGTAATAGTGCGTGTCCTTTGATTGAAATATATAGTCATGTCCTCGTTGTCCATGATGTACCAATGTCCCCGGTCTCCATGTTGCTGCTAATAGTGTGTGTCGCGGTTTTTATTGATCATTCAAAATAGAAAGGTAAAGATGTCGAAAATGTTGTTTATGTATTAATGTCCATTGTCATCGGCTTTTGTAATAGTGTACGTTATTAGACCGACTTTGATGTTTAGACTAGATATGGTAATTGTGTTCGTAGTTAGTTTGATTGAGATTTCAGATTAGAGGTTTAAACATGTCCTCGTTGTCCATGATACAGATTTATTCGCAGTCTCGATGCTGTTAGTAATAGTGTGTGTAATTTGTATTGACAGCTCAGACCAGATATATATATAAACATGCCATCGTTTTCTATCTTGAACAAATGTCTTTATTCTCCATGATTCTGTTAATAATGTGCGTCATTAATTTGTCTTAATAACTCAAACCAGATATTTAACCATGTCCTCGTTGTCCATGATATACCAATATCCACAAGAGAAATGTTAATACTAATAGATTGCGTCTTTACCTTATTTTGATCGCTCTAACTATACGTTTAAACATGTCAACAGTGTACATATATCCACATTCGTTATGCTTTTAGTAATAGTGTGTGTCCTTTGATTGAAATTTATAGTCATGTCCTCGTTGTCCATGATATACCAATGTCCCCGGTCTCCATGTTGTTGCTAATAGTGTGTGTCGCGGTGTTTATTGATCATTCAAAATAGAAAGATAAAGATGTCGAAAATGTTGTTTATGTATTAATGTCCATTGTCATCGGCTTTTTGTAATTGTGTGCGTTATTAGACCGACTTTGATGTTCAGACTAGATATGGCAATATGTCGTAGTTGTTGGTATTGTACCAATGTCCACGGTCTCCATCTTGTTGTCAATAGTGTGCGTCCTTAATTTGTATTGATGGGTCAGACTAAATGTGTAAACGTTTCCTCGTTATCCATGATATACCCATATCCACAAGAGAAATTTTAATACTAATAGACTGCGTCTTCACCTTATTTTGATCGCTCTAACTACACGGATGAAGATGTCAACAGTGTACATATATTCACTTTCGTTATGCTTTTAGTAATAGTGTGTGTCCTTTGATTGAAATATATAGTCATGTCCTCGTTGTCCATGATGTACCAATGTCCCCGGTCTCCATGTTGCTGCTAATAGTGTGTGTCGCGGTTTTTATTGATCATTCAAAATAGAAAGGTAAAGATGTCGAAAATGTTGTTTATGTATTAATGTCCATTGTCATCGGCTTTTTGTAATAGTGTGCGTTATTAGACCGACTTTGATGTTCAGACTAGATATGGTAATTGTGTTCGTAGTTAGTTTGATTGAGATTTCAGATTAGAGGTTTAAACATGTCCTCGTTGTCCATGATACAGATTTGTTCGCAGTCTCGATGCTGTTGCTAATAGTGTGTGTAATTTGTATTGACAGCTCAGACCAGATATATATATAAACATGTCATCGTTTTCTATCTTGAACAAATGTCTTTATTCTCCATGATTCTGTTAATAATGTGCGTCATTAATTTGTCTTAATAACTCAAACCAGATATTTAAACATGTCCTCGTTGTCCATGATATACCAATATCCACAAGAGAAAAGTTAATACTAATAGATTGCGTCTTTACCTTATTTTGATCGCTCTAACTATACGTTTAAACATGTCAACAGTGTACATATATCCACATTCGTTATGCTTTTAGTAATAGTGTGTGTCCTTTGATTGAAAGTTATGGTCATGTCCTCGTTGTCCATGATGTACCAATGTCCCCGGTCTCCATGTTGCTGCTAATAGTGTGTGTCGCGGTTTTTATTGATCATTCAAAATAGAAAGGTAAAGATGTCGAAAATGTTGTTTATGTATTAATGTCCATTGTCATCGACTTTTTTTAATAGTGTGCGTTATTAGACCGACTTTGATGTTCAGACTAGATATTTTAATTGTGTTCGTATTTCGTATTGTACCAATGTCCACGGTCTCCATCTTGTTGTCAATAGTGTGCGTCCTTAATTTGTATTGATGGGTCAGACTAAATGTGTAAACGTGTCCTCGTTATCCATGATATACCCATATCCACAAGAGAAATGTTAATACTAATAGATTGCGTCTTTACCTTATTTTCTTCGCTCTAACTATACGTTTAAACATGTCAACAGTGTACATATATCCACATTCGTTATGCTTTTAGTATTAGTGTGTGTCCTTTGATTGAAATTTATAGTCATGTCCTCGTTGTCCATGATGTACCAATGTCCCCGGTCTCCATGTTGTTGCTAATAGTGTGTGTCGCGGTGTTTATTGATCATTCAAAATAGAAAGATAAAGATGTCGAAAATGTTGTTTATGTATTAATGTCCATTGTCATCGACTTTTTTTAATAGTGTGCGTTATTAGACCGACTTTGATGTTCAGACTAGATATGGCAATATGTCCTAGTTGTTCGTATTGTACCAATGTCCACGGTCTCCATCTTGCTGTCAATAGTGTGCGTCCTTAATTTGTATTGATGGGTCAGACTAAATGTGTAAACGTTTCCTCGTTATCCATGATATACCCATATCCTCAAGAGAAATGTTAATACTAATAGACTGCGTCTTTACCTTATTTTCTTCGCTCTAACTACACGGGTAAACATGTCAACAGTGTACATATATTCACTTTCGTTATGCTTTTAGTAATAGTGCGTGTCCTTTGATTGAAATATATAGTCATGTCCTCGTTGTCCATGATGTACCAATGTCCCCGGTCTCCATGTTGCTGCTAATAGTGTGTGTCGCGGTTTTTATTGATCATTCAAAATAGAAAGGTAAAGATGTCGAAAATGTTGTTTATGTATTAATGTCCATTGTCATCGGCTTTTGTAATAGTGTACGTTATTAGACCGACTTTGATGTTTAGACTAGATATGGTAATTGTGTTCGTAGTTAGTTTGATTGAGATTTCAGATTAGAGGTTTAAACATGTCCTCGTTGTCCATGATACAGATTTATTCGCAGTCTCGATGCTGTTAGTAATAGTGTGTGTAATTTGTATTGACAGCTCAGACCAGATATATATATAAACATGCCATCGTTTTCTATCTTGAACAAATGTCTTTATTCTCCATGATTCTGTTAATAATGTGCGTCATTAATTTGTCTTAATAACTCAAACCAGATATTTAACCATGTCCTCGTTGTCCATGATATACCAATATCCACAAGAGAAATGTTAATACTAATAGATTGCGTCTTTACCTTATTTTGATCGCTCTAACTATACGTTTAAACATGTCAACAGTGTACATATATCCACATTCGTTATGCTTTTAGTAATAGTGTGTGTCCTTTGATTGAAATTTATAGTCATGTCCTCGTTGTCCATGATATACCAATGTCCCCGGTCTCCATGTTGTTGCTAATAGTGTGTGTCGCGGTGTTTATTGATCATTCAAAATAGAAAGATAAAGATGTCGAAAATGTTGTTTATGTATTAATGTCCATTGCCATCGGCTTTTTGTAATTGTGTGCGTTATTAGACCGACTTTGATGTTCAGACTAGATATGGCAATATGTCGTAGTTGTTGGTATTGTACCAATGTCCACGGTCTCCATCTTGTTGTCAATAGTGTGCGTCCTTAATTTGTATTGATGGGTCAGACTAAATGTGTAAACGTTTCCTCGTTATCCATGATATACCCATATCCACAAGAGAAATTTTAATACTAATAGACTGCGTCTTCACCTTATTTTGATCGCTCTAACTACACGGGTGAAGATGTCAACAGTGTACATATATTCACTTTCGTTATGCTTTTAGTAATAGTGTGTGTCCTTTGATTGAAATATATAGTCATGTCCTCGTTGTCCATGATGTACCAATGTCCCCGGTCTCCATGTTGCTGCTAATAGTGTGTGTCGCGGTTTTTATTGATCATTCAAAATAGAAAGGTAAAGATGTCGAAAATGTTGTTTATGTATTAATGTCCATTGTCATCGGCTTTTTGTAATAGTGTGCGTTATTAGACCGACTTTGATGTTCAGACTAGATATGGTAATTGTGTTCGTAGTTAGTTTGATTGAGATTTCAGATTAGAGGTTTAAACATGTCCTCGTTGTCCATGATACAGATTTGTTCGCAGTCTCGATGCTGTTGCTAATAGTGTGTGTAATTTGTATTGACAGCTCAGACCAGATATATATATATAAACATGTCATCGTTTTCTATCTTGAACAAATGTCTTTATTCTCCATGATTCTGTTAATAATGTGCGTCATTAATTTGTCTTAATAACTCAAACCAGATATTTAACCATGTCCTCGTTGTCCATGATATACCAATATCCACAAGAGAAAAGTTAATACTAATAGATTGCGTCTTTACCTTATTTTGATCGCTCTAACTATACGTTTAAACATGTCAACAGTGTACATATATCCACATTCGTTATGCTTTTAGTAATAGTGTGTGTCCTTTGATTGAAAGTTATGGTCATGTCCTCGTTGTCCATGATGTACCAATGTCCCCGGTCTCCATGTTGCTGCTAATAGTGTGTGTCGCGGTTTTTATTGATCATTCAAAATAGAAAGGTAAAGATGTCGAAAATGTTGTTTATGTATTAATGTCCATTGTCATCGACTTTTTTTAATAGTGTGCGTTATTAGACCGACTTTGATGTTCAGACTAGATATTTTAATTGTGTTCGTATTTCGTATTGTACCAATGTCCACGGTCTCCATCTTGTTGTCAATAGTGTGCGTCCTTAATTTGTATTGATGGGTCAGACTAAATGTGTAAACGTGTCCTCGTTATCCATGATATACCCATATCCACAAGAGAAATGTTAATACTAATAGATTGCGTCTTTACCTTATTTTGATCGCTCTAGCTACATATGTAAAAATGTCAACAGTGTACATATATCCACATTTGTTATGTTTTTAGTAGTTGACGATAGGAACGAATGTTTGTGTTAAGCATATTGTGTATTTCACGGAGTCCTTGCATTCTTCAAGTTATTTTGGCTGAATAAATATATCAGGCATAAAAACATTATTTATTTTGTATAGTGTTTAATATGAACCTCAACACATAGACTAATGATATGCTAAAACAACAATAACAACAGCAACAACATAGACAACAACGTATCTATTTTAACTGAATTGAAACCTCCTAAATAGCTATAAAGTTCAGGAATTCCATAAGTGAAATACAGAGTTCTATGAGAATACATGATTTGTATAGAGTTAGTGGATGGGGATAAGTTTCCAATACCTTTTTACAAAATGTTTATCCTGTTCTATTGTTTTGGCGCCATATATGAACAAGAATATTCATTAATCGTACAACACTATCACAGTTCACCTTCCAAATCACTTAGTTTATACATTTGCTAAATTCGAGGTACCTTGTAAAGGTGTTTGATATCGTTTACTGGAAGTTTTTTTAAAAAAAACTCCCCGAATCGCCTAATTCACCTTACTGAAGAAAGACTAAATGAGTAAGAATATTACTAACTAATGCAGCTCTAAATAAGTGTTCTTTCACGTTATAAATATAGGTTGGTCCAGTAGAAAATTCTGAGCGTTTGGCTATTGTTGAAAACCTATTTAAATTTGGGAAAACAATATAGATTGCTGCCTTGTGTTTTCATTTTGTATGTTGTTTTAATACGATTTCGTTTACAACGGAACTATCGACACAAATACAATTATATATATTACGGACACTTACTACAGCACAGTAAATTTACAAATATCGTCCAGTGCTTCGTTCTAATGTTTGGAATCACAAGGCTCCGACATTGCTGTTTGAAGTAATAATTAATGACATTTTTTAGACAAACTCTCATCATAATATGATCGTCCTTTGGTTCTTTAAACGTGTAAAGACATTCATGGGATGAATCAAAATGAACCACATTTGCGTCTGTGTGCAGAAATCCTTTAAGTCGGAATAGTTAATGTATGGTTTAATATTTCTGTTCATTTTAATTGTGCAATTTAATGACAACCAAAATTGTCCGTAAATTCAAATTGTCCGCATTTTCCATGTTGTGGTCAATATATATGTGTGTCCTTAGTTTGAATGGATTGTACATAATGTTTGTGTAAATGTGTGCGTCCTCGTTTGCATTGCTAAATTTCATATACCTTAGAATTGATCCCACAGTACCTTCCTCGATACGTCGACATTTGGTATAAATTTGTTGCCAGAAACTATATATATATTAGCTCCAAGATAGCCAGAACAAATGTCCTCGATACGAGGTTACATACCCATGTCCTCGATATCCACCAAATACAAGAATGTGTGTGTGTGTGTGTGTATGCAAAACAAAAGTCCAAGTTCAAATACTATGTACTATATGGTATATATAAAGTGTGCAAAAACTGGAGTTCTGTTAAAGCCCCAATGCTGCCATTACATGCAAAATGTCATAAAAGCTAAATAATTTTAAAATAATTAACTGGTCCCTAACAAAAATATGTTCTATTAAAACCAGATAATATTGTGGTTACATTAATTACATCATGAGGCATGTAATTTCTCCCTCAAACTGAGATACCCATCAATTTTCCACATTGTGTACAAATTATTATGATGATGATTTTGCTGGATCAATCAATTTAAGTCGAAAGCTGGCACACAATATTTGATGACATCACCATTTTAAACATAAAAAAATATCACAGTGCTGTTGTGGATTGTCTTAAAGTTCACCTTTCAGAGTATATTCCAATATCCAAGCTGATCACCAATATTCACCAGTCTTATTTAATCTAATGCATGATTTTTCTTCTCAGATCCACATAATAAAAGCAGCCTGCCTCTCTTCTTTCTCTCTCAAATCAATATGTGTGCCACACTCAAATACCGTTGTCATTAAATTAGTCACTAATGGAATTTGTTGAATGTATCACATCGCTACTTTTGGAGACAAATTAGAAAGCAATCGGAATTATAAGCAACTTTGTTGACTGAATTATAAGGTGGCACCTCTTAATTCTAAACTGATTATATGACCTTTGTTTACACTTAACATCTTAATTATTTCAAAGAATGGTTTATATCAGACAGCTTTTTTTCAGAAATCATCTCCTGCCTTCCAAACTTTAGTTAGATTAAAAGAATGGTGAAATTTTTGATAAACTGTGGCATTGGGGCTTTAAATGCAAAAACTTCACTACAAATGCAACTACTGTGCATGTGAGTACCACCTTAGCCCTCTTCCTAGTGGGTAGGTCCTATGAAATCCAATCCAAAATGCTTCCTAGAACTTAGGAAACATTTTCGTTGAGATGCAGTGCGACTGGATATTTATATAGGATTTTATCTATGCAGATGCCAACACTGGAAGTAATATAGAATTATAGCTCTACTATACTTCCCAGAAGTGAGCTGAATCTTTTTCATTTCCGTGGTAATATAAATATACAAGAAATCTTATCATAAACAAGAAAAAGAGTGAATGCAGTAAAATAAATCAAAATCCATTTTTCTTTTTTATGGAGGAACAAGATAAAGCATGAAGCGAGTAACAAGATAAAACATGAAGCAACATGGCACGGTAGCTGCCCGATGGATCAGACTGATATACTGTCCAAATACTGATGCAACACTAATCTGATGCAAGTGATCAGGAACATTTTTAAAAGATGATATGCTCAGAGGCACACATATTACTCATCACAATTTGAGACTGTATGTATTTGTGTTGTATGTATTTGTGTTGTATGTAATTGTGTTGTATGTATTTGTGTTGTATGTATTTGTGTTGTATGTATTTGTGTTGAGTACTGATGATGTTTGAAACAAGTGAGCACCTGTCTTACCAGTATTGACCAAATATTATCAACTAAGTCTCATGTCTTGCTATATTTATTGCAGGTGTGTTACATATATTCAAAACAAAATGGAAAATACAACTTACTGATTGCTATATTTATTGCAGGTGTGTTACATATATTCAAAACAAAATGGAAAATACAACTTACTGATTGTTATATTTATTGCAGGTGTGTTACATATATTCAAAACAAAATGGAAAATACAACTTACTGATTGCTATATGAACCCCTTCATCAGGTGGGTAACCTCTCTGACTTGAATGTATACAACAAAGTCCTAGAGTCTGTATCCTCTGCTCTCTGGAAAATGGTCAATAAATCTCTGTGTGGTTTTGGAAAATACATTATAGAAGATTAACTCGATTAATTAATATATAGATTAATTATATACAATTTCTTTTTAAAAAATCCCAACCAAATATACCTGGTATATGAGGCAAGGTCTCTTCCATTTGGAAGACACCTCTCAACCCATACATAATTTATGGATGGACTTTGGTATGGCTGACACCCATTTCCATACAGTCAATCAAATATACACTGGTCTAAATAGTATGCAGCCACATCATCTTTTGGCATTTGACAAGGATATTCATACTTAATGGTTTTTTTAAACAACTAATAACAACTGCTTCATTTTTGCTTTTTGTTTAAGAACAGATTCTTGAATATTATGATTGTATTTACAAAGTACACCCATCCCTACTTAAGTATCAAGAAGAAATTTACTATCACATTTGGGGCCCCTAGTGGCCAAGTGGTCAAAAGCGATCTTCATTACAGATCAATGCCATCTCACCTGTCTGCATGGGTTCGAGTCTCAGATTTTGTCAATGTGGGTATGTGAGTAAGCTTGCCAGTAGCTTCTCATGGGTCGGTGGTTCTTTCTGGGGAATTTCCCCAGGTTTTTCCTCCACCATTGATACTGGCCGCCATGTATAGCTTTTTGTGAGCTGAAAAATGGGATTAAACCCTAATACAACAACAACTATCACATCTGATCAACCTCAACTGATTTAATTTTGAGATATCCATAAACTCCTCTCTCTCTCTCTCTCTCTCTCTCTCTCTCTCTCTCTCTCTCTCTCAATGACTTAATTACTGAATGTAATTTTGTGCGAGTTGGTTGCAATATTCTGACTGGATAAATGAACATTATGGATACTGATGGTTATTTTGCATGTATTCATGGAAAGTCAAACCAATGGTCAATTCAACACACTTTTTAACAGATATTTTCTTGTTATGTTCTTATTAAATTTAAAAAAATTAATTATATTAACTGACTAGATTTTTTTTATATACATTAACTGCTCTCTGCATATCGGTTTGCACAGCATTTTTGTTTTCAGTTCAGACTTCAATGAACATAAAAATAAACGGTCAATCTTCAAACAAAATGTTAATGCATTCCAAATAATTGTTATTATCTTTTTTTAAAATAACTTTAACATGGCTTTACATAAAAAAAATCATCAGATGTATAGAATATTTCTTAGACATTTACTATACAAAGGTAATGTAGATAATTTTGCAATTTCACACCCACTGGCTTGACTTTTGAACACAGATTAAACAGGAAGATGCCGGATTTCAATTGTATTGCAGATATGAAGCTGATAAAATTTGGAAATGGGTGTTGCAGAATAGAAACCAAGTGGGTTTTGGATTAAATGAATAACACAAACACACTGTGTGAAAGATGGAAATTTATGAAATGAATTAGTAAGGAAAAATATATGGTGTATAAATACAATGATTCTCACATGCTCTCAACATACGATTGATCCAATCACTCTATACTAACATTCAAACATTGAAAAAAAAAAAAAAAATATGTTATCATCTGAAATACAGATTCAACAAACCTCATGGATTTCATATACGTTTCAAATAATATTATGCACTTTAAGATGTTCAAGTAATCCCATGTATGGACTACGATTAATTTCAAACAATCTCAAGGTATTCAAATATATTTCAAATAATGTTCTGCACTGTAAGTGAGATTGACATAAATCTCCTGGAATACAACTAAGATTCAAAATAATCTCATGTAAATGAAAATGTACTCAATTGAAACAACAATTGGAACAAACAAATGCTTCTTGATCCTTGTACAGTTGTATGATTCATAAACTGATAAACCACACAGTTTCACCAAGTCCATGGGTTGGCCCACACTTGTAACGGCCGCTTGCACCCTTCAAGGATCCATCACATGTACAGTCATACGTATATACACGTACAGACAGCATACAGCACCCTTGAATTAGCTATGTCTACATTTATGGCTCCACCACATGTACATACATATAGACAGCTCTAGATAGCTCTAGTCAACTCTTGTCAGCTCAACTCGTCAGCCTTATGGTTAAAGAACACAATGGAGAGCATACACTCCTTGACAATATCAAAAATGACCAGTGTGTTGGTTATAAATTGATCTTCCTTAAATCCATAGGAGTGAGTAATATTCAGGGTAAAATACCCGTGCATATCATGATTATAATGTCCCTCATCGCAAGTAATTTCCAGCAAGATACATGTTAGTTCTGTCGCTTACCTGGAAAAACACTTATTCACCCTAGATAATGCTGTATGCATGTACAAAAAAAAATAGTCAAATATTTCTAAGGCATAACCAAGTTATTTTTTTTGCCTAATTCTGTTACAATGGGTCACTTAAGAAAAGTAAACTTATCATTTGGAACCCATATCTGCTCCTATGACTTTGACTTTTATTTATTGAACATATGTATTTGGGTTTCATATTTTGGTGTAGAATGATACCCAGGGTGATTTACATATATACTGTACAATATTTCAAAATACTGAGTTCGGTTCATCCTATGCCACTGGTGAGAAGTGCTTTCAGTGGGAAGAACCAAATGCTACGTGTGCATAGACAATATATGTGAATAAATACCTCCCTGTAGGTAAAAATCTTGGCATCATGGAATGTCTTATCAGTGAGCAGTCTACTTTAAGGACTTGCACATCTTCAGCTGTAGAGGTATGTGAGTTATTAATTTTTTGTGTATAAGTTATAACTATTGTACTACCACATTTATATATGTATATTTTCTATGTAGCTTCGATCTATGTGGTATATTTTCTATTCTTGTTTGTGACTTAGCAAGAGAGTTATATTAGTAATATAAAACTGCATTTTTAAGAAACATTTAGTACCACAGGATTCTTATCACTTCATTTCTAAGCTGGTGTATTGTTGTGTAATTATTGTGCCAATAATGTAGCAGGTATAGCTTACCATATGTAATGTCATTGTGTTTTATTATATATGCCCCTGTCATGCACAGTACACTGCATCAAATATATTTTCAGCTGAAGAGAGTGATCAGAGTTATCTCAGTCGACATGGTATCAGCTGTACAGCTAATCATAGTAGCTGACCATAGAAGCTGTGATGCTTAACCATAACAGACATAGAGCTGAATAGCATATGATCAAGCATTGCTGACCAAGATTGGTGAGCCCTGATTGCTTAATTGACCAACCTGGAATATTGATGGTTTGATTCACCAGTGTGACTGGTAGCCAAGTATGATGGTGATAACTCCCTAGTACGTGTAATCTTTTAGCTGGGAATTATTTTTGGGGTTCATAAAACCCAATGTGCTTTTAGGACTGGAAAGATAATTTGTATATCTGTCCCTATCGTTTACATAATTTCACTAATTGAGTGAATACATTTTACTATTAGAGTAAAATACAGCATTTTTTACTATACGAGTCAAACAAATCATTATTTTTCATTATAAAATCACTGTGAATCATTCAACCCTTGTACTTGTACCATGTAAGGTAAATTATTTGTAATTTCGTTATTTAAGTCCGTACATTTTATTTTAATTGATCCAATGTTTAGATCATATACATGCAAATATTAATTTTTCATTCAAATCATTCATCTTTAAACATTATATTTGTATCACCATCAATTGTGTTGTGTTGTTAATCCGAAATCCCACCCAGTTATCTTGTTACAAAATTTTAACCTCTGAGCTCTGGAATCACCAGGGACAAATGCCTCTCTGCTAAAGTCTAAACTGCCTATTAAGTTTGACAAAAACTGGACAGAGGAAAGCTTACTTATCAAGAAAAAAACTTTTGTTTCCAGTAACCTTGACCTTTTATCTGAATTGTGCTCATTTTGAAATACAGTATAGCTGACGCAAATTATTTAAAGAAAAAGAATGGCACACTGTCCTTTATATAAGAAAACCAAAGCAAGAAACATATTTCAAAACACATAACTTTGCCCCCTCCTCCTAAAATTAAATGGTCTTTCCCTAAGAAAGACTTGAATTCAGCAGATGTTCTGCAGGTTCAAAGCAGTGGTTATTGTAAACACTGTTATAAAATATTAGCATTAGAAGACAATGTTAGTTTCCACTTGGAAACAAGCAATCTGAGTTGGCTCGTTGTATTTAACAGCTTTAATTATGGTTTCATCATTATTAGCACAAGTTTGGTTATTGTTCCTAATTAATCGGACCTCAATATATTGTTTAAATTAACCATAAGGCAGAAATGTTTCAAATATTATATGCAGATGCTCAGAGATTCTAATTCCCAACAAATGTACAGCATTCTTCTTGGATATTTCCACATGTATTCAATTTTTTTTTCAATCTTGTACTTGTAAGAGAAAAAATATAAAAACTATTCTTATCATCACAAAAATTAGTTGTATGGAAAGGATGTATCAATAAAGCAATAGTAATAAACTGATCTACCCTAATTCTTATAATTATTCTGATGCAAATGTAAAATATGCAGTTCCCATTTGTGACTTTTTTAGCATTTGGCTTGCAAGCCAAAACACTTTAAACAAACAAATATGCAAAACATATTTCTTTCAAACGAAAAAATCTGTTCTCTTGTGTGGTTTACCGATTTGTAGTTTGTAACTGTGGTCAAGGGAATCAAGTGTGTTACAGTAAAACCTGTCTTGAAAGATCACTGCTATGTGAGATCACCTGTTTTCAATGACCACATTTTTAGTGCACAAATTTATTGCTTATATTGCACTGTGATATGTTATGAGAGACCACCTGTCTTGAGAGACCAAACCTTTTGGGCAAAAGAGGTGATCTTTCAAGACAGGTTCTACTGTACCACATTATTTTTCATTAAATTAATTATCAAATTAATTAGGATCAATTACCAAACTTCCATTGTTAATGATAGGACCATAATTGGTGCTGTTAAGTGAAATGCACAAAATCAGATTGCTTGTTGTTGGAGAAATGCACCTTTCTGAGGCAGAAATTTTGACTTCATTTCCTCATGCTAATATTTTATGGCTGTTTGCAATGAACACTGCTCTGATTCAACAGAACATCTGTTCAAGTCAAGTCTTTATTGGGGAATGGTATAAAACAAATGCAGACTGTTGATAACCGAAACTTACTAGCCCATCAGACTTTTAACATTATGAAAGTTACTAGCCTGACAGAAAATTTACTAGCCTCGGGCTAGCGAACTACCACTAATTTCAAGCCTTGAAAAGGATGTTTTGCATAAGTAAATACATTGTGTCCTCACAAGCAATTATGCCTAAACTGGCAATTTTTACTCAAAACATCAACTGGTATGCACAGTAAACTTTAGAATGTCAACTATAAAAAATCTTGATAATTTACACACCTAATCAGATTAAAAACTGCATATTGATTTCTTTTTATTCCAGATTAATTTCTAATTACACCTTACCTCACATGCTGGAGCACATTTCTGTAACAGCTGAACAAAGCCCCTTCTGCGGCGGTGATGTACTTGGTATTGTACCGAGGTCCAACTGTGTGAATCACATATCTTGCGAGCAGACCATACCCCTCTGTCAGCTTCGCCTCTCCAGTTTTGCAAACTGCACACAAAGAAAATGCTTGGTTACCAAACTGCATTAAAAATCAGCAAATCCAACTAGTTTTTAAACTAGAAAGTTAGTATATATTTGGGCTTTATGTTGGAAAAGTAAACTGCACGGAAATAAGCAAATTGTTAGTTTTTACAACTATTAAAATAACACATCCAGAGGACAATGATGTCCTTGCCAATATGATGCAATTATAGGAAGCATAGTTCTTGATGCAATGGCAAATTAGGGGACATACTGCACTCAAAGTTTGATGGAAAAAGGTGAAAAGTGAATTTAACATTAATAATATTAAAGCCACATTCCAAAATTTGGGACAGCTCCGGTGGCCTTCTTGTTCGAGTAATCACCTTGTATATGGGAGGTCACAGGTTCAAACTCCAGCTGAGTCATCCCAAAAGACAAAAAAATGGTACCAATACACTAAGTCGCATGGCACTCAGCATTAAGAGGTTAGTGTTAGGACTGGTTGGCATGGTGTCAGGATAATGTGACTGGGTGGGACATCATGTTACATGTATGCAGCATGATGCCCCATTACTTGACATCACTATCAACTGCCACACTGTAGACATTATGGTGATATGATTAATAAATTGTCAAAGCAATGTTAAAAATCAAAAACAGACACACAAATTTGGTTTGACTAAATAAGGACCTTCAAAATGCCAAAATGTGACCATGTCCAAATCACATTCCTGATACAGGAAAAAACAGATATCATAACACAAACAAATCTGAAATAAAAAGGGTGAAAATCAACCTTTATTATATATATATATATATTAAGGACCACACTCATTTTGGTTTCAGTCCATGAAGTCTTTCCAAATCACAAACAAGAAACTAAATATGGTAGATGTATAAAACAATGGTAGAGAAAGCAAATGTTACATCAATAAACAAGTAATAAATGGTCTGTATATTAAAAAAATGTAATAACAATGGAAGTACTATTATATTGAAAGAAAATTAAACAGATAAGGATAATGAGATTAACATTATGATTTTCCCAAAATTTCAAAGTAAATTTCTAAACTAAATAAAAAATTAATTTTTGTACGTCTGACCACTGATGATACATGAATTTTAGAAGCAAGACATTTTGACATGTAAATGTCGCATGGCAAAATATAATTGCTGATAGGAAACATTGCGAAATGACACTATTATTGATTTCATAAATCTTCTTGAATTAAATGTATACCTAAATCTATTAATCAAGACTGATTCATAATTCTGAAATTATTGATTTATCACACACCGTTCTTTATCAGTACCCTTACAAAGATTATATCAAACCTTACACTGCACAATTCCTTCCAATAAATCCATCCATTCATGACACCATTCATAACACTGTATTAAAGCAACAGTCAAATATGCAAACCAGATCACATTTATACAAACCTCGAATATTTTTCCGGATGTCTTCCTCCAGCTTGGGTCCAGCTTTTCTAAAAAGGATCTTGGTTGTGTGATATTTATCAGTCATTCGCTCATTTGAAGAGTGGACTATGGCTTCAGCATTCAGGACAGTGATGTCTCCATGCCTGAGAAATAAAAAAAAAATAAAACATATTAATGTAGACAATAAATGCATCAGACTACAAAACCCACATCATGCATTCACTACAGTGCTATTCAAGACACAAAAGTGGACTCTGATACTGTCAAGTTCAACTTTTATTGGGTTCCATTGTAAGGAAAAATAAAACCCACATAATGTGATCCTGAACAATATGTAGTATATGGGACTAGGGTCTGAAAATTTCACTCTGACTCACTGGTCAAAGACCAGAAAGGACTCTACACTGCCCAAGTCCACATAAGCCAAAGACTGAACCAGCACCTATGTCTGACATGCGTGTGATTAGTGTGATTAGGATCTTTTTACGTAGTTTTAACAATTTTTCAGTGATATTGCTACGATGTCTGCCTTGAGGCAGTTTAAAGTGATGTCTAGCACGGAGGAGTGATGTCTATAAAAAATGGAGTGGCATGGGTCAGGGAAACTCAGACTAGTTTGTCTGTTTAGTTGTTTAAGATTTTTAACATAGCTTCAATAATTTTTTAGTCATATCGCTACGATGTCTGCAGTGAAGCAGTTTATAGTAATGTCTAGCACTGGGGCATCATGCCGCAGACATGTAGCATGATGTCCCAGCCAGTCACATTACTAACACCAGGCCAACCAGTCCTAACACTAACCTCTTAATGCTGAGCACCAAGCGAGGCAGCCGTTAGTACCATTTTTGTAAGTCTTTGGTATGAATCGGCCAGTGATCAAACCCACAACCTCCTGATTCTGTGGCAGATGCTCTAACCACTAGGCCACTAGAGCGGTTCTAATGTGGTTGTAAAATTATTATATTACTTCATGATAAGGCTGTCTCACTTGTGATGGCACATGTTGTGGCTGCCATTGACAGTGATAATTATGAAAGTATTGTACCGTTGTGCTATTACATTGCAGAAAGATGAATTATTATTTTGTGACGCAAATATAATGGTATAATAAGAATTTATTTTTTGTCAAGCTCAATCTAATATTTTGCTTCCGACACTGCATGACTGAAATAAATTGCACTTTGAAGTCAATGCTAGAAAACATATCATAAAACAGTTTGAGAAAAGATGGGAATTTTGCTGGACAATTTTCCATGCTAGAAAACAAATCAAAAAACAGTTTGAGAAAGATGGAAATTTTGCTGGCCAATTTTCCATTATATACCCAGGACTTTGTATTGAATAGGAAAGAAATATTCTAATTTTTATATGGAGTTTAATTAATACTATCATTCTGAACAAGAAGCCCATTCTGAATTTTTTCTAGTTCTGTGAACTACTGTAACTGTATTCCTGTTAGAGTTATTCATTTTAACAGAAGTGAACCTTAGCTACCATATATACTCATTTATAAGTCAAGTCAATCTGCAAACAAAAAGATCCATATCTGTTGTATCTTAGTGTGCCCATAGATCAAGGTTTATATTATTTGTTGTACTGATTACTCCAGATCTGGGTCTGTGCAGTTTGCAATTGGTCTTGTCTTATAAGCGAGTACATATGGTACATGATTATACTGCCATGTCAATTCTTATGGAAATTAAAAAAAATATCAAAATGTTGTTTTCAGAATAAACATGACACTTAAAAAAATTACAAAGAAAGGTCCATCTATTAGTAAAAAAAGAACTGATGGTTGATGTCAACAGTGTATGATAAGTCCTTAAAGAAAATATGTATATCTTGGAAAGAAATGCTACCAGGTGAAGTGGGTAACCATGTTGCCCAAAACATGTAAACTTTGTCTTTGCCAAAGCACACACACACATATATTTTATATATTACATTTCTTCCTTTGCTTTCACTTCTCCCTGTTGAGTTCTTGCTTCTCCATATTGAGTCAATTCAAAACGAGAAATCACTTCTCCCTAAAATTCAAAGTAGCCTGCCCCATAGTTGATCACTTTTTGTCTTCTCATAGGAGCTAGAATAACATTTCTTTTTTATACAGATATATTTACTGTTGTTTCATACAGCAATGTTCGATCTATTTTATATTTATATCAGTGGTGTTGTGAACCATTTATCATGCTGAAATATACTTGGACATTGACACAAGTAAAAACTTTGATCTAACAAGGTTACAAAACATGACAATAAATGCAGATTTCAGACAGATTGTGACATGATTACATCTTAATAAATGCTACATACTTGAGCAGGAAAACTAGGAACCTAAGGTCAGAAAAAATGTTATCATGAATACATCAAGCTGACACAGGAACACAGTTACTGTGTGATGATTTCTCCCTACATGATAAAATTGATTTACTTACCAAAGTATTATCTTTCTATTTAAGTCATTTCTCCATGGAAAGGGCGATGAAGGTAACTCTTCTGTTTCAGATTTATCATTTTGCTCAGGCAGTTGAGTCATATTCCATCTAGTAAGGGTCTCAATCATAACGGTCTCATCTCTGGCCCCTAAGGGGTCAAAAGCATTTTCACTCTCCTCCATTTCAGGCTTACTTAATGCATCTAAGAATAATTGCTCCTGAAGTAAAAAAACGAAAAAGAATTGTACACTAAATTTGTGTTCTATATGATCAAAATGATTGGGAAGATTTTATAAGGTTAAAATTCTGAGACATTTCACTGACATGCATGAACACTACTGAGCATCAAATTTCAACACGATGTAGGGACTTTCAGGATTATTCTAGCAAGTAAAACTATTAATGAAGAATCCACAAAAAGCAAATCAAAAGAACAATTCATCTGAAATCATACTTAATTTAGCTGCAGTCAATGAAAGTTGATCCTTATGATAAGCAAACTGGATGTCTGGTCGGGGTAAATCCTAGACGCACCTTGTAAAGTTTCAAAACTAACTGGTCACCTAATCTGATGTCCATCAGCTGCAGATGAAGGCTAATTTGCTTACAACTTCATGTTCACAGATACCAACCTATGGGTGTTTGATCTTTTTGCTCTCTTCTGAACTGAAGCGAAGACAACTATATCTTTTATGTTTCACCTACCTGACCAATCAGATTTCATGTTAAAAATATCTTACACATCCAGCCCAAATATTGGATCTGAAATCTTGTTTTTTAATAAAAACTGTATGCATCAATAATAACTTGAAAAATGTATGTATCGATAATAACCTGAAAAATGTATGTATTAATAATAACATTCATTGATGGTTACTTTACTGATATATGTCAGTTTTGTAAAATTAAATATGTAAACAAAGCTGCACACAGTCTGCCATGGTTCTGACTGGACTGAATCATTCTTTATTTAGTCATGTAGACAAAGCTGCACACAGTCTGCCATGGTTCTGACTGGACTGATATCATTCTTCATTTAGTCATGTAGAGAAAGCAGCACACAGTCTGCCATGGTTCTGACTGGACTGATATCATTCTTCATTTAGTCATGTAGAGAAAGCAGCACACAGTCTGCCATGGTTCTGACTGGACTTAATTCTGTATTTAATCATGAAAACAAGGCAACACAGTCTGCCATGGTTCTGATTGGATTAATATCATTCTGTAAGTAGTCTTTTCAAACAGCCAAGTCTGCAATGGCTAATTACTGGATTAAAAATTCTGTATTTAGTCATGTTAAATAGGCAGCACACTCTCTGCCATGACTCTAATATGAATGACAGTTATGTATATATTCATGTAGACACTTTGCCATGGCTCTGATAGGAATGACAGTTATGTATATATTCATGTAAACACTTTGCCATGACTCTAATATGAATGACAGTTATGTATATATTGATGTAGACACTTTGCCATGGCTCTGATAGGAATGACAGTTATGTATATATTCATGTAAACACTTTGCCATGGCTCTGATAGGAATGACAGTTATGTATATATTCATGTAGACACTTTGTCATGGCTCTGATAGGAATGACAGTTATGTATATATTCATGTAAACACTTTGCCATGGCTCTGATATCAATGACACACTTATAAATTTACTCATGTAGACATTATGTCATAGTCCTGATAGGACTGATAACATTCTGTATTTAATCAGTTGACCAGGAAACACATTGTCGCCATGGCTCTGACTGGACTGATATCATTCCATATTTAGTCTTGTTGACCAGGAAACACATTGTCTGCCATGGCTCTGACTTAAGTAACATAATTCTGTATTTAATCATTTTGTCTGGGCAGCACACTCACTATATAAAATGGCTCTCATAAGACTGATATAATTCCATATTTAATCATCTGTATATAGTCATGCAGGCACTTGGGTACATTCACTCTCTGCTGGGGCTAATATGACTAGACACAAATTTAGATACATAATCACCTTGACAAAGCAGATACTATCTGCTATTGCTCAGATAGGACTGATATAATACTAGACACAGAAAAATGGGTTTTGTTTTTTCACTTATGATTTTCAACAGTTAATGGCTGCAATATGCAAAATCTGCCTTTGCTACAGTAAATGTGAAATAAATTATGTGAAAAATTGTATCCATCTTTTATCAAATAAAAATATTCGGAATTCTCCCTAGCCTGTTTTAGGAGGCTCTCTTTTGGTGGTGCCCTGACATCTGTGGAGTGCACCTTGCCCTCATTAAGGGTCAACCTATCTGAAAACTCGGGAATTTAATAAGTGACACATATTAACATTCAACTTAGCATCCTGAGCATCAAGTTGGCAATTAGTGCATCAACTTGGCATCTAGTACATCAAATTGGCATATAATGCATCAACTTGGAATCTAGAGCACCAGCAAGACTGAATATGACCTTAAATAAACAAGTGGTGTACATAAAACAAAATCCCCTTTTCATAGTAATGCCAACAAGAGAGACTTGTCTTGTTTTAAATGTCCCATCAAACAATAACCTGCCCATAATAGTGGTCAGGAGACAATACTCATAGATGTTAATTGTATGAATTGTTTCTTGGAGTAAAGAGCTTCCATTTCTAGTGAAACATAATGATATTTGGCCACGAAACCTTTAGTAATTTTGTAATAATGCATACATTTTAATGTCCTTTTCAATCCTGATTATGTTATACAATACTTATGATTTCTAAGTTTTGGATGTCATCAATACTACGCTACTGCTGTGAAAAGATTGGGGCAAAATACAGACTGAATTTGGTATGCCCAAAACTGATCCTTTCCTTTGTCTATCATATTAAGTTTTATTTTGTTCTGGACTGAGTCCAAAAAGTACAGTACTATATTAATTGTGTTATCTGGTTACAGTTCTATATTAATTGTGCTATCTGGTTATATAACACACCATACAATAATGAAACAAGTCGGTTAACTGAGAAAAATGTTGCAAACATTGTCATCTAGACTGTGCCAGACAAGGAATCGGCATCATCCAGACTGTGCCAGACAAGGAATCGGTGTCATCCAGACTGTGCCAGACAAGGGATCGGTGTCATCTAAACTGTGCCAGACAAGGGATTGGTGTGTGTGCAAAACTACTTGATTTAATAACACAGTTGCCAATTTAACTTTATGCATATATTAAGTGGAATATCCATAAAGCACAGTAAATGTGAAATCAACATTGAATTGTGTGCAGAGAACTGAGCACTGATACATACATTATAAGAAAATTGGCAAATGAATAGAATGAATAGCTGAAGGACATGTGTACTCACTAACTGGTTAAAATGTATTTGTAAGAGTAAATCAACAATAATTCCCTCAACAATATGCACAAAGTGGCATACTAAGTATTTGTAATTATCCCATCATTGATTATGATTTGTCTAAATTCAAAGCAAAAGTTATTTTTAAGAATAATGTAAGAAAAGTTATACTATAAACATGCTTCAACATGTACATGCATCATGGTCACTTAATTGATTAAGCATTTCAACAATGGCATTGTTCAGTGCATAGGTGTGTATGCCAATTGAGTGAGCAAGTCTTTGTTGTCTATTGTTGTCCTTGGAATGCATTGATGACATAAACAAAAAAAATTAATAGTGTTACTGTTGAAGGTTCAATGCAAATTAGATTACAAATTATCAGCATGGTTCTGTGTAAATTAAATTAACACTTATCAACATGGATCAATGCAAACTAGATTAACAATTATCAACATGGTTCAATGCAAATTAGATTAACAATTATCAACATGGATCAATGCAAATTAGATTAACAGTTATCAACATGGTTCAATGCAAATTAGATTAACAATTATCAACATGGATCAATGCAAATTAGATTAACAATTATCAACATGGTTCAATGCAAATTAGATTAACAATTATCAACATGGATCAATGCAAACTAGATTAACAATTATCAACATGGTTCAATGCAAATTAGATTAACAATTATCAACATGGATCAATGCAAATTAGATTAACAATTATCAACATGGTTCAATGCAAATTAGATTAATAGTTATCAGCATGGATCAATGCAAATTAGATTAACAATTATCAACATGGTTCAATGCAAATTAGATTGACAATTATCAACATATCAGCATGGTTCAATACAAATTAGATTAACAATTATCAACATGGATCAATGCAAATTAGATTAACAATTATCAGCATGGATCAAATTAGATTAACAATTATCAACATGGTTCAATGCAAATTAGATTAACAATTATCAACATGGTTCAATGCAAATTAGATATTAATAATTATCAACATATCAACATGGTTCAATGCAAATTAGATTAACAATTATCAGCCTTGTTAAGAGTTAGCATCTTTAAAACCTGACAAGCTAACAATCCAGTAATATCTTATTGAAAGACTTGCAATGAACATTTGAAAAAAAAGAACTTTGAATTCAATTAAAGAAAGACAACCTTATTTCTTCCAGATTTTGATGTGTCATGCCAGCATAACTAATATAACTCATATTAAACAAGACAATAAAACTTTGCTGCAATTCATAAATGTCAGAAGAAATTGATGAAGATGTAGTAACATTTTGAAACCATGCCATGATCAAGTCTTATCTAAATTCAAATATAAAAAGCATGCTATACAATTAAATACTTAAACCAATGAAACTAATGACAAAAATTATGTTTGAAAAGCTGCCAAATATTTTTGTTACATAATACAGTGTTTTTGTTCATGCATGCATGCGAAGACTATATATTATTATGAGGTGAAATATGGACTGCCAAATCCACAAAAAATTATTGTAATCTCAATCAATGGTGTCTGTATCAAACCATTTGTTTGTTAGTTTTTGTTTGTTTTTTTATGGCTTAATGCCACTTTTCAGCACAAGATAGGCTATACATGTCAGCCAGTATTAATGGTGGAGGAAGAACCCGGAAAACCCCGGAAAGAACCACCGACCCACAAGAATCTACTGGCAAGCTTTCTCACATACCCACATTGGCCAAATCTAAGACTCGAACCCATGCAGAGGTGAGATGGCATTGATCTGTAACGTACAATGCTTTAGACCACTCAGCCACTCTGGGCCCCATCAAACCATTTAATGACAGAACAAACCAACTGGTTAATATTCTCTTTTCCATTTACTTACCAAACTATTCAGTGCTTGTATTAAATACCACTAACTTAAAGGTGAACCGATTTATTGAAAGGTTAACCATAATATCATGGGTCAAATAGTTTCATTAATTCTTACAGAAAAGTCTATAAAAACTAGCTCATTTAAAACGACTTTGATTTTGGATATGATAAGAAATAAAACTATTTGCTGCATTGACATATTAAAACCTGGAGGTTTTTGCTGTTTTCGCGTGAAATGCGAGTAGGAAACACATTTCGGGGACTATTTCTAAATACATCCTAATACAAAAGGGAAAGGTATCACATGTATTTGTAAACTCCTCCAGTTTAGCTAGTGGTCCAGTAAGAACCTGGGTAAAAATTACATATCCACAGGAAGCTGCTGGCAAGCTTTCCCACTTACCCACACTGGCCAAACCCGAGACTCGGACCCACATACAGAGGTGAGATGGCAGTGATGAGTAACGGCAAGTGCTTTAGACCACTCTACCACCTGCGATTCCAGTATCAGATATGTAATTTACAAATTGGATCATTTTCAAAACCAACTATCTGACTACTCCAACTACCATGGCACTAAATATGGCACTTCAGTTACTAAGCCATAAAAACCAAACTATACAACATTAAAACAAAATAAAAGAGCATCTATAATAACCAAGTTAAAAATCTGAAACATTGCAAAGCAAACCAACAGAACAACCTAGCAACCACTATTAAGACCTATCACGGTCCTCAAATGTTACAGACATTGTTCTTTTTATATATCAGTGACAAAATATATAGTAAATAGCATTTGCCATTTATCATTAGGCAGTTTAATAACCTTTATAACTACTTCGTGCAGTAATATGTTGAATAATTCAACATATTACTGCACGAAGGATATTTACAAGAAAGGAGCACCTTGAAAACTGTCTATCAATGAGTTGATTATACTTTTATTGCCTTTGTCGATGTGTGTATATATAAGTTATATTTGGATTCCTGAATCTCAAATCTAGCTGGTCTTGTAATTTTGACCTGTAAAATGTAACCCTCTAGTTGGTTTAAAAAATTTAATTTCTAAATTTATAGCTTCTGAGTCTAACAGGTCTAGTTATACTTTCATTTATAATTTTAATTATCATTTCTCTGCAAGGGTGTTCTGGTGATTTTTATGAATAATCCAGAATTTAAAAATATATCTGTGAAATACAGTATTAGCCACAATTCTGACCTGTCTTGTAATTTTATAACTTATAAAATAATACCATCATGTCTGACTGCCTAGTAACTTTATGAGTATTATTTATTATTGTTGTAACACTGGCAGTGTCATAATTTATTTATTACACATATCAATCTTCAAAATATATACTACTAACTCCAGCTGTTTGAACAAGTTGTCAACATTTCATTTCACTTTTCACTTGTTGGAGAGTTACATTGTATAGTCCATTTCTTAACCATATGACTTGTTGAAAAGTCATTGTTTAAAAATGTATAAATTATATTGCACATTGATCTCTGGTCTACTTAACAATAGGCAGATGAAGGGCATCAAATTATCTGTGCTAATGCTTGGAGTAACAATTTAAGATTAAACACAGCCTTACATACTTGTATAGTGCTCAGAGACATGCATGGACTGACAGTCTATCAAAGTTGTTATCTGTTAAAGTGTGGAAATAACAACTTGATGTAAAACAGTCCATCATACTTGTATGGGGCTCACAGACAGATGACAGACATTGTGCTAAGAAGTTGATATCTAAATGTGATGTGTGTGATTAGGATTTTTAACGTAACTTTAACAATTTTTCAGTCGTATCACTACGATGTCTGCAATGTGGCAGTTTATATCGATGACTAGTACTAATGCATTATGCCACAGACCCCTATGACAATGTGGGACATCATGCTATATGTCTGCAGCATGATGACACAGTGCTTGAAATTACTGTAAACTGTTACTATGCAGATATTGTAGTGATATGACAGAATCTTTTTTGAAGCTGTGTTAAAAACCAAATCACACACATAACTAACCAATTACTGACTTCAACATTTCTGATTATCCATGATTGTCTCTGCATGGGCAGTCAGCTCGAAATATCTGGATGCTCAGCAGATTTTTCTTGTTGCCAGATACATTACTGCTGCTCTCCCCAAGATTAGCCAAATAAAAATTATTCAGCAACTTTTATCATGCATGTAGTTAGGTCTAATTTCACACAATATGTACTTTTAACTCACCATCAGTCCTGTTAATGGAACACGTCACACGAATTTACACTTATTTAATCTATTTATGCTGTCTTCTTGTCCACCGGTTTTTTCATGTACTATAGCTGACCACCCCCGACATTAACCAAATCCATATTTTATGTTTGTCTGAGTTTACATCATTATTATTCACATTATCATTGATTTGATACTATTTATACTATCTTCAATCTGCCATCAAGTCAATATAGCATGCAACAACAACTGTGATTGGTTTGATTATTTAAATCTGCCATACTCCTTAAGCTAGTGTTAGCCAACGAAAGCAACTGTCACATCTCTACCGCTTGTGCCAATTTCTTTAACTGACCAATGATGGAAGTGAATACAAGATCATAGACATTTGATAAGTTAAGTCAAAGATGAAAGATGCTGCTTCCTTAAGCTGGTGTGTTGACTAACGATGAACACTCAAGAATATTGTTTCTTTAAGGGTTCACCATGAGGGTATATTAGTATGGACTTTGATTGCTTCATCAGATAATGAGTAACCATCACTGATGATCTTAGGGTACTGACAGCAATACTCCAACACTGAACAACGGAATTAAACCTAGATAATCTGGACATTCCCCTTCCTGGAGATACCCAGAGGAGTATATAATTCCATGATTAGTTGTTTGTTTCTGGAAAATATATAAAATTACATCATAACTTTTAAAATTATAATTTTTTTAATAATACTTTAGGTTGCCAAACTGTGCTTTCACAGTGAGAAAAATGGTTGCCCAACATTATATTTTAGTTGTCCAAGATGAATGATAATTGATTTTCTAGCCCTGCTGATATATTCGATGTTGTACATAAGGTACTAATAAATATTCTATGCAATTGTTTTAGTCATTATGTTTTCCCACCTGTTCATGTTTTAGTCATTATGTTTTCCCACCTGTTCGAATACTCTATACAAAGCACAAATGATGAATAGCTTATCTCCTGGAAGTATTAAAATCTTATAACTGAATGCGGGTTCATACTATAAACATGAGTCTTTTAGACCATTTGCTTTTAACCTTGTATTGTTTGGTGGTGTGTCAACACATATCAGACCTTTAACAGTTTTGACCAAATTACGCCTAGTCTAGGCTCTATATTAAAAAAAAAAGAACCACCTAGATACTAGCAACAACATCTAACTTGACCCAATTTTTATCATCTTCTAACACTTGTTTGAGGCCCTGCACTATGATCTAATAAAACTTGACTATTCAACCAAATATGCCTGTCAATTACCAATAAGTGTTATGTATTTTCAAATATTTTTATTTTTTAAACCAAAAACTGTTGTTGATGAATTTGAAAGTATAGTTTCCAAAAGGAAAATTTTGTTATTGTAAATAAATAGTTTGCAAGAAAATTTGTAAAGCTTGACTTTAAAGAATGAACAGTTTTAGAATTGTCCTGAACTTTAATGTTAAAATTATTTTATGGAGACTAACGGTATTAAGTATTTCTGTTCTTTGTCCAAAGTGGGAATTTTGAATAAATATTGCAAAACCAATCTTCATTTTTTGACTGAAAATGGGCTCCATATTTACCAACAAAACTGATTTAAAAAACATGGTTAATGAATGCTTTTCCGTTTTGCTACAATAATTTGTTTCTACCAATAAATGTTTTTAATATTAAATTTCACAAATATCTGACAGCCTCATTCGTTTACAAGAAAAAATGCAACCATAAGACCATTGTAATTTTGTATTCCTTTATTTATAGATGAAACCTGACCCAAAAAGACACCACTGTAACCAAAACATTGACCAAGTTATGTTGGTCAGCAACAGATATACTGGAAATGACAAATTTATCAGAACATTTAACTGACATGACGACAGTACTCAAAGAAATGATGTTTCAGACCCAGGCCAAGTGTTGGTGACTAAAACAAAATCACATGCCACAAATGAAAATTCCACAATCCCAGACTCCAATTCCCATACATTCAAAATTTCCCCTTTATTAATTTTATTTGTCATACAAAAATGCAAATGCTACAAACCAAATATAAATTTAATTGGTTTGATGGTAATGCAAGTGTTTATTGTGTTGATCATCACACTTGCTAGAGACTGGATGGTCCTAATGTTCAAACTTCTCTGTTGGATTCTCGGAGTGAATCCTGTTCTCCTAAATACATCCATCTCTTTGATTTAATTATATTGGGTTGTTTGATGTTCTGATCATACCTATGCAAATTAGCACAATGGGCTCATACACTGCAGTCTTCAAACACATGTCACTAGCTATTGTCAGCCAGTTATGTAATATGTGAAACTATCAAAGGATAGTTTTTGCATCACCTGAAGTCAGGACTGTTTACCAAGCTACATGTAACAGGCATATACTGAAAGTTTTTGGGTTTTGAGATTATTTGTTTTTAAAATTACTGAAAATCATGTTTCCTCAAAACATAACAGCGTCAGGAGTTTGGGAATACAAAATCATGTTTTTAGCATGACATGATGTGTTACAATTTGATTAAAGTCAGATCTCCACTTCACTTAGGACAGTGGTGATCTGATTTTAATCGAATTGTTCCATGTTATGGAAGAATGGAAGATATATCAACATCTTGAAAATATATTTCATAAGCACAGTCAAAGTTTTCTCTGCAAAATTTTTTATTTTTTTAAATGTTATTTGACAAGCTCAATGGGCACCTCTCTTAGAAAACAGGATTGGTCCAATATGAAATTAAAGGGGCCCCAGGCATCAAAGTATTGGATTTTTTAGTACAAGTACTGTACAATATTTGGTACAAGATAATACAGGACTGACCAGCATCTCCCAGTGTTGTTCAATATTTTCTAGCAGCATTTATGAATACACATTAATGTTACTGTAAAAGCCAACTAGAAAGACCATTCATTTGAGAAAGCACCTGTCATTATATTTCTGATTATTATTTAACAGGAATACCTGTCCTGAGACTACATTAACTTTGTTGACAGAAAGAACATCTTTCAAGAAAAGTTGAACTTTGTGACAAGATTTCAAATGTTAATTCTAACCAATTTACAAAACACAAAAAAACTTATATCAATGTAATTGTAAATAAAAATGTTTTTGCATCTTTAATGGAAAGGATTTCAAGTTTTTTCCTCTGGCCTAAAAAAACATAAAGTATAAAAAGACGTGTAATCGCAAATGATAATGGTATTTCTAAATTAACAATGTTCTCCAGCATTTGTACTATTAAAGTCTGACATTACTAGATACAGTGGTGAAAAACTATACAAACAAATATTCATTAGGGCTGAAACAATATACCTGTACCAAGTATGATCCATGTTACACAGTCAACGATATGACATATTATCGATATACATATCAACCTGATGACCTTGTCATCTTTTGAAGGTCTGTCAGTGGTGTGATGGTGCAGTTTTTATGTGTGTTGACATCTTGGTTGTATTTCCAGTATGCATACTACAGGAAAATATATACTTATCAAAATGTTTATATGCCATTCTTACCATATCTTTTCCAACATAAGAGATTACTTCTTAACAAAAACCACTTGTTAGATGTCATTGATTTTAAATCATCCTTGTAGGCCATTTATGTTGCTCTATTTGACCAAATACAGGTATCCTGTTTTGCACTTCATACATCTTATTTCAGGTCTTCACTTACATTTTAAAGGCATGAACTATAATAGTATTATCTTCAAAACAAAATAAATATAGTGCAACTTCCTTGTCCAACTATATAGAAAAAAATCCAAATGCAGAAGTGGTGATGACTAACATCAAGATTCATGACACTGTACTTTACTGAAGATGCAAAATGGCCAAATAGACTTGTTTTTGTCAGTAAAATTGTAAAATTACTTACAACACCCACATTGTTACTCTTCCACTAATTACCATGATGACTATAGCTTGTATAGTTTGGAATCTGCCACCTTGCCAATTCTGAGATAATAATTTGTATCCCACTGGCATAGTCAGTTGCTGTTTAAGGTATATGAATAAAAAAAGAAAACATCCAAACTAGCTACCCATGCATAACTATATTTTAAAAGCCATTATTTGCATGAAGATTATCTGTTATATTGTAAGTATAGTATATGGATTGAGTTTTGAAGCAATGCTTACAGTGTGCCTTGAAGTGAAAAAGCTACAGCTACACTTATAGTTCTGATTGGTGATCAGTAGAACTTTAACAAACAGCAATCTACAATCAAAACTGAATAAAACATCTCTCACTGCATGAAACACAAAAGCAGAGACTTCAAATTCAATTAGACAAGATCTGAAGCAACATATTAGCTTCACAAAAATGATTATTAAAGAATCAGTTAATTATCTCAATCATACATAAGGAACAAGTCTGGAATGTTTCCTTTATTTTTATATATGTTATTGGCAGATGAGCATGCTGATGGGATAAAATAATTAGCATGGAATTTGGGGGGGGGGGAATACATTTCAAACCATGATAGTCAATTTGTGTCAACCTGAAGAAGAAAAGTGGGTGTCATCGATAAAGAAAAAAATTAATTTGACAGAAATGTGTGCAAATGCCTGTGACAGATCCCTTAGATGAGTTCTCAACTTCCAGAATGACAAGACACACAATTAATATTTATTTGTAACTGCTAAATATTAAAGTAACTTGTTTTGAGTAAATATCAATTTGTATCGAATTTACAGCTTATGTATCAAAACAGGTATTAACAGGGAAAAAGTATTGATGCATCGATATATCAATTAATGCAGAGGTCTCAGAAATGCATAATTATGCATGTTTGAACACCATTTTTTTTTCTTTGGTGCAGAAAATAACTTACTTAGAAGTCCTCTGTACTCCAGCAATAGCTGGGTGTCAAATGCTTGACCAGTCCTACTCCAACCACCTGCTGAGTGGGAAAATGTGTTGGTCAATTTATCATTTTAGCTTTGCTGATATTTACAATTAGAGAATTCAGTGGCTGAAAGACCCACAGATGAACATGTTGTCATTATAAGAGTACAACAAATGAACATGATGCAATAGCTGGGCAGCAAGTACAAAGACTTAGACAAACTGCTGAATGGTGAGAAAATTTGTTGATATTTACAATGACTGAATTCAGAAGCAGAAAGACCTAAAGATGTATATGTGGTCATTATAAGAGTACATCAAAGGAACAGCTTTCGCTCTCATTTTATTCCAATCAGTAGTTCATGTGACCTAAAAGTCAAGATGCGTTGAGACTTAACCAAAATGCCATTTGCAAATTTGGACAAGTATTTTGAGGTTAAATGGCAAATTGAAAAAGATTGTAATGAGATTGAGAAGAGTGCTAAAATTGTTAGAACTGATACTTCACATCGAATAATAACCAAGCATAAAAAAAGTATGTGATGCCTGTCTTAGTGTTTGGAATAAAACCTTTCCTTGTACTGACAAATTTCAGTCTCACTCTGAAGGACAAACATGTTATATATGGTGTAACTACTGTTTCTTTTCATTTGGACATTTACCCACTTTAGGAATGCCCAATATGCTTCTAGGAGGGGACAGTAGCTTTTGCTGGTGGAACTCCTGTTTTTACCAAAATAGGTGTCCTGACCTCTTAAAATCCTAGAAGACCTCTGTAATGGGTTTTTAACCATACTATTCATTGATGGATGGTCTGCATGCATTAATAAGTAGCCAATTCAGCAATGGTTTGCATGCAGTACTAAGAGTTTTCAGCAATTAAGTATAGAAAACATAGCTTAATAAATTTAGTTCTCATATTTAGGTCAGGCATTCGACTGTATCCCTATACAAATTTTTACTTAATGTGATACGTTTAAGGAATGCCAGGCCATTTTCCCATGTTACCGTTCCACATGGCCCTGATCGCGAACACTTAATATGCAAGTAAAACCTGTTGAATGGAAGAATGTCCTCACATTGGTTAAAAGAAAATGATGCCCTGCATTTATTTATAACTTTTTTTCAGTTGACCAATGAAAAGGCAGTATTCCATTCAGCACGTTCTTGTATATTAAGTAGGCATGATTATGAACTGGTCAAGCAGTAGAATGGTAAAATGGTGTGGCATTTTTAAAAGGTATGACAGTAAGCCAAACTTTGGATACAGATACAAAGTCAAATGCCAGAGCTAAACATCCGTACCAAATTTAATACGCTACGTGAAACGTAGCTTGAAATGTCAGTGTTTATTTTTAAATAGTTTGTACAAGAAGGGAGAAAAGTGTTCTTCCCTGTAATTATTATATAGCACTTGTATGACAGGTAACTTGTAAGTAATGAGTGTGTGAGTGAAATACAGTTGTCACTGTTTAGAATTAATGTCAATTGATAAAAATGTTTAATTAGAAACTGAACTGAGTTTTATTTGATTTTAACAGGTTTGGTGTTACTTAGGTAGATTCAGTAAAAAACAAAAGTATTCTAACCCTCTCCAGTTTCTTTCAAACCATCAATATTGGAAGTAGACCAACAAGATGTTCTCCGCCTTTTTTATTTTGATTAGTGGCAGATAGTCAAAATAAAAAAAAAACAAAGGCGATAATAATTTGTTGGTCTATATAATTGGAAGAATCTTCAACGTCCAAAAATTGTTGACAATAATTTTATATTTATGCATTGTAATGCCACAACACATATTACAAGATATAACAACTTTTACAATACTTGTAGCTCAAATATGCATAATGGGAGGTGAAATGGACGTTCATGTTGTATGGTTAAGCGAAGATCTTGCCCAGTTTTGAAAGTCGGGTGGAAGTATCAACGTGTTTCTCCGAAATCTATTAGAATGAAACTCTTATATCGTGTTAGAAATAGAAAAAAGAACTATTTAATATATACAGGAGGAGCATGCAAAAAATACCTACCAATTATATTCCATTTTAACTTTGCCGTCGTTTGTGTCAGAGTTCGAGATACGCAGCGGCATTGTTTAATCTTTGAGTTTGTCGGCCATTTTGATTGTCATGTGATTTATCTTTTATCCTTGTAAGAATTCATTCTGATCTGAAAACGAACCCAGGTCAAGATACAGAAGGTTTCTGACCACTGAAAAAAATATCAGATGATACTAAAACGAAAATTAATAATAATATTTTTATGAATAACATGTTGTTGCATAATTATAATAAATGCAATAAATTACAGTTGGCATAAAGTGGCTGCAACAGCAAATTTTGTGTCGCACACTATTCTCGACGCAATTAAACAGCACGACTTAAATCACAGGTGCTCGACGCGAGCTTGATGTGAAATAAAAAAAAACAATAATAATAAAATAATAGATTATTGTTTTATTTTTTATTTCACATCAAGCCCGCGTCGAGTACCTGTGGACTTTAATTAAGTTTTTGACTGAAGTGCCAAGTCAAAGATTTAAATTGTTATTAAGCGCATTTTTAAAAAGAAAACTGCACTGTACGGATATATAAAGTATATTTACTTGTTACTTTCGCTCAGGGATGTCATTTCATTTTTTTCTGGTGGTGGTGGTGTTGATGTGCTTCTTAATTTTTGTATAATACAGCAATTTGACTGCACATGCAAATTCGAGAGGGGTGGGTGGGAGCAAATGTCCCGCGCCATGCCCTTCCCAAATGACGTCCCTGTGTTCGGTTTGAAATCCCAAATAGGCTACGTATACGAATTTCACCCAGCTCACTTTGTTTCCCTCTCTTCAGTGCAAACTGGCAAGTCTGATATTATGAAGACAAGCTGGATAATCCAAGACTTTAAACATTAATTGAAAATAGGGAAAATTTATCCATAGCTATATTTTTTGACACATTCCAGTAAATTGAAGGAAGGAAGTAGCATGTTAAGTTATTTATCAGAACATTTTTTTATAACTTTAGTTCCTTATTTTTGCAAATTATTTGATGTATGACGGGGAAGGGATTTCTGGAGTTGCGACTTGTTTTTTGGTGACCCAAAAAAACTAATAATTTTCTCTTTTGCATGATTATAAAAACTGATTTTTAACGAATTAGAAATCTTTGTCTGTTCACAGCCAGTTTCACAAATGTAATGGTGAAGCAAATTACTTATTAAATATTGACAATATGTTTTTTGACAAAAACGTAAAGAGTCTCAGGTGGCATTTGCAGAGGGTTCAGAACAATTATTTAAACCAATTGTCGAACCTACAAAGAAAATTTACACAGCAACCGAGGCAAATCAAAAAGTTCTTGAAACATAGCCTGTTGAAATTGCTGGCCGTCTCAAGCAGCTCACCCCCCACCCCAGCAACCTCCTCAACCACCATCCCAGCAACCTCCTCAACCACCACCCCAGCAACCTCCTCAACCACAACCTGAAGTTCAACCTGAACCGCCAAAAACTAGAACCATGATAATAACCAAGATAACAGATAAGTTTACGACTGAAGGTACTGCCGGTATCCATGACCCAGACACATGAATTTGATATTGCCGCGTTTGGATATCGTGATAGAGGTAAGTGTGTAAAACCCGAGTATAGTAATATTCTAAAATATGTCGATTGGGTCAGGGATGTATATCTCATAGCTACTGATACTAGCATATATTATAAAGATGTTAATAATTTTAATATTTTTAGCCAGGCAGTAGATGAGTATAATGAACAAAAAAGACAAGAAAGGAGACAGAAGAAAAAATGAAGCAACCACTTGAAAAGCAAGAGCAAAAAGAAAAGTTTTAAAAATAAGTAAGATAAAAGCTGTCAGAATAACAAGTGAGAAAGAAGAAGAATTAGAAGCAATGGGAGACACTGATGAAAGTTATGATAAATGATAAGGGAAATTACAGCAAATATCAGGTGGGGAAAAAAGCTGGAAAATGTTTCGTTACTACGTGTCCAGACAACATCCTCTTTGACGTAGATCGATTAGAAATTCTGATTGGAAGAAAAAGAACTGGAAATAATTGTCCAGAAATAATTAATATTTGTCAACAATTATTTACAGATAGTATCATGGACATTAATGGTATCGATCTTTCATTGATGAAATCACTAATTACTGTCACAGTGATTAAATACATTGATAAGAAATAAGATGATTATTCACAATGCTCAACATGGACCGATCATGGTCAGAGTAATAATCATAATTACCTACTTATAGAGCGATCTACGGTGATGGACTCGGTGATGTTGTTCGGGGTTTATTTAGAAGGATAGCTCCAAAAGCAATACCAGTTGCAAAACAATTGGACATGAAAGCTATTGACTTCGTTCGTGCAAAGTTCGCCGCCTGTAAAATTACCAAGCACTGAAGTTATGTTGGTAAAGTAATAAATCAAGCTGCAGATCAAAAACTAGCAGTGTTGGCTGGTGAAGCACAAAAATATAACTGCTAGTCTGATCAGGAAGTCTTTGTGTTAGACGATGACATTTATAATGAATGTTTAAACCTGTGTCTGATGCAGCATTTGATATGGATGCACCAGTACCCATGCAAGGATGAGTTTGTGCGTGATTAATATTCTTGTGACACAAGACAACCAAATCAGCGCAGAAGAATCGAACTACAAGTTCAGGATACAAGCATATATGTCTTGCCCGCTGGAGCGTTTAATGAAGGAGAAGCCAGATTTTTTTAAAACAGATGATATTGCTTGCGGAAATGATAATTTAGTTTTGTTAATAATGGAATTATGTTGTTGCTTGATAGCGCTACATATATTATTGATGGAAAAAAATATTGAAATAGTTCAGAAAGACGTCGACGTTGCCACAACAATATGAGTTTTAGCAAGATATTCTGATGATTATACAAAATTAGCTGGTCAGTCAATGATGATTGATAAGAACACTTCTATCCATCCCGATCACGAAAACGTAATTTTTTTGTAGTGTAAGAAACGCAACAGAGGCTGCATAAACTTCTGCAGTAATATCAATAACTTAGAATTTCATCCGAGAAATTGCAACACGCCAGTCAGTGTTAAAGGGTAATATAAGATTATCATTACCACTGTCCCACATCTTCGGATTTCGTTGAAATGTTAGAAAGGTTATTTTCAGACCTAAGCACACAGTTGTACTCGTATAAAAGGCTACTGACAGTGATGCAAACTGGCATGCTGAATGTGCTAATCCAACTGCAACAGCAGCACTTCATGGTAAAGTAATTTTATATGGATGCCCTGTCATGACCCCATTGCTCGCTGATGAACAAATGTTACCTTTTTTATGGTGTCATATGGTCAATCATTAATATCATGGTTAATAGTGACCACAGCGAGTTTTGGTCAATCATTAATATCATGGTTAACAGTGACCACAGCGAGTGTTCAGAGTACTGTTTTATTTACATGTCATATTGTATCACAACAAGGTGTTTCTGCACCACGACATATTTTCATTGCTTTTCAAAATAACAATCGAATAAGCTCGCAAACTGTCCACCAAAATGTCTATTTTGTTGTTGAGGAAATAGTCATAGACTTGCCGGTACATAATATGGAAGAAATTCAGACATTACCCAGAACACAACAAACGTTGCGAAACATTCACTTCCTGAAGCGGATTAATCCTTGTATACTCTCATGAAATAAATGAAAAGTGACATTTACACAAACACATCATAAAAAATAACACCTAAAACCACATGTTCTGCTAGAAATTCAGGGTGATTTTTAACCAGGGAAACAAAAACCTTACAGGCTAAAACAAAGAGTATAAGAAATTCAATCCTAGTTAAATCGAACATCATTTATGAATAAAAACAAAATTAATTAATACATGTTATGTATGTGCTCAACAAAGATTATTTAATGCTACATACCTTTAAATGGTAATTATTCAGTTTGGATCTTCATTTATTCAAAATATTCAATTAGATGGTCAATATTTACACACCACGAGAAGTACATACTGCAAAATTAATGTTAAAGTGCAGAAAGTCTTTATTCCGCCATAAATCCATTAATTCTTTCTTTTACCCAACAACGGCTTCTACTAAAATAACAGATGTAGTCAAATAAGCAAAAATATATATTTTTCATAAGATAACAAATACCACGATAGTTGTTTGTTTTTTTTTTGCAACAAAAAATACCGCGAGGATATTTGAGAGGATAATGACTGTTCTGGCTCACCAAGTCCAGAAAGTATTTATTCCGCCAAACAACGACTTCTACCAAAACTATAAGAGTTCGTCAAATAACCAATATATATATATATATATATATATATATATATATATATATATATATATATATATATATATGTGTGTGTGTGTGTGTGTGTGTGTGTGTGTGTGTGTGTGTGTGTTAGCTGTCTATCTTGACAGGAAAAATAACGTGAGGATATTGAATGAAAATGACAGTTCTGGCTCACCAAGTCCAGAAAGTCTTTAATTTGCCAAACAACGTCTTCTACCAAACACATTTGAGGTCGTCAAATAAGCAAAATATATATGTTTCATAATATTACAAGCACTACTGTAGTGTTTTAATTTATCAACAAAAGCAAATATATTGCAAGGATATTGAGAGGAAAATGACAGTTCTGGTTCACCAGACAAACTCATGATTTTGTCAGCAAGTTTGAAATTGATTGTGTTTAATAAATGAACTCCTTACTTTGTTTAAACTGTAAATAATAAAATTATTAAAATATTTTATTTAGTAATAGATGTGAGTAAATATTTTAACAAAGACGTAAGATAAATATTAAAAGGATATTTTGTAACAGAATATAGTTTGTTTTGGATCGTTACAAGGGTAGATGAAAAACATTGAAGATTGACCATCTGATCGTTTGTCAATTTAGACAATCACGTGTTGGGAAATTCTCATTTTCCGATTGATATATTGACTCTGCGCTAAAGTGTTTATACCATCAAGACAATATCGTTGTCATCAAAATTGTTTAAACCATTTTCTGTTAGCTAATCAGGTACAAGAATATGATTGCATGATTGAAAGCCTCTTGTTGGTACAGAAATTCTGAAAGCTCGTTTCTCTAAAACTTTCAAAGATAACGCTGAGCAATAATGCATGTGTTACTAAATAAATATTATAATAGTCACCAAATGTTTTACAACTAAATTCATACCAAACATTTTTTACGTGATCATGACAATTTTCCAAAATATTTTTATCATACAATGATGAATAAAATTTAGATTTATCAGGCTGAGACGTTTCATTAAATCTATCAGGTCCGTTACAATAATCACAGGTTAAGAATTCCTTTATTGTTAAATACTTCGGCTTTTCTAAATTATTTTGTGAGATACGTGAAATTTTACGGTCTTTTGCTTTTTTAAGAATCAAGTGATGAGCTCATAAACTGCAATCTGTCAATGAAACGTAATTTACCTATTTTCAATGACATAAATGTCTCGAAATTATTTGGAATCCCTCCTAATTTAATTTGATTTTCAAAACAATATTTCGCAATATCAGGAGGACTGATTGCTCATATAATAGAGCGCTAATCATAGCCACGTAAATTATGAAAGGAAACCAGAATACATTTTTGCAGGTTGTACTTTTCTTGACAAAATAAATAAGCAGATCCAATACAAATTTTCCTGACAAAATATTATGATAAGGAAATTTTCCTCCAGCAATGTATGATCTACCGCAAATAAATTTTAAATCTCTTTTTGACATAGCTTTGCTCCTCATTGGTTAATAAAAGTCCTGGGGCTGATTATTTTTAGTTTCTGATTCGAGCTTCTTCGTCAAACTCTTATTCAACATATGACCTTCAGGCGGTTCAGACTTTTCATCAACAACTCGGTAAATATGTGGAAGTTTGGAATATTTATCTTCGGTATAAACTGTATTTAATATATATGATGCTGGGACATGTTTTTGAACTCGTTTAATCTCAATTTTACATTTGTCATTTCTAACTACTGTTATCAAAGAATCGCAGCAGACTCAGCTTGCGGTTTTAACTTGTTTGTAGTTTTCGCCTGACATAATCACGGACGGAAAGAATTTTTAATAGCTTCTAATCTAATTATTAATACAATATTGATCTAATTATTTAAATTTAAAAAAATTAAACATTTCATTACAATATAAGAAAGCCATTCAGTCTCTTTCGAATTTATCTAGCTGTATAAGATTCCACATTTGTGTTGTTGACAAAATCATGAGTTTGCCTGGTGTACCAGAACTGTCAATTTCCTCTTAATATCCTCGCAGTATTTTTGTTGGTAAAATAAAAACTTATCGTGGTGTTAGTAATATCATGAAAAATATACATATTTTACTTATTTGACGACCTTTTTTTAAGTAGAAGCCATTGTTTGGTAGAATAAAAGCTTTCTGGACTTGGTGAGCTAGAACTGTCATTTTCCTTCTACAACTAAAGTACGTGGACATTTTTGGACATGATCAGTAGAATCCGGCTTGAGTGTCGCGCGTTGTGATGTCATAAATAAAGCAACGCATGTTGATAAAACAAATTGTTACTACCCAATTTTATGACGATTAGATTGCACGAGCTCTTTCCTTGACCCTGGTAAGAACTCAGCCACCACTGACCATCGTAAAAGTCCATTGCAATCGATACATTTCGTCTGGGAGTTTATTGATGACAGTTAAAGTGCTGCCATTCAATCATCAGGATTGAACAAATGTATATTTAATTTAAGATGAGTAAATGCGCATATATGATCTGTATAATTTTCACTATACTTGACCCCATGATAATGTCTTTATATTTTGATAGGCACAGATGTAAATGTTTTAACTTTGGATTAGTTTCTGGGCAAAAGTACCACTGTGTAAGGGGGACTAAATTTGACCAATTGTCAAATCGGCTGATAGCTTGTTGATGCATGTATTGTCAATGCCATAGTTACTAATACGCGCGCGCGCGTGTGTGTGTTATTTAGAGTTTTAGCTTAGCTTTACCAATTTTAGTCATATCGTTACGATGTCTGCAGTGTGGCAGTTTATAGTGATGTCTAGCACTAGCGCATCATGCTGCAGACATGTAGTATTATGTCCCACCCAGTCACATTATCCTGGCACCAGGCTGACAAATCCTAATAATAGTCTCATAATACTGAGAGCCAAGCGAGGCCATTGTTAGTACCATTTTATAAATCTTTGGTATGACTCGGCTGAAGTTCGAACCTGCGACCTCCCACTTCTGAGGCAGACGTTCTAACTACTTAGGTCACCGGAGCGGTCCCACATACTACTGTTATTACTAGTAAGTTTCTATTTTTGATTTAGGGTTCAGAGAGATCCACACATGATAAACCTACGACATAATATCCATTTCAGTCATACGGCAGATTAACCTGTATAATATACTTTCCGCCAAATATAAATTTTGAACTTCGCAAGTTGTTTTCTGCACCAATTGCAAATCATATGGGTGGTGGTGGTAGCGTCTTAATAGAGCCCATAGACTTACATGTAGATGGTACTTATGGGTCGATTTTCATATTATAAAGACGCCCATAGGTTAAATATGAGAGCGACACTTAGGGGTCAAGCTGTAACATTATTACAAATTCAATCTGATTAAAATCAAATATTCACTGTCGTACTTAAAGATCTGACAGCAACTGAAGAGCGTAAATTCAGCGTGCATGCTCTCTCTCTCTCTCTCTCTCTCTCTCTCTCTCTCTCTCTCTCTCTCTCTCTCTCTCAAACACACTCTGACGTGCTTCAGTTACAACCAGTCTTCTGGACGGTAACAGAAAAGAGAAAAGTCCAACAAGTATTGTAAAATTCAGCAATGATGAATAAAATTTCCCTTGAATAAAAGTGAACATTTAAAAAGAACACTTTCAGCATAGAGAATTAAATCCATAAGCGTCCAAAAAGTTCTATCACCAGTCCTAATGAATACAGTTCGATTTAAATCCCAGTGCTCTTCCAATTAAATTCCAATATTGAATATGTTGCTGTGAATGTAGCCTCGAATATAATAATATGTCAGTAGCCTGAATTGTGGCTATGTTCTGAGAGTATTTTGATGAATCAGAATAATATAAGTCAAGAAGTCCTTGTTTGAATTCAAATTAATTCAAGCTAATGGCTCGGTCCAAGAATACTAGTGAAGAGGATTTTGTATCTCCAGTGAATAATAATTTGAATTAATAATTCAACTCAAATCTAATACTCAATACAACAATAAGAACGATTCTGCTAAAGACGTTAGAGCAAGACTGAATAACGTGTCAAGTAAGCAAGATTATATTTTTAAAAGAAACCAAGGCACAAAAGAAGAACCAGGATGTAGATTCAAAGTTCATTTCTAGAAAATTTTAAGCTATAATTCTAAAATATGATACTAAAATTACAACAAAGAATGTGGCAAACATCAGGTAATCATACTATTCCATGGATAACACTAATATCCTTGATTCAGTCCCAAATATATATGTTTACCTTTATTGATAATGATCTTAACTGTTAACTCACACTCCTTGGGAAATATTAACTCTGTACAATTTCTTTACATAATGACTGGTTCTAGTCGGGTAAAATGTGAACTTGCCAAGTTCAAACTACAATTATACATAACATATACTAATGTAGAAGAATGGAGAAGAAAAACAACAATTTACAATGCAAATTAAATATACATACCAATAACAACGGTGCTCTTGCCTTAGACTATAAGAAATTTATTAACCTCTGAATCATGTAAAATAACGAGTAAATAGTTATCGAAACGGTTGTGTCATAAACGACAACGTAAAACAATACCATTCTTTTTTATTCCGTGTTATTCCTATAAGCAGGAAACAAAGGCTAACTCAGCACAGGATATGTCTGTTTCGAGTCGTAAAGCCACACGCACCAGTCTACCAACGGAAAACGCAAGACAGGTATATCATGAGGAAACAGGTGTGGATTTGATACTTTTTGGATCGATGGAAGACTATGCTCACAACTCTAGAGAAATCGAGAAAAAAAATATTTTTACAAATTAGAAGACCAATGTAGAGAAAACATGTTCACAATTAATTTTCATCTTTACCCCCACTTGTTTACAAACACGGGTAAATTACTAACTGGTTTGGATGAGTTTCCGTTGTTAAAGAAACCTGTCGACCAACTATTGCACTAATCAATAAGCAGACATAGGGTGAAAACAATGTGATCTATGCGGACATTATCAGTTAGTAGATAATTTCGATGACATTAACTAATTCTATGAATTTACAAATTTTCACGCTAGCAAATGGCGTCGCAATGAGTAACACGTCGTTCACATTGAAAACATCAGCAACTGAATTCAAGATGCACAATGGTGACATACCAGACACTATAATCGACTCGGAAGATACTCTGTTGAAGCAACCCAACATTCTCAACGAGGAAAGATGTGCAAAAACAAAATACAGAAGCGAAGCGAAGTGTCCCAGCTTAAGTTTCTTCTGTGTGATTCATTTCACGGGATAGTTGATGGTGTCCGGAAGACTGGTTGTAATTGAAGGACGTCCCTTCGTGTGTGTGTGTGTGTTTGTGTGTGTCAGAGAGAGAGAGAGAGAGAGAGAGAGAGAGAGAGAGAGAGAGAGAGAGAGAGAGAGAGAGATTTGGATTTTTAACGTAGTTTTAACACATTTCAGTCACATTGCTACAATGTCTGCAGTGTGGCAGTTTATAGTGATGTCTTGCACTGGGACATCATGCACCAAACATGTAGCAGCATGTCCTACCCAGTCACATTATCCTGATACTCGGCTGACCAATCCTTACACTAACCTCTTAATGCTCAGCGCCAAGCATGGCAGCTGCTAGTACCATTTTTATGAGTCTTCAGTATGACTCCGCCTGGGTTCGAAACCGTATCCGAGGCGGAGGCTTGAACCAATTGGGCCACCGGAGCGGTCCACGTCCTATTGAAGTGATAAATAATCTAGCTAACCAGCTTGCAAATAGAACAGATAGTCATGATGAAATCTGCACATTGATCAAAAGGGTTCAGGTCAACATGATAAGCCTAACAATAACAGGAAAAGAAATGTCAAATTCTCTACAGCTGGAAAACAAACAGACTGGCTCAACATATCAACAACTAGAATAGGAAATTAAAACATTGGTGACTGACGAAAATACATATTTTTATACCATGAGGCCTGGACATGCACACAAAAGAAATATGCTCCGAGAATGATATATTTGCCACCTTAAATACGTGGATGAAATATTAGCAAAACAAATGGAAATAAACGCATAACTTCAGGCAAAATAAATCAGTCTTAAAGCAGTTATATATACTGGTTGGAAACCTCCACAAACAACGTGATTCTCCAAGAAGTTAGCTAACTGATGCACATTTTAATGCTGATGGACCAACAAAATCTGTTAACAACCCAACAAAGTCAAACCCCAGATGAGCCAGAGAGTGATCACCCTAAACACATCACCGGAGACCACCTCCTTGCCAGTGAGAACACTTACGGAGACGAAGAGACAACCCCGGTGCACTGAGCAATAAGAAGCCAGACAGAGCAAATACGCTGTGTAAGAAATTCTAAAGATAATGACAAACTCACGAGCATGGGCAAAGCCTGTTAAATCATTGCAAATCAGTTAGCGTAAAAATGCCAAGGGGCAGAATCCAATGAATAACGTCTGGCAAAGCCACTGGCCATAAATACAATGTATCATCTGTTGTAGACTGGCATGTTGTAATTCATGGTTTACTAGCAAAAGTGCGTTCTTTCATTGTGGGGAATCTATCTGGCAACACTGATCATTGTGCAGTCACAGTTTCTCTAGACCCTGGTGAAATCATGTTCGATAACAATGCATAGTAGAGATGTCTCCCTTGTAATATGAAATAAAGTGGAATAGCCTAATTACTAATCACGTAAAGAGCGCCTTTTATTCAATAACATTCAGACCAAGATGCAGCAGTTTATAATTAAATTAAATTTAAAGAGTTCAGATATTAACAAGCAGGCACAAACCAAAATTATCAGCTACAAATACGTACAAACGGGTACAAGCTTTTACCTATATTATCAGCTACAAATACATACAAGCTGACACAATGCTTAATTACCAATTTTATCAGCTACAAATATGTACAAACGGACACAAGCCTTTACTAATATAATCAGTTTCAAATACTTACAAACTGACACAAGCGTTTACTGGTATGTTTATTCATTACAGATAATAACGAGCTGATACAAGCATTTAAAAGTATTATCCATTACAGATATTAACAATCGTTTACCAATAATATGAGTTGCAGATATTAACAGACGGTCAAAACCGCTTACAACTATTATCCAACACAAGTGTTACCAATATTATCAATTACATATATTTACATGCAAACACAAGCATTTACCAATTGCATTAAGGATATGCTGACCATATGCAACCTGAAAATAGGATTGCCCAATAAAAGCAATGTTAAGGAAAATGATACTGCAAACAAAAATTGTTACATAAAAATGGTTCGAGTATGAGTGCTTATTCTATAAAAGTCTCTTGAGAGTCAGAACAAGAAAAATAAAAAGAGTCTGAATAAAAGTCATCAACCTTTAACTTCAATGTTACTCAATTAAATATCCTAAAACAGAACATGACAAACAAAATAAAACAAAACTAGTTAATGTTGATACATAAAATAGAGCAAGACAACACTGAAACCATTTTGGCAAACTGTTGGTGAGATCCAGAGATTGTACAGTGATGTGAATACCAATAAGAGCTTGGCTGTGGTTATTGGGAAGTGGATAATACTTTATTTTATTTCTAATCTAATGATACAATAATACTGACTCGTGTATTCAGAAAGACTTTAATACTGAGGATGTCTTGTGTATCACCACCAAATCTGGGTATAATACTTGATTGCCATATTAATAGCATGAAGGTGGTCCTTACCATTGCCCTCCTTACTTCTAATAAATATATATGGTTTTATTAAATTAATAATGACGTGATCTATGTATCTGCACCCCCTTATATGCTTCATACTTCTTCAAATTTATTCAACATATTGTTTTGTAAACGAAATTGTTAACACTGTAAATCACAAAAAGATAAAACGTATATGTATTATTAGCTATACCGATGAATACATATATTAAATAAGCATAACTATTTTTAATTGCAGTAAGCAAATGTTATGCACGATTCTAGATAGATGAATGACTGCAAGAATAATGCGACATACATACTATTTTGAATTTGTTTTAATCGAATTTACTTCTGAACTGGACCAATAACAAGCGACCTAATCCTTAGCTTGCATTTAACAATATTGGTTGCGTTGTTCATCTTAGAACATCCCTTCATACTGCGTGGAGCGATGGAATCCTTTTACAATTTAAAGTGCTACACAATTGAAGGAAAATTTGTATAAAAGAATAAGATACATGTACAAGGTGATTAATGTTTATGTATAAACTTATTGGATGAAAGGATCCAATTTTGTAAGGTATCTTCGTCTGTTGTCTTCCAAGTTATGTTATTTCTCTTCATAGAGTGACTGAACTCTCCACCAATTGTAATTGTACTAAGAAAGTACATGTAAGTAGAGAGTGGTGGTCAAATATCAAGCGCACTTCGCAGTCTGAAACAACGTGATGTCTACGTATTTTACATATTAATTGGTCCGAAAGTGCAAAATGTTTAATCATCAGTTTTGGGTGGATTGAAGGTATAACGGGAATAAGTGCATATTGGTAAATGGACAGCACTCACTAGATTAAGAATTCGTAAAATAAAATAAAAAACTTTCATTTGATAAAACATTACATAAGATGAAGTCTTTTGAATGACACAAAATATAAAAGAAGCAATACTTCGATATCTGTAAATGTACATCTGCAATTAGAAAATCATTTACTTTGGTGTGCCTGTTGTCAATACTGTATAGCAAAATCAAACTCCGCCTTAATGACCTGATTTTTGTGTTCCATCTTAGTAATGAAAACAATGTATTGTGATCATTGATTACTATTACTGGAGAAGAAGCTTGAGTAATACACAGTATCAAAGCAAAATATTATGTCTCAATTGTGGAATAATTTCTCTTGTGAATAATTAATATTTGTTTTAGAAAAATAGGACATTGGATGATCTATACCCTTTTTGTGTTCTAGAATCAATATTCCACCAGTCATAACATCACTACATCAGCATCAGCAAGTCATTGGTTTAAGATAAGAGATGAAATAACTAGTGCAGTCATAAATATGACTGTTGTTCGCAGGTATGGAATGTACGATATCAATGTTATAGTCGATTTTATTTGTTTATGTAGAAAACACCATGTCATCAGGAAACAAGTGCTCCTATTCAAACCAAAGCTGTTTTAGTTCATTCTTTTCTTGTTTCTGTAGAAGTTTCTGATCCAGTTTATTCAATATTTCTAAATTCTGAAGATAAGCTGCATCAAAGTCCCCACAGTCCGATTTCATTCCATCGCTTAAATTATCACTGTATGGGATAGGTACAGCAAAGCTGACTGCATGACAAGCAGTGCCACCACTATCAAAATAACCCTTTCAAATAGTTATATTGCAAAGTTGTTTTTGTTTTGGCCTTCCATGAGTGTTAATATCTAAATGATTACTCAAAAAGATTCTCTTTTAATAACTTCAATGGTTCACAGACAATATGTCCAAATACTAGTTAAAAAGGAGTGAACCTTATTGATTCTTGAACAAATTCCCTACCAGCAAACAACAGTAAATGAACAATTTCATCCCTATTTTTTTCTGAAATCAATGCAACCAGACCAAGTCATATTTTTTCAAACTTTAATTGCCTTATGCCTAGTTCATGCCTAACTTGCTGGACAATTCCAGACATAAAGTTTCATTCCTGGGGAGACAAAATTATGCATAAAACACCATCAAAGCTTATACCATGGTTATAATTTTAGTATTCCTCAAAGGACGTGTCTCTGAAATCTTGCCGACTTAGAAATTATGGTCAACAAGTATTGGCTACCTGACTTGGTTTTGGATTATGGACTGATACAGTCTTCCATTCTTCTCCAAAATGGTTCGTCAAATGCAGGTCCAGGAATGGTTTGCAGATGAGACTTGGGTAGCTTCTGATTGGGCTGTCCTTCCATTTGACAAGTGTGACAAATCTATAGTACATCTATTTACAAACATCACTTTTAAGTTTCGGCCAATAAAACTTATTCAACATTTTCTGCTAGGTCTGATTGACTCCCAAATGATCAGCCAAAAGGACTTTAATAGACTAGACTAAGAAATTCCTGTTTATGCAATTTAGAAAAGACAAAACAAAAAACATGTACTTTTGTAGCTTCGATTGTGTTAAGTCCTCTGAAACAGGACAGCTCAGGATCATGTTCATCTTCAACAACGAGTGATTGTCATTTGTCACCTGACTTTAACAGAGAATAAGTAGTAAACATAGGATCACTGTGATCAAAACCTTTTCATTGATTAAAATGAGGAACAATAATGACAAAATCAGAAGCGGACTAATAAATATATCAGCTCAAGGAGTAATTTACTGTTCAGCATCATTCACACCACTTCCCTTGCCACAGCACTAGCCACTCCTCAAGCTTGGTACAAATCAGGGATTTCATTTTCAGTTGGATAGACTTTCTGATTCAAGCAAGGCAAGTAGATTAACTACAACATAATCTCCAACTAGGACCTTGCCTAATAATAAATGAATATCCTCGAAGGGTAAATATTATTCTATACCAATTGTCACGTGTCCTAAGACTAAGTCTGATGTCACGATTTATCCCGACCCACTTGTACATGTATAAAAGGTAATTCTGACCGACGTGTTTGATGTGTAAAATTGGCCAAGGTAAAGCAAATCCCCTTACGTAAGATGGTCTTAGTTGAGTCGAGAGAGCAGAAACGTGGCAAAGGGGGGGGGGGGGGGGAGGAGGGTAAAAATGTCACGTAGATGTGAAGCTTATGACCACATCAAAGGTAGCGTGGCCGACGAGTAGGTGGACGTTAGTTACACTTTCTCCAAGACAGACAGGTAGATTTGAATTGACCGTTCGACGATTGGACAGGGTCCAAGCGCCACCCAATCAGAATGCAATATGGGTGGGCCCTTGTTTTAAACCAAGAATAATATCTTATGTCGATAGAAATTAAATTACTTCGTTCTAATCCTCTGGAAGTGTTTTTCACTGAGGAACAGAAACTCCGTTTGCCAGCCGTGAATTGGCGCGTAAATATTAAATTCTGTGAATCTAAGAGATATACAGCTTCAAGGTCAGTGAAATAGTGTTAGATCTCTGTTTTATACGACTGCAATTTTAACTGAAGGATTGTCCTATATATATATATATATATATATATATATATATATATATATATATATATATATATATATATATATATATATATATATATATATATATATATTACTAGAATCATAGTACGAATAATTAATTATGATGTCAATACGTTGCCTTTTATTTCGTGATGTTACTATGCTACATCTTATTTTGTGATGTAATATGTTGCTTCTTATTTCGTTAGTTAATATGTTTGCATATTATTTCGTTAGTTAATATGTTTGCATATTATTTCGCTAGTTAATATCTTTGCATCTTTGAAAAGATGAGTTGATATTTGTAAAGAATTATATTGCTTGCTAGCCGCCGTAAGAATTCATATTATGATTCACTGTGTGGTTATATTATGGTAGAGTAGCACATTTGTTTATGTAATTATAGATTTCGCCATTGTTAAATTGACTGGTTGCAGTGTGTAAAATTAGTATATGAATATTTGGATATTTGGGCACGCTTGTGGAAAAAAAATAATACAGACAGACATCTAATCGTAGTAATATTATAATACGGTGATATTTGATATATTTTTATGTGGTTGTGTATATATATATATATATATATATATATATATATATATATATATATATATACACACACATCTGCGTGTAGGTACTGATATGACGCATTGTATGGATGTCTGCGGAATTATTTTCTGATACCGTTTTATTGCGCCATTGTGTAAATTGCGAGAAGCGTGTGTGGTAATTTCGATGTGTGCGCATGCGTGACCAAAACCGTACCGCCATAGCTGATGGTTAACTATTGATTTAGTGTGAGGTAAGATTTTATGACCCCTATGCTAACGCCTTGTGGTTTTTCACAGGAAGCTTTGGGTGACAGACTTGAGAAGTTTTGTCATAGTCTCGGATTGAGAGACGGAAGGAAGGAGAAGTAGAAGGAGCTACGAGGAGAGAAGGAAATTATAAGTTGGAGTAGATAGAAAGGAGGAACGTGGAACGGAAGTGGAGAAGACAGGAGGGACAAAGAGTCAAAGGAGGAAAGGAAAGGAGGAGAAAGACGGAAGGAAGAGTGTAACAGAGAAAATTAGATGAGTAGATCACAAGGACAGGGGAAATTATACTCACACTAAGGAATCACATGATGAACTAGGCCGTCACTTGGTCAAGGGAGAGACGAGTGATTGTTAATTATCGTATAAAGTTCACATTTTATTAAATTGCTATTAACTGAATTTTATCTTCGTGTTTATTTATAATGTAACCGTCGGCATTGCTGACTGGGGGCTCACAGCTATAAATATATTATCAATAATTTAACATTTTTTTAAAATTACGGGTCAGGGGAACTTCTTAAAAATTCACTTAAATATTTCGGAAGAACCCCACCCCTAGCCCGCCACATCTGATAACAAATTTACACAATGGAGAGAAACATTAATAAATCTGCAGTACACTCCCTGAATACGAAAACATTTATAAAAAGAAGACTTCTGATAATAAAATACTTCAAGACGCTCATGTGTTTATTAAAACTTAAATAACGATTGACTTGGCAGAATCACACATAACTGATTTAGAATCTTTGGACACGAATTGTTCATATTCTCCAAAATAAAATCAGAATGAGTTGTGTTTGACTCAACGAACGGTTTGCTTTCTTTATCTTTATTTTTGCAATAGGTGCATGTAGGAGGAGATACGGCTTTCTGATCAATCTTATCAGAAACTTGATTTCTAAAGTTATCCATATTTGGAAGTGCTCGTTTGAGATTGAGATGTTTTTTTTTTTAATTGCTTAGAGTAAGACTTACTGACTTTTCAAACTTTGTGAGTCAAGGAATAAACGTCAGGTGTATGAGCAGCATTTTCAAACATGTACACCATTTGCTCATCAAGGTATGTTGTGCCGTCATTATGGATAGAATTATTGAATTCTTCAACTAATATGAGTTGTTTGAGTTTATTGTACTCTTGACCAACCTTGGCTAAGCACCACCTATCAAATAGCTGCTCTGTTGGTCTTGCAAGTTCAACATGTTTCTGTGTAGTTTCTTTTTGTTTTACAATTCCTAAACCTTTACCGCTTTGTCTCGTGTACCAAATATATAACCCTTCATGATACATTCTGTAACCATATCATAATTTGTAATATGTTGTACTGATAGTGAAGTATAGACTTCACAAGCTTTACCAATAAGTACACTTTGTATTAATGGAGTCCACTTCTCTCTTTGCCTTTACAAATTTTCAGCAATATTTTTCAACATGAAAAAAAAAAATATTTATCTACTTCTTGATTTAAAAAAAATGAAGTACCATCCTAATATTTCTGGTAACAACAAAAATTGAACCTGTATGTACAGGGAGCTGAATGAATGAATAGTTGGATTTAAAGTGAAACCGGCCACTAGGGTCATATGTTCACTATTTTGCACTGCCATTTATTTACATGGCAGTGATTTAATTTATCTAGGAAGATGGAATGGTGCCACATCTTCCTGGGGTTTATGCGCACAGAGTGCGCTATTTAATTTGGTCGTCATATCATACCCCTAAAAAGGGGCTAATGATATGAATGTTAGACCTGTGTGAGTGGGAATAGACCCATCACGCACTCAACCTATCAACCAATCGAAAGTACGTACGCTTATTCCAAATTCAATCCAGTTTTTCTAGTGGATTTCCCTATGCCAAAATTGTGTAAGCCACCGATGCAATTCATCAAGTGGTAGAGTTGAAGAATTAAATTACGTTCCTATCTATGCCAATCTTCTAGTACAAAAGTGTACATATTATATGTCCATAACAATTTCTTTTGCTGATATGACTAAACGTCATTTGAAAGGTAGCCACTGTCAGAGAGGATTAGTTTGTTAATTTTGAGCGGTGGGTCCGAAAATGATCAAGTTAGGCTTTTTGGATAGAGCTTGTCAAGTAGGGTTTCCGTAACCAAGTGGAAGACCCTATTAAGGCAATGAAAGACAATAGCCCTAAAAAGGACTTTTTTTTTGAGAATCCCATGATCACTTGTTAGTGACCGATTATCCCTCTGCTCCTGTGGTTGGTCCCTGTATACTTCTTGAGTGTCTTGTTTGACCCTGTACTCACTCGATGATTCCCTGTATACATCTTGGGCGTCTTGTTTTGGATTCTCACTCTAAACATCCTTGCTCCCTCGTCAATTTGCTTCCGTATTTTTCCCTATCGATTTGAAATTCTTTGTGCTGTATGTGTAGAATATATAACCCCATATGACAACTATTTGCATTGTTAGTTAATGCATGATGTTATTAAGTTACTGCAAGGCCTGATAGTTTTGGGGTTAACTATCTTTATAGTGTATGAATTTGAGGTCATTTTCTAAATTAGCATACTTTTGGTTGCAACCTTGTGTTGCTGGGCCTGATAGTCTTGGGTTTGAGACTACCTAATAAGATCTAATTTGGGGTCATAACCTATGCATATATGATGAGGTTTTTAGTTGCAACATTGTGTCGCTGGACCTGATAGTCTTGGTTTTGAGACTACCTCATACACTCTAGTTGGGACCATAGCTAGGGGCACATGTTAGTGGTTATACTTTAATCACAGCGGTATCGCTGTTTTTAGGGGCCTATAATACCTTCGTAATATTAAACTCAGTTATGAGATGTTGTCAGTGGGGTTATATAGAAGGAAGAATTTAGAAGCATAAGAGAAGAAAAGAGGTAAGACCCCCATTTGCAGTTCTAATTCTTTAAATCAAAATTGAAGTTTCCTTTCTTCCTGTTCTTTTTCTCTGACTAATGTTTTAAAGAAATTCATATCCCAAGTTTCCATTACAACTCTATTGACAGGAACTGACAGTAAAGAGAATTATATCTCAAATAGACATAGAAGTTCTATCACCAATCAATGTATAAAGTTCCAATTGAATTAAAGAACTAATCCAAACAAATTCCAGTATTGAAAGTGTTGACGTGCCTGTAATCGCAAATGTGCTAATGTGCAAATAGCCTGGAGTGTGGTGATGTGCCAAGTCTTTTGATGTATCACATTATCATAATCCAAAAAGCCCTTGTCTGATTTCACTATGATTCAAATTAAAGTCATAGTCCAAGAATATGACTGAGCACTTTGTTATTGCAATGAATAATATTCGGAATACATTAATTCAACCAAACTAAAAATTGAATACAACAGTAAGACTGATTCTGATTCAGATGTTAAGGCCTAAATGAATAATCCTAATGTAATCAAGATTACATCCCCTCTACTTGATCTATGTCGCAATTGCCATTTTATGAAAATACATGTACTCTTGTCAACTAATAGATAATGTCCATTCTGAAAGCTTCTAAGGTCAGAATCAAAACCAAATATATAATATAAATTGAAATAAACCTTTCTACTACCAATACTGACCTGAATATTTAATTCACTATGACAGAGAAATATTAGCTACGAATTACGTCACTGGTCAGGTTTACAATTAACTTGAAGCTGTACAAGTACAAAAGATAGATGAATATCATTAAGACAATCCCAAAAAATACAAATTAAATATACAAAGCCACACATACATGTCTATTTTTACAGTCTGTTAGGTGTGATGTCTCTGTATTGTTGAATTCTTATGCAAAGTGCTGCTTGAAAATGTTGGCTATGCAGGTGCAGTTGCAAAAGGCAAAACCATTTTTGTCAAGAGATCGTCAGCTGTGCAGTTCTTTTTTCTTTCTTTGATAAAATTCCAAAACATTTTTGGATCTGATTAGTAACAGCTCATCATTTTACTTACATTGGTATCTGGGGCTTTTCAACACATTTTCTGTTCTTTTCCTTTTACAGCTGTATACTTTAACCACATACCAGGTGAGTCTGAAAACTAGGCACTTTGAAACCATCTACATTTCAAACAATTCTCTTGACATTTAATTTACTAGCTGTAACACTGGAAGCTCACCAGAAAGAGATGGGCTTGTTGTACTTGACAAGGGATGGTGTTACTCAACTAATTTATTTGCTGAGGTCACCAGAGTTATCCAGATGGCAGCCTTCTAGAACTTAAAGCATACTCATCTGACAACATTGATTTCATCAATAATTAGTGCTTGAGAGTTCACTGTTTTCAAACATCAATATCACAATCAGAGGCACTATCAACAAGATCTCTTGTGATAATATTTTTTTTATTACAAGTAATGCACCTCCATTTCTAAAACGATCTTTTTGATGGATACTGTATTCACAATTCCTAATGGTTATTAAGGCGGGCTTTCACAACCACAACTATGCAGGTATTGACATATGTTTCTGGGTATTGAAATCTGATGCTATTTATCCATTATGGTTAGGGTTTTTTCCGGGGGGTGGGGGCTGGTTTGAACATAATGGGGTGGGTGGTCTTCATGAAATGGGCATAATTGTTAACAACAGTATTACAAATACTATACATGTCTGAGATGCTGAAGTTTAATCTACTTCTAAAAATAGCTCAACCTGTCAGTTTATTCATATCAACCAACTTGGCGCTTGACTTTTGACCCAAAAAGGAAGTGTAAGGGGTTATAAAAATGGGCTCCAAAATAATATGTGCATCTGATTCAATGAAGACAAAAATAGCCTGAAATAAACTTGTATACTGGCAACTTACATTTGTGTAGTACAGTCCACATTAATCTAAATCTGTACATGAATATGAAAAATCCGTGAATTTGATTATAGCTATATCACATGTATAAATTTCAAGTATCAATCACATCCAAATAGAAAGCACATACATACAAAATGATAGTCCTTGTTTGATCTAGACCCCACTGTCATCATAAACATATCACAAGACAATACACTACAATACTGTCGCCAGTAGCACTTGGCTATAGTTATTTAAATGCTACATGTACAGGCACATAAATTATCCTAGATTATGGTCAGCTGGAGACAGCCATCGTCTTGCTATAGCAACCCATGGGATGAGGCTATTTATGGGGATTCGAAAACATGTGAACAAAATTAACTAGATAGCCAGATATCTATTGCTTAAAAGACTGGAAATTTAATTTGTGTTTTATGCCATCGTTGCAAAGGATGATAAGCATTAATATTCCTGCAAAAAGGAAACTTTACAGCCACTGTAGAAAATGCATCAATCCATCAGACTCCATGGCATTTATTTAAGTTTGGTGGTAACTTAATTGGATAAAAGGTGCTTTACTTTTACTTAAGATTGTAGTTGACTTGCTTTGATGATGTTATTGAAGTCACCGCTAAAAAACAACTTTGGAGGAACAATCAAATACCCATTTGTCATTCTGGGTGCAACATCAAATAATTATAGAACATTGAGATAGAATTTTATTCTCCATTTGCTTAACATTTAGAAAGAACAATCAGTGTTTTAAAGGTAATCAGATTTCTCTGAAGATTCAGCAAAACTATTTTTTTCTGGCTAAATGTTTTTTTAAAAATTGACTGTTATTTGGTTGATTTTAGTTGTTCCTCTTCCTGCCTTCAAAGTTTGGTCAATAACTAGCCTCGTAGCATGCCTTTTTGAGTTTATCACAGGTCAAATGTCAACATACCAGTAAGTGAATTAATAATTATATAATAGTGCACAGTCAAGATAGGTTTGTCAATATGAACTGTTTATGTAACAATACATTGATTCCGGTGCATTATACATTAAAGTTTTTGGCTTCCTTTCATGATGCCTTTGATCTTTTTCCACTTTGAATCCAAGATTGCATATACAAGTTTAAACAGACAACAATGTTGTTGCAAACAAATCTCCAGATGGTATATTTTTTTCACCAATAAGGAAACAAAGTCGCAATTAGCTACATTCGCAAAGCCAGCGCAATCCCTGAATAAACTTTATATGTTATATTTGATATTTTTAAGAAGAAAACAATATTTTTTCATGTATGAGAAAAATATATGTTTAAGAGGTTAGAAGCCACAACACAATCGTCTGATATTAGAAATCATACATCTCTTCCCAAAAAACAATAGTAAACATTTTACACATTTTTCGTACAAACTGAACAACTGAAATATAAAAGCCAGTGAAATTTCAGGAGCCACACCACAATCATGTAATATCCGAATTTGAATTATAATGTTGTGTGCTACAGTGGGGTCACACTGTATATAGATAAAACAGAAATGGTTTCATGGTAGCTCAGGGTTCAACATCAACTGGTTCCATCATCTACATTGTCTCCATATCAAGACAAATGAATGCCACCCATTTTGACAGTTGTTTGCAAATGCAGTTATAATGAAGGCAAAAAGTGTTTGGATAAATAAAGGACTCAAGTTTTCATTCACTGTTTGATAGATATTAGTCATCCAAATATCATAAAATAATGATGGATGCATAATTCAAGGAACAGTTCAATGAAAAACTTCAAAACAAAGCTTCTATGTAGATGATTTTGACCTTATGTGCACCTGTGGGTGAGTGAATAAATTGCTTCATAAATAAACATCAAATTCACCAGAAAGATATAAAAGTGACCAAATTCATGCTAGTAGTTGCTGGATGTAAAAAAAAAAAAAGATAGAAAAGTCATATCTAAAACATAATTATCACAAGGTTTAAAAGTCAACAGGTCCAAAAGTGAGGAGGAAGAGAGGTTTGGCAAAATGCATAAGAGATTCTAATTTGTGAATTCTATAGAGGATGATATTATCAAATGATTGAAAAATCACAACCAAACAATATCATGTGTTTGTATTTATATTTACCATCATATATATCCTGTGCTTGTAGAAATGTAATATAACAATATCATGTGTTTGTATTTATCTTTACTATCATATAAATCCTGTGCATGTAGAAATGTAATATAACAATATCATGTGTTTGTATTTATCTTTACCATCATATAAATCCTGTGCTTGTAGAAATGTAATATAACACTGACTAAATCAACAAGACATCTGTAACTTCAAAATTGTTTATTCTGCAACGATGCTGAATAGGTTATATAGTTCACCAACAGTTTTATATCAACTCATGTAATAAACAAAGAGGCATGATGATATAGACTATAAAAGATCTATGACAACTACTGTTAATGTACCACAGCGCTTAGATAAATACCTTTCTGAGAACAAAATGAACTTACTGCAACACAGCGAGAAAAAGTTTAGTGTAAAATTTTTATAATTACAGCATGATGTATTTTCTCCATTAATGAAATATATACATGCATGACAGTGGAACCTGTCAAAAATGTAGTCTAGGGAATGGACACATTTTTCTTCCCCTGTAGATACGTACCCATTATATAGGAACTCTCGCTGAAGTACACCACTCTTTTCCCTGAAAATTACTCATTGACTTTTATCCCAACATCTACAAGTAGGAAATCATTCTGAACACACTCCAAAAATTAGAATCCCAAAACATACCAGTAATAAAGAATAAATGGCTGCAAATAAAATATAATGGACTTAAAATTAAAAAAATAACTTGATGACAAGGCACATTGTCTTATTATACAGCTATGAAGTAACATATTTGAAAGCAATGTGTTCTCTGTCCCCATTGTACCTTTATGAATAGGCAATTGCATTAACATTTTCACTGAATATCCTCAGATGTGTTTATGAAAGATGTGCGTCTTTAAAGACATATATTATAACTGTGAATTACAGTAACTTTCCTGGTGGGTGCATACAGTGAAAACAAATGTGGTTTTTGAGGGGTTTCATATGCAAGCAGTCATTCCAAAAAAGTAGCATATAATAGCAATACAAAACAAAACTTACAAAGTCACAGGTTTTATGTGGCATGTTAGTGAATCACAATGGGATGATATCATTTTAAACTAAACCAACAACAGCGATAAAAAAAATATACACACATGTATACATCCATGCATACATAAATTATTTATTACATATAACAACCAACTGAAAATCAGAAACCTGGACCACCTTTCATAAAACATCCAAACACTGAGTGAAAACTCGCTTACTATTTGTAAACTAAGCTTTTAGGATCACTAATAATCCCATATTTCAAAGAAGCTAGTTGGTTTTTGGGCTTGTGATACTGATAATTTATAAATATTTTACAGAGGGGTAAAATACTGAGGGTCATTCCAGTAAGACATATTTGGGACCATGGGATGGTGCTTTCAATGTGGAGTTATTATCCACAGATGCAATCTAAAATGTTTTTAATCATTTTGATATGAACTTGAGTAAACAGAGTACGCTGGCATATATTTGTAAGTGCACTCGTTGGGTACCATGTACATTTTAATTGGAACCGCCATGTGCTGTGTACACACTGACTTTTAGAAATGTAATGAAAAGCAAACTTGATCTGCTTCCTGTGTCAATTCTTATATGATTATAGTCAATGCAGGTTGCACCATCATGGCCAACAGGTTTCCATTTAGTAGACCAAGAAAAAGATTTTTTTGGGGTCACAGATCTGGAGAACATCCAGTTTAGGGAATGCAAACATCTAAGTCCCTAAGGTTACTCAACAGCTTTGATTAACTTTAAAAAGCATTCTGTGTACATTAAGAATATATGTAAACTTTACTAAATGAATGTAGCAGAAAATACCAATTTAGTATCAGCCATCTCTATCAAAGTGAACCAAATTGCAGCCACCATGCAAGAATGTACTGATAGATCAAACGTATAAAACCTTCCTTAAAAGTCACCACTATTAAGTAGATACCGGTCTTAAACATTAATTTGTTTTCCAAGTCTTATCAATTTGTTCTTCAGAAAATACCCTGTATTAAGCAGACCCTGTCTTAATTGGACATTTCTTTTCCACTTCCCAGAGATGGCTGCTTAAGACAGGATTGACCATACTCAAAGAGTGATTTCCCGATACAATATTAATTACAGAAAACAGAACTTAAAAGGTAGATTACATCCAACACATCAATTAACAAGAATTTGCAAGATGCAGTGTTTTGCCTGCTTTGCTAGTGCACAGGCATGATTTTCACCGAGTCATTCAATGAGAAAACTTGTCTTATAACTGACAATTACGTGGACAAAAACAAAGGACATTTTAAAACACAAAACCTTTAACGTTCACTGAGCTGGATAATTATGCATGTTTTTGTGGATGGTCCAAAACAAAGATTTAAAGCCCCCACCTATGTCTACTAGTTTAGTAGTAAACCTTTCTTGCCCCATCCTTTGTGACAATAATCAGTAAAAATGCTTTGAAAATACAACAATAGCCACCACTGAATAATATGCATACCTTGTATACCATATGACAACATAGCATGTCACACACAATTACTGTGTTCATTATAATGGTGTTTTATCAACTGAGATGAATTATTCTGTCAAAACAATCCCAAGTTTCGCCTTTGAAGTGTACACTTATCAAACTATTACTTTTTTTCTTTCATGTTACTGACATGATTAATTAATTAATTAATTCCATGAAGGTGGCATAAATCTTATGGTAAGTTCTATTTTTCCCAAGTACTACCCTGAGTGATGGACAAAATAATTACCGTTAAAATATTGTATTTCTCCATTAAAGTATTTCTGATTAGGATCAGGGCAGAAAAACCACGAGGTGTTTTGGTAGTTCCTTACCCATCAGATTTGTATTCATATATTTACATGGCACGACAGCAATACATTTATAGTAGCCACAAAAATAGATACTTAAGAAAATATATTATTATCAGATGCCCTTAACTTGTTATCAAGTAGGATATGATAGCTAGGATTAAAATAGGGTCCAAACATAAGTGGACTTTTGCAGAAACTGAATACTGACATTATCTTGTCAACTTAATACCATAAATAAACAGAAATACATCACACACATAAACAATCATAAAACATCACACACAAAAACAATCATAAAACATCACACACACAATCATATAACAGTATCTTGATAATCTGCATAATTTATATGGCCATATTATCACTTGTATCACATTCCACAGTGCCATAACAGAAAAAATTCGATAACTTAATAACAGCAATGATCAACTGGGTCGGCAATTTACTGGCTGATCGGGACGGGTCTCTTCCTCTGCATCATCCACATCAAAAACTGTGCTGAATCTATATCCCATGTTCATCAACATCACCTCAAGAGGATCAGCATTCATTCGTCTTTGGTTGGCAAGTGCTGCATCATCTGAATTGTCAACTTCTCTTTCATTCTTTGAGCCATCCTATTGAGAGAAATGCAGTGATACAAAAAAAAAGTTAGATTAATTTTTTTTACCAAAGAACATTGCCTAAACAGTTTTTCTCTTTCTAATCTGTGAAAAAAACTTACATTATAATGAAAGATGAAATTCATATTAAAAAGGGAAAATTGTAATGTCAGTCATCCTTTATATGTCTGTTTGTTTTTCTGATTTAATGCCATTTTTCAGCACAATATAGGCTATACATGGCGGGCAGTATTAATTGGTGGAGGAAGAACCTGGACAACCCCTGGAAAGAACCACAGAAAGCTACTGGCAAGCTTTCTTGCATAACTACATTTGCCAAATCTTAGACTCGAACACACGCAGACAGAGGTGAGATAGCTGTGGTCCGTAACGGACAGCGCTTTAGACCACTCAGGGCCCCGCATCCTTTATATGCATTTTGTCATTCATTGCCTCATTATTGGTTGGATTTGACTCATCCTCACTCATTCATCTACTGTCCGTTATATTTTAGAATGTCTGGATCTGTTGGCTAAACTAAGAACATCACCTTTCCCACCCACGATCTATCTGTCACTCTCTCATCTTAAATACAGACTCAAAAATAAGCAATTTTACCAAATCTGCATTGCATTCTTTCTATACTTCAATGTGTTCGATTCAATTTCACATTTTTGTTTCTGCGTTTATTGTTCCTTTCCTTTTCATTCATTCTGAATGCATTTGCAAAAGCTTTGACTTCCCTTTTGAATATATATAATTAAACCAACAAACAAACTGCTTTTGGATCTTGTCTTATTAAATGTGTGCTTTCTTAAAACAGAAAAATGCATACCAATTACAAAAAAACACTGAATTTATAAATAAATAATTGTAACTGCAATTAATTATAAAATACAGTTGTAGAGTACTTGTGAGGAAAATGTATTCTCATTTTAATTTTTCAAATAAAAACTGTACAAATATAACTACCAGTGCTGGCAGTAAGAAACATTTTACAAATTTTCAGTAGTGAAAAATTGGTCTAAAGAATAGTATCTTGCCTTTGAGTATGGAAATTTAGTGGCAGTTTCATTTCAATTTTGTTCATCATTCATGTTCTGTGTCAAATATCATTGATCATTTCATTTGTGTTCATTTTGCATTCTGTGTCCATACATGGTATAACTTACATCTAATAATTTAAGCTTTTGGAGTACAAAAATGTTGAAACTGAACTCTTTCTAAGTTGTTTTCAAATGGCATTATAAATGGTTATTGGTGCTGCATCTAAAAATGTTTTTCTTTTTCTTTATACAAATTACTGGAAAAGTGCATAAATAGTTTCAACAATTATTTTATGTGTTTGTATGTGTGATTTGGAGTTTTAACATAGCTTCAACAATTTTTCAGTCATATTGCTATGATGTCTACAGTGTGGCAGTTTACAGCAATGCCTTGCACTGAGACATCATGTTGCAGGCATGTAGCATGTCCTACCCAGTCACATTATCCTGACACCAGTCCTAACACTGACCTCTTAATGCTGAGCGTCAACCAAGGCAGCTGTTAGTAACATTTGTGTAAGTCTCTGGAATGACTTTACCGGGGATCAAACCCATGACCTCCTGCATCTGAGGCAGAGATTCTAACCATTAGCCCACCGGAGCGGTCGCACAATTATTTTATGTAATTTTTCCTCTTAATCTGGACCATATGCATTAATGTCACTCTCAAAGGTACAGTTTTTTGAATTTGTTTGGAAACTGAGAAATTAAAGACTGGGCAGAAGTTGCTAAAACCTTTGAATAGTCATGTAATACATCCTCCAAATTTGCAATCATAAAGTTTTTATGAAATAATAATACAAAGAAAATTTATCAAATTATTGAAGCTTTAATAAAAGTAACCATCTTCATTCATTTGTAATGCAATTTTCATTAATATATTTTCCAGATGCCACACTAGGTACCATTCACAATGCCATTTGGAACTAACTATACATAAACGCGCTTTTGAGACTGGTTTAATATGAACATGATAGGGTGTTGCTATTATCTAACTAAATGTCATACCTCAGGCTTGGGACTCCAAAGCCTAACCACAGGATCAATACCACTGGTAGCCAGAAGACAATATGAAGGGTGTGGCTGTAAGCAATTCACAATTGACTCATCTCCTCTTAAAACTCTCACTATGTTACTTGTGTTCTTATCCCAAATAAAGAATGACCCATCATCTGAGCCTGCTACAATGTACTGACCATTGCTGAAAAAAAAAACTAGGTCAATTAACATTGATGGAAATACAATACATAATTATGCAGTACACCTTGAGTGTAATGATGTGCTTCCAAACATACCTGTGCAGCAGACATTGTCTTACTAGCCCTATACATCAGAAAATATAGTGTCACAAAAAATGCTGCATGATGGTATACCGTGTTTGTAAAATAAAAATATCAAGGTACAATCTACTTTAAGTCCTTTAAGGAAAGTTTCATAATATTTCACAAACCAGTTGGCTGGGTCCGAATTTCTGCATGTTATGAAAGTTGGATGCCCTTATTTACTGATAGTATTGAAATTACTGTCAGATTTATATTTTCATGTTCTGTATTTCTTAATGTTTACTTGTATTAGAACATTAACAGACATCTAGCAAATGCCTAATATACTGATGAATGAATAGATGGATGAAGTCATAAACTTAGAGAAAACCAACAAAATCTTAAGTCAAAAAAACATTATCAAGATATAACAGAAAAATAATCTCTGGCTACCTTCCAAAATAGTTTGCCTCCTTGATATCAGTTGTTGTGTTGCAGTGCCCACAAAATCGAGCCTCATAGTCGCATGCATCTGACTGCCATTGTTTTTCCTGATCTGAGAGGCGGTTCCTTCTGTGTTGTGGTGAGTCTGAGATAGATCTATCACTATCCTCTGAAAAGTTAATTCAATGCAGAGGAATAAAACACTTGTAAAATCAAAATGGAATTAATTTATGTTCTATAGGGTTTATGCTCCAGACAACAAGTCTGACAACAACACTGTTCTATTCACAAAATAACTCTGCTTCCACATAGAGGCTACATAAATAAAGATGAGAAGTGACCTTAATAATGGCCTTAGATGTTAAACCTTATATTATGGAGTGTAAGTACTTTGACTAGACTGTATAAGTTATCTTGAAAAAGGCTAGTCTTTTTTTTATTTGACTAGATAGATTAGATGCATTGATTTTCTTACAAGTCACTGAAGCAGCAAGAGAAGAAAGTGGCTGGAAGACAAGTCTATGGATGGGAGGCTCAGTTCTTCCCTGACTGTAAAACTGATGAAGGAAGTCTGTTCTTGCAATTTGTTATCAAACTTATTGGAGTAGAGTGGAAAGAAATCCTTCTGTAACGGCCAGAGTGTGGGGATGGTAAACACAGCTAAAGTCTTTCCACTCTGGAACAAAGTAATCTACAGGTATTCATTTTAGTATTGCCAAAAATATCCAAGGCTGGTATTGGATATATGAAAACGGAGTCACTTTATCTGTATGAGACTGTTATAAAGTCATGATTGGTGATGAACCTGATTCCACGGCTTGATACTGGATAGTGTGGAACAAGTTTTACTAAATCTGGTACATGCTGAACATCCATTACCCACTGATGGCTGCTGCTGTGTTTTGAAACTGAGACTGGATACGTCAGAAAACACATTCAAGAGGGCATCAGTTAAGGCAATGCCAAAGCTGGAGGCATGTTCAAGGACCAGCTGACATCTGGCACCCAAGCCCAGTACTGGCTGTTGAAGGAATCATCATAGCCAGTACCAGGGTCGGTTGGTGATGGAATATCCAGGAATGGTTCATGTGGACAAACATACCGGCTGTCTGTGCTGTGATTGAATACTCTGGCTGTAGTACTGTCGACTGGGTACACCAGGAAAGTGGATCATAGTCGAGTTTTGTTGGTAGGCTGTGCAAGATGAGGCTCTACTCTACTTGAAGGCATGGTTTGGATCTGGCTGGCTTAAGGGCATATCTTTAGTAGCAGCTATCATGGGAATAACATACATGCCAACCCCTGGCAAGGAAAAAGTGTAATGCAACTACACAAAAAGAGTAATCCACATTTAACATAATAAAATTCAATCAGCATATGTTCAAGATGATTTATTTACCACTCTGATCTTTTAATACCAATTACTGCTACAAGTTTAAATATATAGCACTTTGAGCCTGAAAAAGCTAGTCTCTCATACTGCATTACAAAACACTGTGTACCAGCTGAGACTATGAATGTTTTGCACACAAGTAGAGCACTAAATGCTGGGTTACAAAGCCTGGATCTTAATTCAGTTTTATTTTTGTTAACAATATTGAACAATCTATGTCAGCATTAGAATGGTAAAAAAACAATATTCCTTTCATAACCTGACAAAGAAGAGGAAATTTATATCTTCCAGTTATTGGGTCTTTTACATGGGAAGTAAGGTGACATTGCACATCAACTCTGCATGAAGTACAATGTCAGGTAGATGCCAACTTGCTACTTCATTGTGCTCTTGTAAATTATTAGTAGCTTTTCTTGCAACAAGTTGCATCAATTGAGAGGTACAACCTGATATGTACAATGATGGCAACTTTTTTTCAAAATATAGAATGCAACTCATTTTATGAATTCCAGTCATTACTGATGCATTATCAGCTGAAAACCCTATATAGTTCTGCTAACTTATGTTTATTCAAAGCAGTATCAAGCAAACAGAAAATGTTTTATCCAGTGGAATCATCTGTTAATACTGGCAATGAAAGAAGAGCATTCTGACTTTGCCCTTTCATTATCAAAGTCTCTTACACATAATGGGTACAACTTTTTGTCATTATAATCACTTGCAATACTACACGACCCAATTTTACGCAATTTTAAGTGATTATCTTCTGCTAAACAACTAGCAATATTTGATGATTTTATTCATGCACATGCATATTGTCTGCAATCAGAATTTTGGAATCAGGAAACATTCATTTTAGCAAAGAACCAATGTAATCTTCTACTGCTAGGGGTAGTCCGTGTTCTATTAAGAACTTGGTAAATAACACCTATGCATTTATAAAATTCATGCCCACAATTTAGTTCTGCTGTTAAAAAGAAGTTACCGTAGTAATGGAGTTAGTAAAATGAGCTAAATCAAGGTTTCTTTGTTTTACCATGATGACCACATTTTTTAAAATACCTTGCACATATCTAGTGTTGCTCCACATCAAATTTACCACCATGAATGATATTAAAATCCTTTACACACTGCCTACAATGGGTGTGAAGCTGCCCTGGAATGAAAAACTGTATTGTGTAATTCATGCATTCATCTTTGAATCGGTTTTTCATCTTTTTCTAATCCATTTCTGAAATTATTTGCAAAACATTTCTGCTCTTCACACACACATCAACTAGAATAAATCTGACTTGACTTTTAGCACCAAATACATACAGGCTGGTTCTGTACCAGATATGAATTAGAACAAAGAATCTGCAAGAAAAGATAAAAAATTAGAAATTCAGTCTGTACTTTCCTAACTATGCCCTACAGCTGCTATAAATAGAAACCAAGGTCAAAAGTTCAAGTAGAAACCAGCATGTATCTTGGAAATAGCACAGATGTTATAAATAGAACAATACTGTTAGGAAAGTAGATGCAAGTCTATGGACAAGCTTACACTTATGTTGTAGTTGCGTAGAAGCTGTCTTTTCTAGAATAAGGTCTGAAAAATTTAATGGGATGATAATAAAAATGAGAAAACAAATTATTAATTCTTTTGGGAGGAGAATATAACAAAAAGGCATAATCCGAATATATTTACGTGTAAGGTGTAATTCCATGAAAAAAAAGACAATAATTAAGGCTAAAAGCATAATGGTTGGTATGTACAGAATAACACCATAGTCAGTATCAGCATCTATATGAGGTGATGAAATGTCAAGCAACGGTTTAGACAAGTCACTGTACATCATGTTGTTACTTGCTGGGTTCAATGTCTTTAAGCCAGGATTAAGTAAATCATTAAAAAAAGATCACAAAGCCCAGCCATGAAAGGTGAAGGCACAAATCTCAGCTGTTAGTGATGGTGTGATCAGCAGTCAGTTGGTGTATGAAGACAAAAAAAGGTACTGGCTGTCCTATGAAAGATCACCAGAGTCGTTATCAAGGAATGTCTTGTGTTTTGAGTATATCAACAACTGGTCCAGATGGGCCACTGGCCCATAATAGTACTGGTCAAGTAGCTGGTTACCATGAGGATAAGTTATGTTTGTGGTTATAAGGTTACAAACAGGCTGGCACTGTTTGAAACGTTTTTGATGGCCATGATTGCTGAATATTCTTTTGAACTAAATATAAACTGTAAATAGAAGCTATGTTGGTGGCAAAACTGACCTTGTCATCGACTTAGATCATGAGTAATTATTTGTTTTGCAGTGATGGTAAGTGATATACGGGTACAACCTGTTATTTAATAACATTTACATCAAATAATTTAGACCCTTTCTTGTTGTACGCCATCTGTGATTCATTTTTACGCTGTCGCACATGCCCATGCCCAGCATGCAAAATGATGTGCAGTGAGCATCTTAAACACTGCCAACTGCTATAGAACGACATTACCCTAGTCTTTGTTCTGCATTCATAGCATTCAGATAGCATGTCCATGATTTAACTCGCTAAGCACTTTCTAAAAGGTCTTAAAAATATTTTCATATCATTCTATTGCTTTGTGAATGTTTAAAACTGTGTTTTCTGTTTATGTAATGAGTGTTTTCAGTTAGCAACTTAATATATAAAATTTAGCTTTATTTCTGTTGATCCTTGTTGATTTGTATTTTTAGCCAATGTACATGCATCACCCTATTGCAACAATTATTACTATGGGAATAATTGCTTCACTATGCCCCATACTGTTACAACTGTATTTTCAGACCAATAAAAACACATTTTGTCACATAGTAGGTATAGTTTTTATATACTATGTGCAGTGTCATATTTTTGATATTACCAAATGATAAAATATCACTTGATGCAATTCTGATTGGTCCATGAAATTATTGTGCAGTATTTACTGATTTGCTGGTATCATATGAAAATGTTTCTAACATTGCTTTCTGCAATATTTGATTTTGAATGAAAATTGTTGGCAGCAATTATTGAACTTGATGCTTGAAAGGAAATGGAAGACAAATTATCTTGGATGTCTGAATATGAATATGCTACCCCCCGAGTTTTTTTTTTATATGTCATGTATAAAAATATAATGAGAAAAATGACGTAAAAAACTACAAGACATGAACAACAATTAGTAAAAGTAAGGTTATTGCTTATTTGATGGTGAGGTGGGAAGTAGGAGCGGTATATCTGTAACATAGATATAGAATCCACCGTAAATACAAGTGTGGTTTAAATGTTAACTTACAGAGGTAAATAAACTCACTTCTCTTCACAGAAGAATTCATACATAAATGGGTCTCCCAACTGACAGAACTTTATTCAACCACAGTATATATGGGATGCAAATCCGACTCAAAAAGAAATTTGTTTACGTATTCTGTACAGTCTACTATTCCAGTCAAATACTATAAATATCCGGTCACAAATGCATACCAGTCAATGTGCGAATTTTGTATCCAAGCAATAGTAATCCCATTTCACCTAAAAATAACGTTAATGTTTAGTTCTGAAAGTAACATTGTAGGGTAACATGTACTCTTGGCTTACTGTTTAGCACATCAATATGGCATCACATCACATTAATTATTCTGCTTTGAAAAATGATTTGTCATTATAAAATGCTCTGTTCATTTGGATGAAAGCTTTTTCCTTGATTCATAGTTTGTAAAAAAGTACAATCTACTTTTACTAGTTCAACTTTGTTTGGGATTATATTTTATGTACAACAATTGAAAGATGCACTGTCTGTCAGAAAAAATGAAATTATTCATTCTTCTTTCTATCTAATTAATTTCCATAGAAATAAACAAGTCTGACAGCAACAGTGTTCTATTCACAAATTAACTCTGTTGAATAATGTTCAGTGTTTGCTCACCAAGGCTCGCAAAAGCTGCGCATTATTCAACTAGTTTCATAAATTCAGTATTAAATTGTTACCCATTTGAGATCCTCCATATTATGTGTGGTCTGAATTACATTCCAAACAACTGAAGCAGATACATTTCTGCCAAAATTTGCATTCCTCACATTTAATCTTAACAAATGTATTGACACCTGTAAATACAGAAGGCAAATCAATTGCAAAATTATGAGAGAGAACTTCAAATTCCTGTCATGGCCAAATTAGTTTACTGGGTGCGCACAATTGGATTGTTTACATTGCAATTGTTGGTGGTCATATTTGTATTTTGTGTGATTATTTTACTTACACTTAACCCTATCTATGGCTTCTAGAAAGAATGCAAATTGTCAGTGGTGGTGTCAAGCATAAATTCATCAGTATAGATACAAGATAAAGTAGAACTGTTGAAAAAAAACTGGACCTTAGTGTTTCGGTATGAAAGCTGTGTGACACATATGGTATTGGTTCATCAACTGTTTATGATATAAAGAAGAAGGGGACAAAATATTGAAATTCTATTCATACAGTGATTCCAAGAAGCAAATGAACATTAGAAAAACTATGAAAAATGGTAAGAGTACTGAGCATGACTGAGTGATGATGGAAAGGTTTCAACAATGTCAGAGTGACAGAATGGACTTGTCTGGTATGATGGTAATGGACCAGGCTCAGTTGTTTCATAAAGAACTTCAGATGGTACCTAAGTGTAACTATAGTCAACGATGGCTTGAAAGGTTCAAGAAGCATCATCAAATTTTCATGCATAAAGTGTTTGGCGAAAAATGGGCTGCAGACCAAAGCTTGTAGTTGACAAACACTTCAGTTCTGAGCAGGTCTATAATGCAGATGAAACTGCATTATAATGACAATGCATGACTTCATTTGGTCCAGCAAGCTGTTAATCCGACAAGGCTTTGGAACCAAGGATACTGGAAAATCAGTGGTTTACCAGTACCACTGAAGTACAATATATTTATCTATGAAAAACAAAAAAAAAAGAATAGCAGAAAAATAGCTGAAGTAAGCTCCCCTGAAAACTCAATAATCACTCAACTGATGAAAAGGCACAAGTGAATTTGGCCTTTTCTGAAGCCTCAAGAAAAAGTGTGCTTACATCTATGAGTGGCAGTAGAAAATGACATAGGATTTGGCACTAACTCCTCCAAGGGGACACCACTTATGTCTGACTTAAGGCTGACAAGCAGATGAAACTGAAGCATTTTTATTACTAAAACAATGCTGAAAAAAGACATGGCATTTGTTGTTTTAAGCATAGGTGGGGGGATTTGAAAGGAAGTGGACATTATCCTGATGCATTATAATTGGGGAATATATTGGAGGAAGTAAATAAAGTTACCTAAAAAAAAAGCTGTTCTTACAAATAAGCAGAAGATAAATTGTAAACAATTTATATAAACTGCAGTTTCTTTTAGATTTAAATGCTTTTGTATGTATAACTACAGAACTGAAAATTTCCTACTGCAGCCTTCAATACTCAGGCTTACAAACATCCTTGCTGCCTTTGGATGAAGTAAATTTTGTTGCAAATTATGTGTCTCTGAGAATGATTACCTGATCACATTAATGTTAGGAAAATAACTCTCTCAAATCCAGTGATTCAATAAAGATGTAAATTTCATCTCTCACAAAATCATTTTCTTGCATAGGTTCTGTCAACATAAATGAAAGGTGTTCATCATAGCCATTAATTCCAAGCAGATTATTTGAAGAATTTTCTCATGTAAGCTCCAGCTGCTGCTTACTGAGCTGAAGTGAGGGAATAAGTGATCCCACCTGCTGGTGTCAGTATAAATCATTGTTTCTATTTCAGAATTCTCCAGCAAAATTCCTGCTGTGAACCATTGCTTGTCTTGCCAATGATGCAGGAGCTACTTTAATTTTGACCTGTGACCTACTTTTGGCGTTGGTTTGAATCTTACAATCAGACCAGCCTGGGTCAGCTACCATGGTGTGCCGTTGGGAATGGCAATTTACTCCAACTGTCTTGGTACTAAATAAACTACTTGTGTTGCTGTGCCATAAAACACCAAACAGAAAACATTTAATAAACACCGCTTTGGAAAAGACCAGTACCAGGAAGAAATAACTGCATATGAATAACTTAAAATAAAAAATGTCCACAACAAACACCTGTAATATCACAAAAACATCAGACTCAACCATGTATGCAATTCAAAATTACAGAATGCTTGTATATGATACTAACATGTGCGACTTACCCGGTCACTAAAATTATGTTTACATTATTAAAAATGTTTAAGAATATGACAATGATGGTTACCAATTCTTTACTGACACATCAACACATAAAATGTCATAACTTTATGGCTAGATGTTTGAAATTATGAAGATTCTTGAAGGATTTAATGCGATGATGCTGGACAATGTTGCATGTACCACAGCAATGGCTTAAACTAGTCCCACCTAGCATAGGATGTAAAAGGTAATCACTTTATCTAAATGGACTATAAACATGAGATGAACTTTGTATATGTTTGAGTCAAGTGATGGTTTCATTGTTTCATTTTCTATGTCCTCAAAGCATATGCTGTTACCCACAACAATGTTTACACCTTATGTCAAACAGGCCATTCAAGAAAACCAAAACACCTTATATTCTCAAGAGCAAAAAGACAACAATCTTACTGAAAAAGTCAACAATTGTGCCATTTTTAATGGTACGTGTATACAAATAAACTTGTTAAATTTGGTCAAGGCATATTGAAAAAAGAAAACAGAAACATCATAAGTAACTAACTTTACAAATTTTTTAATCCAGTTTACCTGGTTCAGATGCTGAAGCGAATATTGCTGCTCTAATGTCTTTATCAAGGGCCTCACAGGCATGACTTCTTGCATAGTCAGGGAACTTTGACTTGAACTTGTTAAGGCAATCAAAAGCCTCCTTGGGCCAAGACAGTTCATGGAGACATCGAGCCAGTCGAAAGTGAGCTTTTAGGTGATTGTGATCGTATCTAAGGGCATTATGGCAATCTCTCAGAGCAGCGTACAAATCTCCATCCCTGCAAGAATACATGCCAAAACAATCACTAATATTGGAACTAAATATGCACAGGTCAGCAATGAACTGGTTGAGAGATTCTTTTCAAACATAGGGGGAAATAGGTTGAAAACAGTCTGTAACAAACATTTACTGTTATGTAAAAAGTACAAAATTTAGTTTTACAGATTTACATACTAAATGCAGCAGCTCCTCACTATAAGGCCATTCATAACAACATGCTTCCCATAATAAGGTAATTGTGGACTTGGATCCCATATCATTAAGTTGTAGTGATGGGAATTGGTCAGAAATTCATAATCAATAATCGGTTCCCCTCAACCAACTAATCATCGATTATAGTCGGTTACTTAGAGCAAATTTTAATTTTTGTTACAGTTATATCTTTGATCAAGAGTTCAATATGTTTATAAATGTACAAGAGTAATCTCTTTTAATGACATGTATACTTTAACCTGACAATAATATTACATTGTGTGTTACTTTTGTTCTACAACTTTGTTAAATGAATGCAACTTTTGATGGCTGATCAGTCATATGTAACTGAAATACTGCTACAAACCCCCGAAAATATTTCGTTCATATGTGACATGTCTATAATTTAAAGTATAGAAGGACATGATTTTCTTATTTGTCATTGTTTATAAATATTACTAACGATGTTGCAATTTAACTGAAACAAATCAACCAAACGTGTTTAAATTTATTAACTCAACAATTTAACAACTTGACCATGTAACAATGACTATTTGTTCCTAATTATGAATTGTTAGAGTTTTTATTTATAGTTGTGAAGGGATTAATAAATGTCAGATCAACTTTAGTGGCTGGGAGTTTTACTAACCTTTGTGCTTTGCATTCACCTTAAAAGTAGTCTCCCTTTACACACAATCGATTATGGAGTTCACAATCGATTATCTTATTGGTTTGCTCAACCAACTGATGATCAATTATAATCAATAATCAGAACAACACTATTAAGTGGTACAATATTATGTGCATTATGTACTTGATTATAACTGGTAGCTCAATTTGATGGTATAATCTATGACTGGATTGGACAGATTTAAAATGAATATTGTAATAATAACATAAATGTAATCTTAGCATGATGATTTTGCCAAATCCACTTGAGTAACAATGAATACACTGGCAGTAATGCTCCCTTTTCTGGGACAATTCCATATTTTGCTGATTTATATATATATATATATATATATATATATAAAGGAAATATTTATTCATTGTTGATGCCATCCATTATAATGTTTTGGAATTTCTGCCTATGTATTTCACTTAAGTGTAATCCTTATTTGATGCCTTTCATTTCAAGATCTTTCTTTGAGGTAATTCAAGCACAAAAGTTGACATGATTTTTTTTTAATAGGTCAATGCTAAATTGCTTTTGTGGTAACAGATTTGATGTACACTTTAACAAATGAATTACTTATGTCGTCTGCATTTTAGCAGAATAGATATACTCATTTTTAAACTGTGGTTCACCTATATAAAATTTTATTTGACTGGAAAATCTATCCCTTTTTTTTAGTACTATGACAATACAATTGTGTCAACATTACAAACAACTATCTATATGTTCTTAATTCAATTTTTCTTCCAACATTCACATATTAATTTTTTAAAAATTTGTTTGTGCAAGATAGAATACCACTTTCTCTTCATGTAAGCTGCAGCTCTGTTGGCATACATCACGGCTGTGGCAGGGCATCTGACTATTCCCTCATTGTACAACATGATGGCTCTGGTGTATTGCTCCTTTTCAAAATAACTGTTGGCTTTCCTCTTCAAAGCCTCAACAGCAGCTGGAAGGGTTCTGCCCTCAGATTTGTGTCTATAATGAAAAAATCAATTATTCTGAACAGTAAAATCAAAATTAAGAAAAGATTCTGTATAAAAACATTAAAAGGAGAAACTAATAATCAGTGTAAAAAACGTACCAGATATTACACATGTACAATATATATATATATATATATATATATATATATATATATATATATATATATATATATATATATATATATATATATATATATCTACAGTAGTCCCCCTCTTATACGGCCATCCCTTCTGCACTGGGAAAATGTGATTTAATTATGCAGACAAAACTTGTGTCGAGTGGATGAAATGCAGTCTTCGTAAAGGAAGCCATAATTGTGTTGTAACGTGATTTTAAGTTCTTTGTCTGGTACCCTGTTTTCTTCAAGGTTATCTGTGTATGCCAATGCACAAAATCTATTTTTAGCCTATGCTAACCCTGTTATGGTCTTATCATTTACGTCTGATTATAAACATCAAAGAGAAGAACTTGACGTAAGTGTTAAGCCCCAAAACTCTATCATAACATTATTGAGCCCATTTCCTGTAAACATAAATTTATACATAATGATATACTATTAATCTTTAGTCTACACTTCTAATGTGAACTTGACACTGGGAGACATGTGTCGATGATAGAGATAATCAATTGCTTACCTTAGGTCAAGATTTGAATTAATAATTGATTCTGGATACATTTGAAGAAACAAAAGTGGCTGCTCATGAGGGGGACATTTTACATTTTTTGTACTAAAATTCTGGCCGCTGGTCGCGTTAGAAGTGTGGCTGTTCTTGAGGGGTACTTTTGATACAAACTTGTTGGTGCCAAGGGATTCTGGCCATAAGTAGTGGGTGGCTGCTGGTCGGGGTTGGGGCTGTTCAAGAGGTGGATTACTATATATATATATATATATATATATATATATATATATATATATATATATATATATATATATATAAGACACCCATACATATACCTTGCAATGAAAGTTGAAATATATTGATATATTGTTTACAATTGGCATCTAAACTTTTACTTTCTAACCAAGTAAAACATTACCCACACTAAGTCTATATACTAAAATATTTACAAATTATTAATTCAATTAGCGGAGTGGAAAAAATTAACTCGATATTTGAATCAACAAAATTGATAATATGCATATAATTTCATTAAAGAAAGTAGTGAGTGACAAATTACTGTTTGTGATCAGAACTATGACACCATAACTATACATATTACAATCTACATCCAATAATGCTTGAATCATTATGGTGAGGAAGAAAATAATAGATAGGAAGAGAAAGTGAATAAGTGTCAAACACAAAGACAGTGTAAATGGCAGAAAGAAAAATGACAAAATGAAGCATATAAAGACAAATTGACACAAAGACAAATGGATATACGTGATATCGAAGATATATTATTCAGATGTGAAAAATCTTAACAATATGTACATGAACCTTTACCTTTTACTATTTTTCTTCTTGTCTTCATTGTCTGCCTCTTGGGTGGATGATGACTGGGAAATGGTTGGAGAAAAGGGAGGGAGTGGGGATGTTGGTGTTGTTGGTGTAGTATGGAGAAATGAATGCTGCATTACTCCATTTGTGACACCATTTGTTGTTGCAGTAGTCCCATTTCGTGATAAACTGAAACCATTACTGTGATTGCAGGCTGGCTCTGATTAAAGGAAAAGAAAATATAGGATGATGAGGGCAGTGGAAGCAGTGATGGTATTGTTAGTAGAAGTGACATTATGATAGCATGATGATGATAATAATATTGTTAATGTTATTGTTACTGATGATGATGATGATGATGATGGAACTAGTTAGACATTACTGTGTTCTGCCAGAAACATCAAAACATCAATACATGCGATAAATATTTTGCGACAACATATTTTTTATGTGAAAAAACATCTCTATAAACTGTACAACAATATTCACTTTTTACTATGTTTCATCATGCCTTCACTGCCTGCATTTTTAGCAGATGTTGATTGGGAAAAGGTTATTTAAGAAGGTAGAGGGTATGTGTGTGTGTGCAGGGATTCTTGGAGTGACATGAATTAAAAAAAATGATGCATTACTCGGGTTGTGATACCATATGTTGGTTGTCTTAGTGCCATTTATTATAAATTGAAGCCATTAATGTGAATGTAGGCTGCCCTCTGAATAAAATAACACAGACAAAAGACTGCTTTGATGATGATGATGATGTTAGTGAGGATGACATTATATTGATTAAAACAGTGATGATGATGACATTAATGACACTGCTGATGTAGCTACAGCTAATACTGAAGGAACTGGTGGCTGCTTCTGTGTACTGCCAACAATAGCTAAAGTACTATATCTAATATTCTTTGGCAAGACATGTGCTCCCCTATCTAATTTTAAAACAAAAGTGACCAAGAAGCCCTGGCAAACCTGACATTACTCACCTGACTGAGATCTACCTACAAGCCACATGACTGAAAAGTTTATCACAAAATCTGGGTTAATAAGTTCTCCAAATTTTAATGGTTGTTACGTTGAATCTAATGGCAGCCATTTTGGCTGGTGGATCATCATTTTTGCAAACTTAAATGGCCTCAAACCAGTATGATTCTGTGAACCTCTCTGGACTATTTGCTGTGAGGGTCATCATTTACAGTTTTAGTAACAATAACCATACTGAATAAACAATTTTTGTGCAAGACTTGACTCTGTATATGGATACTTTAGGTCAGACCTAACTCCATTATGTTGTGCAGTTCTTGAGAAATAGTGTTTTTATTTAATTTTTAAATTTTTTTGTAATGCAGGCAAAATTGAGGGCAGTTCAGTATCATTCATATATACCTGCCTGGCAGAAATATTTTTGCAAAATTTGGTTCAAACTGTCTGTTTCTGAGAAGCCATTAAAAGATTGGGGTGGGTGGGTGATTTTTTAGTAACAGTGGTCACATTTGAAAGCAGATTTGTGTAACTTACAATCATCTAATAGGGATATATACCAGTATGCTTTCTGTCCACTTTTGTCAAGTTCTGTTATGAGGTTTGATATAAGAATTTAAAGATTTTTCTATTATTAGTAAGAGTATCCATTATCTGATGGTTTAGTGGCATAATTTGTAAAAGAATTTATAAGGCCTTCATACCTGCATGATTTCTGCGAATTTTAGACAAATTCTGTCTTCATAATTTTAAAAAGGCATTTCAACTTTTTAATATTTTGAGAACAGGTGGTCATATTTAACATCAGATCATTTATCTTTTGTACAAATTAAAACGGCCTTAATTTTTCAAATTTGGTCTAATTCTTTTCACCTTTTGTTGTGTAGTAGTCACTGAAATATCTAGTTTTATGTAACAATAACCATATTAAACTGCAAATCAGCAGAATCTGAAATAACTTTAAAGTCTTTCAAGCCAGGATATTTTCTGTGAAATTTGGACAAATAGTCTTCAGCAGGTTTTGAAGGGTTCCTTATTTAATATTAATGGCAGTGATATCTGATTGTGAATCAGCATGATTTGCAACAATCTAGATGCTTTCTGTCAAATTTTCATAAGATTTTGCAAAGTGAATTTTTAAGAAATCATTTGAACGTTTTCTTTTGTTAGTAACAGCAGACATATAAAATGGTAGATCAGCATTATTTATATAAACATTAAAGCCCTCAAAGCCAGGAGACTAGACTGTCAAAAAACTTTCTCACATTCTGCAGAACAGTTTTGGAGATGTTAATTAGAGGTTTTCGGGCATTTAGCATTGGTAGCCATATTCAACAGTGATCTGCATCATTTGTAAAAACCTAAAAGCCCTTTATGCTAAGCTGCTTTCTTACAAATTTTGTCAAATTCTGTACATGAGAGATTTTCATCATTTTTATATTATTGAGAGCTGATATTTATTATCTGAATAAATTTGAAAGACCTTGATTCTTAGATGACATAACAGTTTGCCAAATTCCATCGAGCAGAAGTCAAGAATTTTGAAAAACATTTCTACATTTCATTTAATGGTAACCAAATTGGATGATGGATCTGACTCCAGACAGATTTTAAAGACCCTGATGCCATAATGTTCCTGTACAATCACATGCAAATTAGTCAAGAAATGTTTAGGAAGAAATCTGTTACTAAATGAACATGGATATTACTGAATGGCTTCTCCATAAATAATTGAACACACCTATGTAGATTAGCTGAGAATAGTATCTTGTAAAGTATAATGGGGCTTCTCCTATAATAAGGTCTACTTTTAAGGCTCCCTTGAATGGATTGTGAGGGACCACTGGACCATTATAAAAGAAGTATTACAAAAACTGTACCTTAAAATAAACAGGACATAGCATGCAATATCACTATATACTACTCACTGAAAGGTGAAGAGTAAACAATCTGTCAAGTGTTGCTTGTCTCTTATATTTAATGCTGCTGTTGTTGTTGTTGTTGTAGGGTTTAATGCCATTGTTCAGCACAAGATTGGCTATACATGGCAGCTAGTATAAATGGTGGAGGAAGAGCCAGGGAAAACCCCGGAAATAACCACTAACCCACAAGAAGCTACTGGCAAGCTTTCTCACATACTCACATTGGCCAAATCCAAGACTCGAACCCATGCTAAGAGTGGCAAGATGGCAATGATTTGTAAAAGTGAGCACTTCAGGCCCCGATTAGCAATGCCTATGACATGGTGTTGTATTTATGTTATGAACTATGATGCTTCAAGGCAAGAAATGAAAGCAATCCCTCACAGAAATGTGATTCTATGAGAATACTTACACGATCATATCAACATAATGAAATAAATTCTTTTCTGTTATCTGTAACATTTAACTAGCATATACACCAAAGGAAGTAACTCCAAAAAATTACCTCCCCATGCCCCTGCTAGGTGGCTACCTATAAGCAATATGTTTACAAGTTTCAGCAAAAACAAAAAAAAAAGATGCTTACATTTGCAGGGATGGGTGTAATGGCCAAATAGTAATGTGATTGGGCAAGTATTCTTGGAGAAATATAATTTACAAAATAATTTCCTTTCTCTGTCAAATACATAATTCAATCACATGAACATTAGAATAAGAGGAAATGCAACCACTACGATAACAAGGTTGTATCCAGGATCTGATAAATTCAGAGATGCCCCATGATTTTATCATAAGGGGGATTTCTGCCCATATAACAAAAATTAGGAGGTAGTAGAACAAAATTGAGGAAACAACAATACTTCATTATTATCCACTCTGTAAGACCCCTATTGAATCAAAATCTTTCAAAGATGTTGCCTCTAGTTGTATAAGTATTATCTTTACATTGTTTCTCAGCTTAATAGGTTTCATATCTGTGTATGAATATTGTTCCATACTGTGGACACCCTTTTACAACTCTATACTGTGGACACCCTTTTACAACGCACAGGGATTTTTCATTAACATAAGCTCTGCCAAATTTTTTCTTGAATTAGCACTCTACTGACTGTTATGCTAGAGTTACTATTCAATAATGATGAATTAGGATTTAGAGTCCATTAACGCTATAATCTACTTGTTCAAACAGAGGTAATTTGATCAAATAAATATCTTTACATACTAATTTAATATTTAGATTCTTATTTATTAGATTTTTCTTAACCTTTAAATGATGGCTATATAGTTTTGTATCACAAGATACTGCTGAGATAAATTATGACTAGAAAAGAAACAAAAAGTGCACTCTCTTTTAAAATGTTTGTATTTTAACTTGGCTTGTTTGTCTGCCTTTTCAATATTTAATCTCAAAATACTGCTGAAATGAGGGGATGACCATCATGCTGACTGTTTGAGTCCATCCAGCATGCGCATTGGATTCAAATTTAATGACATTTTTTGGTTAAAAATATCTCACTGGCATCTTCTTTAATCCTTTCCCAGCTTATGTATCTGATATCCTCCTAACTTTAACGATAAATTGCCTTCATTACCATGCCAGCATTTGCCAATCTAAATCATCATCTATAGATTAACAATGCTTGGACTTGGCCATTTTGGGTCTTCATAGCCGTATTATAAACACGCATTTGTAAAACTTCCTTTATGCAAGGTTTAAACTTTGAAACAATTCTCGTTATGCAGCCCTATGCACCAATCAAATTTAGAAAAAAAACCATTCGTGTTAAGCAGAAGAAACCAAAGATGTCAACAGTTATGACAAAATACATGTTGCAACAAGCGCTTCAATATTTTTAACATTACAAGTACTTTAATGGTGAAGAGCTGAATAAAGTTATATACTGCACCGAGTTCATTTTCATATGCTCAACATGAAATTAATTTGTGCGAGTTCTCATGCATTTTCATGCATGCAAACAAATTTTGTGTGAATCAAATGTTCGCTTGCCTTGAGAGTATCGCTGAAAATGTGGGTACTTGCCCCCAATGAATCTGAAAGGGGGGAGGGAACAACCTATTTATAAGGGTAGCCTACCAATATCGTGTGAAAAAAACCCTTAATGGATTCAAAATGCGCAATAGCAAATATAATAAGTTCATAAAATACATATCAAGTCTTCTGTAGATTATAGAACAATGCTTAAAACAGAAATCAATGTCTTGTGTTTTAAAATAACAATAACCATTAAAGAATCAAACCGCAGACTGCAAATTGCGTCACTCCTCTGGACAATTGTAAAAAACTGTCATGTATTTTCTGTGTATCACATGCTTAATTTTGACTCAATACAAGTACATAATAAGAAAGAAGAATAGTACATATCTTCCTTTCATATATGAAAATAAAGAGATTTTAAGGAAAAGTCCAAAGCTCAGAGTGACTTGGGGAAAGTATATATATTATTTCTATAACAATGACTCTTAACTGAAACATATTTATACATCTGCATCCAGACTGACTCTAATTTCATGACCATTATTGCATGAACAGCCTCCTGTCCTTTCTCATGCTACATAATACTAGTGATTTATTGAAGTTGAAGACTCTCAAGAGGCAAATCAATGGAATTACCATGATTCTGTTGAGTACTCTTTCTTATAAAATGCATCTTTCTGCAGCCTTGGATCAATTTTGATTGCCGAGTCTTCTCATAGTCAGCAGTTTGGTATCATGGCATAACCATGGCCACTGATGCTAATTCAAGATGATCAGGAAATGTTTCCACATGATACCTATGCACTAATTGCCAGAGTTTGCACATTTTATCTCTAGGGTACATTTCTCTTCTAATGATAGTCTTAGCGCCAGTTGTAACATGTTTTGGTCACACAAGGGGGGCTCAAAGCAATCCTTCAAGTGGCAATATAATTGCATTTTCATAAAAAGGATAAACTTTTCTCCTAATGTGAAGGCAACAAATAATATCAACAAAATTACTGAATAAGTATATCCCTTTAGGGTACAGTATGTATGTGTTGCCTTACTGAAAACATTTAATTGAAGAATTCAGTGAAAGCTATAAGACCATGGCCAAAGCCAATTGTTTTGATGTTATGAACAGGGTCTGCTCATCATATGGTCAGGCACCAGAGGTTATCCAAAGTTCATTTCTTACCTCTGTGATGGTATATCACAACAGGAATAAATAAATGCATGAAGACAGGTGACATCAGCATCCCGACACTAACTGACAAAAAAGAATCAATGTTTAAAATTCTTAGAGAGACATTCACTATAATTAATACTGAATTCAAACCTGGAATTATATTACTATGATTCAACAAAAGACTGTTGACACACCAACACTCTATAAGCTAAAACAGCCATGTCATCACCTTCAGTTTTTTTTATTTCTTCAGGACGTGTACTAAATTTTATTCAGGACTTTAAACTACTAGGACTTGTGCCTGTAATTCTTGGATTATTTTGGGATTTAATTTGCAATACCATAAGGTTTTTCTTCTCATTTTCACTTTTTATTCTAGGGAAATAAATTGTTTGTTAAATTTTACAAAGCTTGTTGTCATTCACTATTTTCTGATTCTTATCTGCAGAGTACAGACTTGTAACATCATTATGAATCCAATAACTTAAAATGGGACAATATCTGATTTGTCCCCATTCACTAAAAAACTTAGCTCCAAAGGAAGGTAAGAAGGTACTTTATGTCCACAATCAGATTGTAACTTGCAAAATGTTTCTGCAAAACAAATGACACATGCCCAGTTCAGTGCAGTATGAGGAGGGCAATAGGATGGTGACAAGATGAAGTATGTTTCTTCAACTGGAAACCTGAAGCTAAAGATCTATTGTATAGTTGCATCTGTATGCAACTGCAAACCAAGGTTGACTCAATCAAATGAGGAGTCATCCTTGTCCTGAATAATTTCCACATTTGGACAAAGCATTTTGGAAGTGGTGGTGTGGTACCTGCTGACTGGACAAGTCAACACACCAAGGCTAACTGTATCCATAACACAATGAAGTGGTGGTGTGGTACCTGCTGACAGGACAAGTCAACACACCAAGGCTAACTGTATCCATAACACAATGAAGTGGTGGTGTGGTACCTGCTGACTGGACAAGTCAACACACCAAGGCTAACTGTATCCATAACACAATGAAGTGGTGGTGTGGTACCTGCTGACTGGACAAGTCAACACACCATGGCTAACTGTATCCATAACACAACGAAGTGGTGGTGTGGTACCTGCTGACTGGACAAGTCAACACACTGAGGCGTATATAGTGTGTGTTAAACCTGAGCCAGATAGGCTAGTTTGGATGAATGGATATTCAGCATGGTCTCAACAGCTAAATTATAATGAAAACCTGCCAGGTGTGTGTGCTAGAATGGCAATCTGGAAAAATGGAAGAATGGGCTGGATTGATGGAAAACAATAACCAACCATCATAAAAAATGCTGCTGACATGATGAAAGTTGATGAGCCCATACATAGGACAACCAGATGGCTGGATAGTCTATCATGACATAACAGGATGTAGTATAGGCTTTGCATATGGTAAAGCCAGTACAATCTGACTGTAACCACATGCACTCAGTATTAATGACACGTTAGCCATGCATGAATGTGACAAGGTCTTATAACAAGAGGGCTGCCAAAGAGGGTTGTGAGGAGGGCTGTTAATATACCTTACTGTATTTACAAGCTGTTTGATGTGACAGTAGCCATTAGCAGTATGGTTTGGGATTCCATCACAAAGTGCCCTACAACTCTTGCCATGGACTTCATGGGAAAATGAATGAATGAATGAATGAATGAATGAATGAATTAACAAACAAACTACAGTGTCTTCTATTCAATTCAATAAATGCACAGGTGAACACAGCTATCATGAACAAGTTGTGAGCAAATTCAACCAAAAAAAACAAAAATTATGTTAACACACTTTTAAACAAAACTTAAAGTGTCTAGACAATTAACTAAACGGATGGTTGACTTGACAAAACAGACAATATCCAATAGATTTAGGGGGTGTACTCAGCTGTTGTTTCCAGTCTTGATTGAAAGAAAGCTTAATGACTATCCAGTTAGTGGGGCAGGGGGAGGTAAATTTATACTGATTACTTCCGAGTTTATTTTTTGTGTTCATGTGACTGGATAATGTTTTCATAGAAGAAATCAATATATCATTATTATACAGAGTAAATGCTAGGTCAAAAAATTATGTGGAGACAATCTTGGCATCAAAACAATGAAAGATGTGCTTGCTGACTGTTATCAGTCAGATACCAATACATGCATTTCAACTTGCCTCTGCACATTCCATTTGCCGTCATGACCATAGATAAGTCAAACTTTTGTGGTTTTCTGCGTTTGTTAACATCAAACAAATATATTTGTTCTCCACCAAGATTTACAAGCAATTCACGCCCATCTGGGCTGAATGTTACATATGTTGCATTTAGTGTTCGGTATCTTTTCTTGAAGTCTGTTTGTTTCCTGGGCAAATGACCTGAAAAGAAGACGAATGGAACGAGTGTTTAGCAACAGCTAGATTACAAGAAATTTATTTGGATATCAGATATCTACCCACAATATTATACCAACCTATCCCAATCAATAAATAACAGAATTTTGGAAAGGACAAAGTGTTTATCTTGGTGTCTCTTATGTTAATAACAAATTCGATTTTTCCAATTCTGGAAATTAATCAGTCAGGTATTGATGGCATAAATATGCGAGCTAACAGAGGTAATTTCCTAGAGCCTGAACATTTGCAATCCATCAGAAAGTCTCAGAGATGTCTCCATTTCTCTTTATCCAGAATAATTATCATTTTAGTATCACTCATAATCATTTAGGAAGGGAATTTGAAAACCCAATAAGTAGGATTTACACACTGTCAATGTCTCAAGCTTTTCCAGGGATTTCTGTGGGGCTGTTTTGGAGCCAAAATCGGAACCCATTACCAGTGACAAGAACTGTCCATTTTTTCCCAATTTGAATGTAAATGAATTCCCAATCAGAACTTTGTAAATATACAATGCAATTTATGCAAAAATGACTTAAATGAGTACAGAACGAGTCTAATGAGTCATAGCAACCTAGACTAAAAACTAATGTCCAAATACATTTTCTTTTTTGCATTTTTTAACTTTTAAATTTCCTTATAAACATTCTCAATTCCCAGCCTGATATGTGCAGAGACCTGGGTCACTGACAATTCTTAGATATGTGAACATAAAACTTTGAGTTATTTTGAAATTTATGTACAATCACAACTACCTCCTTGCCAAACCCATGATGAGTTATCAAAATTCCCCAAAATACTTGCACAATCTACATCCACAGGAATATCATTAACCCAAGTTTCATGTGTCTAGCTTAAAGTTGTAGTTATTCAAGGAAATTACTCATCTTCATATGGACAAAGAGAATGTATTAAGGTACACTAATTTTGATTGTGATATTTGAATCCCTCCAGTAGCAAGAATCCCTCCAGTACAGTATTACCTGCTTTAAAATACTGGACACATCCTTGGGGAAGATTGAACCCTTCTGGTGACAAGTTGGGCATCAAGTTTGACCTCTCATAACCACTTCTGCAAATAGACACAAATATTAATTTTCTCTTTATCAAGAAGTATGAACTTCTTATTTTTTTTATTGTCCATGATTTGTAAATAATTAAAAAAAAATTATCGTTGTTATTGCTTAGTTTCATTTGTCCATAACTACACAATGACTGGTTAAATTGCATTTTTATTATCTACAATAATTAGAAATTGTGTTATATATACCACCCCAACCCCCAAGAGGTATAAGCATAATTATTGCTATTACAAGTGAAAACAAAGTGCAATTTGGGTAAAAATGTATAATTTATAATTTGTACAGTACCTGCTGCCATTGTCATTTGGTAACTTGACACTACTGCATGTCAACATGCGCCTATCATACAGCCTGACAAAGGGATCATTGGCTCCTACAGCCAGCTGCTCAGGATTGTAAGGGTTGATGGCAATACACTTGGCCTCTGCCTCTCCACCCATGTGAGCCTTGAGGTTCACAAGGACATTTTTACCATTTGGCTGGCATGTCTCTGGACTTCGAAGGTCATATTGCCTACAAAGAAAAAATTCCAAGGTTTTTTATGTCTTGTCCACTTCCTTGCCTGATTTAGATGAGATCACTTTCAAATTACCCTGACTTTGCATATGGATAATAGGTCAGAAAGAAGGTGGAGTGTATCAATATGAATGGGTAGTGCTTACTGATTCTATAGTTAATAATTTTTTTATATAGTAGTTATCCCCAATCCCCAAAACATAAGGGCTTAAGACCAAACTTAAAAATGTTAGTCAAACACTTAATGAACATTTTCAAATCTCCTTAACCTGGAAAAGGTTCAAAGACTAAGTAAGGCTTCATTAGTCTAAAAATGCAAAGCTTTATGATCCTATACCCATATAGTGACCATGCAACTGAAACCTTAGTGCAAAACCATGTCAGAAGGTAGGAGGGTAGGCGTACATAATGTTGAGGGAGCAGTGCTTGCTAAATCTATAATTACAAGTACAAGAAACATTTTCCTGGTTTGATTCTAAAACCTATACAGAGGAGCAATAAACTTAACCAAGCTTTATAAATGACCTTGACATATCATGAGAGTAAAGGGGAGGGGGTAGGGGTGCATCAAATTGATTCTATTATCCAAGTTAAATATCTTTCCCTCTCAAGACTTGGTAGTGATGGCCATACTGAAAACCTTTCCAAAAACCTTAACCAGGGCTGTTGATGTCAGTGACCCTGGATCTGGAATGAGTCATACCCTATATATTGCCTATGCAATCTGGTCTCACCTTACTGATAGATTTCAAAGTGCTTTTGAATCGGCTGAATGGGACTTTCTGGAAAATAATCTTAAATCTTTTAATTATGGGGATTCTATTTGTCAGTGAGTCAGAGGATTCTGCAATAAATCAAACCTTTTTTTAAATATTAATAATGTAAATTTTTCTTCATTTAATTCAGACAGACACGGTCACCAGGAGACCATTGAGCACCCTCTTTATTTAAAATAGGATTTGAACTTTTGCAAAATAACTAAAAGAAGAACTCAAATATTACACACATTTTCTATTTATGATATGGAGTTTAAAACAATGCACTATGCTGATGATGCTTTACTATTATTTGATGGTTCTCCTTCATCCTTGAAAACAATAAAGCATGATTGGAGATAAAAAATATCTAATGAGAAAAGATGTCCAGAAATTGATATTAACTGGTCAATGTGAAAGTTTCTGATTACTGGATTTATATTTCTCTTCAAAGTTGAAGGAAATAAAGAAATTACTCAGCTGCTGGAACAGAAGAAATTTATTCCTGACTGGAAAAATATATTGATAAAATAAATGATTTTGCCAAAATTTGTTCTTTTTGCTTCTCTTTCAAGTCTTCCACCCTATTGAATATGAACTGAATACAGTATTTTCAGGTTCCTTTAGGGTGGCAAATCCAAGAGGGTAAAAAGGGATGCTCTCATAGCTTCCTTTAAGGAAGGGGTGGGTAGGTAAATATTGATATTGCCATCTTTGACACTGAATGACAGGGTTCATAAAAACACAATATTACTGACAAGAATTTTATCACTGCTGTTTATATGACAATTTACATGTCAATAATACTTTGGTCCCCTTTTTTATGAGACTAGCTTGTTCTGAAAAGAAACAATGACTTCATCAAGATTGACCTTCTACATCAGAAACAAAATTTTAAAGATATACTACATGTATTTTGATACAAAACAAGATGTTCCCTGAGCATGATGCTTTCTCTCTCAACAGGAGCATCATAAAAGAAGAACCAAAGTTAACATATATGAAAGAAACATACAACAATGAAAACCAATGATGATCTTCCGTTCTTCCCAGAGCTCCTGTATATGGTGATACTTAAGTTAATGCAAAGATGATTTATACAGGTACTTTTCCAACAATTACTTTGACAAATGCCACCACTTGTCAATATCTTTGTACATACAAAATGATACGATTCAACTCTAGGTTCAACATGATATAAAATTTTCATCCATGTCATATTTTGACCTTAAATAAATACTGTAAGTTGGGGCACAAGAATTTAGTATTTTGTTTGTTTTCTTAAGTCACATACATGAGAATGCATTACAACAGAATTGAGTGCATCATTCAAATTATGATGCCTATTCAAGTGATTGATTTTTTTAGTTACCAAGTTTTACTAAACTGTATTTTCCGGCTTATAAGTCGATACGTTTTGATTTGAAAGTCAGGTCTTCGTCTTATACTTCAAATTGACTTATATATGGATTGTCATTGAAATTTAATTGACTTATATATAGATTACAGTACCCGGTATGCTAATCAAATTGCTCTATAATCAACATATTTGAAAACAGGTCACATAGAAGAACAAATTCTTGTTAAACTACTATGTCAATAAATTGTTTTAAACTAACATGACTGCATCTATATTTATCAGTTTTTGTCATTATTTAGTTTGCAATCTGTGTGCATTTTCTTATTTCTCAAAAAAATTCACCAGGCAACATATCACAGTTAGATTCTATTCTCTTTAGTGTACTGTACTAATTCAAAGCAAACTGTTTGCTCCTAAAAAAAAAAAGATATAAATTTATTTTGTTTTATTCGACCCTTTTAACTATACCACATTCTTCCTGATCACATCTTAGCAACTGGTTCATTAATATTTGATTTTCTAGTATACTGTTTGACGTGTGCAAGTGATTACCAGCATAGCTTTATCATTGATCTAATTGATCATACAAAGAGATGTAATCCATATTAACTTGAGCATTATTTGACTATTTATACAATAACGTAGCTTATGCTTCCTACTGAATCCCCCAAATAATATGTTTATAATTGTATTTGACAAAGTTTCTCAAATAAATATGGTTTAAACTAAATTAAAATCAGATATATAGTGAGCACACATGTGAGCATGTGTGTGTGCGGGCAAGAGTGAGAGAGAGAGATATGAAAAAAAATTGTCCAAGTACAAGACCGTTTTTTTTTATTATTCAGAGTGGTTTTAATTTGTAGCTTTTGCAAAGAAAAAAAAAGACTATATTTTGAGTTATCTGATGATTGTGATAATCCTCATGTATTATGACCCTACTTTTTTCCATTATCAATAAACACTGCTAGATCAACAATTCATTCTTTGTGATGTGCATTGTCACAATAACCACATGGCTATGCAGTATTATTTACACGGTAATTAAACATGCTTAGCGCTTTGGTTATTACTGAAACCAGAATGAGGGCAAGAATTGACACAATAGGTTAAATCAGCAAGGCTGTCAATCTGTACATGAGACTCTCTTAAGGGAAATCAAAATCTTTCAATGTTCTAGTGAAGCAGTTGTCTAGACATAATTTGTTATACGGACAAGAAATAAATCACATTACTTGTTATTCGAACTCGCCATTGAATAGATTTGTAATGAAAATGTTAATTATAACCAAGTCAAGACAGATCAAACACTTAAAGGATAATATTTAAAGGTATGTTCTGTGAAGTTCTTTGTCCATTTGTTAATAAACACCAGAAGATACTGTAATGACAATAAAAGAGCTAATGTGTCAATCATTGTATTTTCTCATTTTTGTAAAACAAAATGGCAATACAGTATTATCGATCCTTTTTTGCATGTTTCCTCACTAAGAATTCTCACCACATTATGGATTACATCAGTGCTGAGACAAAGGTGAAGACTGAAACCATGAAAACATCATTAGGCATCATCCTAGGTACTCTCATTAGACATTTCAGTTCATCGCTGTTTCAAAGCTGAGTTTTGAAAGTTGTGGGAACATTAAATGAGGCAGGTGAGCAGTTTTACAAACATGGGACATATGTGGCACACTACAAATTCCCTGGTAGCACATTGGGTTATATGATGCATGGGATGGGATCCTAAATCGGCTATTGTGATTGAATTTTCTAAGGCAGAAATTGTCAGCAGGACAGAGAAGCCAGATGAGGATGATGAGATGGAAACAGACAATAATGGGAACATTTCCAACAATCAGAGCCCTGAGACAGCCACCAATTTTCATTTCGATTTGGAAGATGAAGACTTTGAGGTATTTTCTGATATTGGAGATGACAAAGCAAACTCTTAATTATTATTTTCTTAATTAGAATGCGGAATAGTTTTTCTACAGGTAATAAAATGAATTACACATTGATGTGCTTTTAATTATAATTGACATGTTAAATATATGTATTATGAAATTGTTCATTTGTGTAAATTTGATACTGCATTTCACAGACAAGTTAAAGTATAATAAAAAGTAAATTTTTATTTTTTGTTGGTAACTTTTGTTTTCTGTCTCTTAATTTTCTTCACATAATCTGATTTACCTATTGATAACGTCATTATCTATTGTTAGCTTAACTGAGTTTTTCAAATCTCTTTAATCCTGCACTCAAGTCTGGTTTCAACTGGAATAATCAGGTTAACACTTTAGATGTTTAATTAACATACACAGCCATGTGGCTCTTGTTGCAATGTACATCATAATCAAAACATGTACTTTTTATTCAGCTGTGTCAATTGACAGCAGAATATAGCAGTGCCTTGTACAGGAGTAAAATCAAGCATTTTAGCATCGGTGATGCAATTTCATGATTGCCCGTATTATGGAATATCACAGAGTTATGTCATTAATATTCATGAAACCAGAAGTTGCCGGTAATATGGAATATCATACAAAGATACCATTACTAGTGTAAAATAGAAAGCAAGATATTGACCTTGCCTCGTTTTATACTCCGAATCAATTTATATATGGATGAAGGATGGAAATTTAACAAAATTAGTGAATTTGACTCATACTCCGCATAGACTTTAAGGCTGGAAAATATGGTATACTATTATGCATGGTGGCCTATTTTAATTTGAACCTGGAAAATATTCTGACTCCTGCAAACATCTACAATCACAGTTTCTACTAGGTATGTAGCTTACATAATAAGACCATCCTCTGCTGCACTCCAAAACATGAAGGGGACATTGGGTGCTGTGGCAAGTCTTTTTACTCTGTTGATATGGCAGGAGAAAACATGGGTTGTTTCCCCTACATTCAAATCATGTACACGGATCTTGCAGTCAGCAGCTCCACTGACCAGAGTGGCATCTCCTGAGTTGGGTAAAAACTGCAGTAAAAAGAGACGCCTGACCTTTAAAATCATGCAATTAAGGTAATCATTTTGGAAAAACATTACACTAAGTAATTATCAAATTTACTTTCATTGGTGACTGAGTAAGTTCTGAATAATACAAAGTCCAAGGGAACATGAAAAAGAATGTATGAGCTTGTATGGCATCCTGTTTTATATAAATCATGGGACTATATTTTAATATCTGATTAATTACCTATATTTTTATTTATATTTAAGACTTTTACACTTTTTAAGTTTGTCAAAGACATACTTACAAAATGTTTAAGATTTACAATGATGTTTATAATTTAACCGATTTCTACACCAATTGAAACAACTTCACAAAATATACAAATACATTGCAATAGAACTAAAAATACAGAAAATAAAAAACACAGCATTTTTGAGCAATAATGAGATTTTCAAGATGGTCACTGTGGGCGCTATAATGGATGTAAGATTAGCAGCATTTTTATTTAAGATAAATTAGATATCATGTGAAGTTACTTGGTGAAACCATATGTCCATCCATTCAGGAGTAATAAGAAAACTTTCAAGACAGTCATATTGTCTTTTGGTGAGAACCCCATGTCAATATGGGTATGCACTGAGAAGGAATAGGAAAACAAGATGGCAGCCATGGTGGCATCTGTTGATGTTTGATTGTCATTTTATTTATGACCAACTAGACACCATCATAAGTCTGCTTGCGAAAACCATATATCAATATGATTATCCATCCAGAAGGAGTTGCAGCAGAAAGATTTTCAAGATGGCCATTTGGCCATAAATTAAGTCTTTTGGTGACAACCCCATCTTGGTGTGACTTTCCATTCAAAAAAGGACTAGAGATAATTTTTTTTTAAGATGGTTGCCATGACAGCCATACTGGATGTCTGATTGGCACCATTTTCACTTCAGGACCAAGTAGACAGCATAAGTCTTTTATTGAAAAATCCATGTTGATATATCCATCCATTTGGGTGGAATAGCATAGCAATAAAAAAAAAAATGAACTGCATCTAGTACAGAACCGCTCCGGTGGCCTAGTGGTTAGAGCGCCCGCCCCGGAAGCGGGAGGTCATCGGTTCGATCCCGGCCGAGTCATACCAAAGACTTACAAAAATGGTACCAACAGCTGCCTCGCTTGATGCTCAGCATTAAGAGGTTAGTGTTAGGACTGGTTGGCCTGGTGTCAGGATAATGTGACTGGGTGAGACATCATGCTACATGTCTGCGGCATGATGTCTCAGTGCTCGACATCACTATAAACTGCCTCACTGCAGACATCGTAGCGATATGACTGAAAAATTGTTAAAACTACGTTAAAAATCCTAATCAAACAAACAAACAAAAAGCATTTAGTACAGTGTAAAACATCTGTGGAACATTTGCAACGGGAGATACCTAATATGAGACTAATCATAGCTGCCTAGACATAAAAAAAAATTAAAATGAAAGTGTAACAGATTTATGCCTTGATACTAGTCTTAGCAAGACAATAAATCTGCTACTACTATTTATTAGTTGTTGTTTTTGTTGTGTTTAACGCCACTTTTGAGCACAAATAGGCTATACATGGTGGCCAGTATTATTGGTGGAGGAAGAACCCAGGAAAACCCTGGAAAGAACCACCAACCCAGGAGAAGCTACTGACAAGCTTTCTCACATACCCACATAAGCCAAGGTTGAGACTAGAACATACGCAGACAGAGGTGAGATGGCAGTGATCCGTAATGGTGAGCGCTTTAGACCACTCAGCCATTTGGGGCCCCTTACTACTATTAGTAATAAAGATAATATTTGGCAAAAATAAATACTCTATACCAAAAGGTATGGAGAGACTGAAATTCATATGCGGCAAAAATGTATCCAAAGGAAAACTTCATCACAGTTTCAAAAGGACACAGTGTTCTACTTTTATGTGACACTATACTTAGATTATTTAAAAAGCAGGTCTCTTTAATCTACTTTCTTCAGGACATAATGACCCAATATATATTTGTTTTCAATTTGGCAGACCTGAAAATAAGATGGATGAGTCATGTTACGTGCTTAGGCTCGAATAAGCAGCAACACAGAAAGAGTGAAAACTAACAAGCTTGTATAACTTGAATAATGAATTTATTAAGTACAATTATTTTCATAAAATAAATAAACTTACGGTATTAAAGAATCAAAACCAACATTAATCCAATATAGAATTCACAAAAATAATCCACTAATGGAATTGCAAGAGTCCTGATAAATAAATGTTCTAATAGTTCCAGGTTCGAATCTTGATGATGTAATCCAAAATGGCTGACAATGTCACGTGATACAGTTCTTGTTTTATTATCATCCAAATGAATTATGAGCACATGTTTTCTCCTCCAAATAGATAAATAAATCCTCTTTTTTCAATGAATTGACACAATGTCCAGAACAAGATAATTAAAATTATAACTCAAACTTAAATACACAACTGTTAACTTTAAAGCCCAGATTCTACTAAACTGTTCTATCCCAAACAACAGTCTATATAACTGTTTTTCTTAAGTTAACAAGTGATCATGTGATTTTCTAGAAATTGACAGAAGTTCATGGAAGGTCACAGAAAGAGACTGCCTTCACTAAATCACGTACTCTAGATATTTCCTACACCCAAGAACTAAAAATAAAAGTTGTCCTTGAAATTAACCAATAGTTTTAGAAGCTTGTTGACAATGTCTAAAGCAGGGTAAGAATTAGTTCAACAAGCCAAGGTCAAAAACTTGTTTACAGTTAAAGGATGGTCAGCCTGAACTTCCTAGAAAAAATCTCCCAATTAATGAATATTAAACCCTAAATGACAAATTTGGATTTAACAATTAAAAAATAAATAATTTAAATCCAATAGACGTAACAGTCAGGACTGAGTACCAGAACTCTGTTGCACCATAATGACAACACTAAAATTACCTTGACAGAAAATATATTCCCTTGATGTCCAGTGTGTATTGTTGCTTTGCTTTTTTTCTTAAAAGGATCCCATATCATAATCTGAACATCATCTGATCCACTTGCAAGAAGCCTAGAAACAAAATATAAACACAACTGAAATTAGGTTTCAAATCATAACACCACGTGAACACAACAATGTTCAGAATGGGTAGTTGTATAGAACAAAAAGAGTAAGCCAAAATAGTAGAACATCATATCAACATTTGAACATCAGGACAGAAATGAGTTTGGAGTGTTAGTTTGGATTGGATCTTAAAAAGATAATGCATCCCCAGTTCCGAAATTACAGGCTTTCACAATATAATTATCACTACAGTTAAGCTAAAATTACAGGCTTTCACCATATAATTATCACTACACTTAAGCTGAAATTACAGGCTTTCACAATATAATTATCACTACAGTTAAGCTAAAATTACAGGCTTTCACCATATAATAATCACTACACTTAAGCTGAAATTACAGGCTTTCACAATATAATTATCACTACACTTAAGCTGAAATTACAGGCTTTCACAATATAATTATCATACACTTAAATGTAATTACTGGAGCCAATAACATATTAAGTTGATTATATATAATCTGTTGCTGTTTAAGGACTTGAAATTAGAAATAGAAAATTCTGGTAAGAAACCAAATTTGTCAGATATGAGCTCCTACTGCATTATAATCTGATATCATATACATGTACATACTAGGGTTAAACACATGTTAGCAAAATATTGGCCATAAGGTACCTTCTAAAAGGAAAGTTATAACAATGTAAATAATTTAGAATAATATCAAAACCACTTTAGGCATATAAACCCTTCCAAACAACTGCAAGCATTGAGTACTACTGGATAAAAAATATATGGTAAAGATGTTAGTAATTGTGTAAATGATACATAAAACTAAAAATAATGGCAAAGAATGTTAAACACTTTTAGAATAATATGTTTGTATAAAAATGCATTCCAACGAAAAGTGCAAGATTTTTTTCTCATGGTAAATAATTATAAACTTTTCAAGTGAGTTCACCTCAAAAAGCCTCTTTCTTAATGGTGTAAGTCAATCCACTACACAAGAATGTGCTACATTATCAGGGTATGCATCAGTTAGGTGTCCTATATGTGATTGGCACAAATCCAACTCGTTTTTGCTCTGTATTCTATATGAAGGTTGACAATCTGTAATATTCAGTTTGATGTTATGAACCATGTCAATGGAGTTTTCATTCCAAATATCTGACACATATATAAATATAAATATTTATATAATATCTGAAAAGTCAGTACACAGAATCTTCCATTGTGACTTCAGGGCAGCTTTGGCTGTTTTATCTGTCTCGACATTAACATTAAATATGTAACAAGGTAGCCAACAGTACAGAGTATTATTTCCAGATTGTCTGAGCAAATTATATTTCTTTATGATTTGGGATATTAGCAGGTTGTCACATTTTTCATGGCTCTCATGGGTAAAAGGGAATGTGGAAAATGTTTTGAAAAAAATAATTTCAATATATACAGAATCAATAGTGACAATTTTCCATGAATGCTTGTGTAACTGCAAAGCGCATAGACACTGGAATGCACCGTACAGTATCTAGGTTAATGCAATTAGTTAGGACCATGAAGCGTCACACCATCATTCTGCAGTAATGAGTTACATGGGGAAAACAAATTGAGCATTGAACTCATGAGTTTTTAAGTGATTGTGTTAACTGGATTATTATGGAGAATCTACTTTAGCAGGCTGGGTCAAGCACCAAAGTAAACATTCAATGCTAAGTGCAATAATCTATCCTTTTGCACTCACCTGGAGAAAGTGCTACAACCAATGTCAGAACTATGCAGCAAAAAAGCAATAAGCCACAATGGACAACACTCTACATCAGCAACATTGTAGGATGGTCACGATAATTTATGAATATACTCAATTTTTAAATGAACATTTTATAGATTAGTAAATAATTAATTTATTGTCTTGATTTTGTAGTCAAGGGAAAGTTAAGATTTAGGCATGTCCTGAAATTTAAACTTGAGATGATCATTAGTGGGCGCAAGTGGGAGATAATTGTATCAGACCTAAATAATTAGTACAAGTGGAATGTGATGTACTGTAGAATATCTAATTTCATTCAGAATACACAAGCATCTAATTTTACAAAGTTTACTTGACAATATAGCTGTAATCATACTTTTTCGGTATTTTATTAACTGACATAAAAAATGAAAAAAGTTTGAAGTGACTACTTTTAGTATAAATACCTTTTTTTAAAAATCTTTCTACACTCACTTCTCCCATTCTGAATCAAATAGGCCCTATTCTAGCTGAATAAAGAAGTTATTCTGCCTGATTGTTGTTATACTCCATAATGGATCCTGTACATACACAAAATTTGGTGGGGAAAGATTACATAAATTTAACTGTAATGTCAGTTCTTGAACCATGATTAAATATACCACTCAAACGCTTTATAAGATACACTTACGTTCCTTTTTCATTCCATTCCAAGCAATTTACACAGCCTTGGTGTCCCTGTGAAAATATACAAGAGAGATAGCTTCATATAGCTGATCATTTTTCAAGGCAGTATGAGCTGGATGCACAAGTCAATCATGAAAAATACAATTTTCAAGAGTAAATTGCTGCCATCAGAATTCTGTATGATTTTCAAACACTGTAGTCCCTCGCTAAGAAGCCCTTCAGTATCTCAGCATACTAGCACCCATCCCACAATGTGGGTACTAAAACCCCTCAATATCTCAGAATTCAACCATCTGTCCAATAATGTGGGTATTGAAGCCCCTCTGTATCTCAGAATACTACCATCTGTCTGATAATGTGAGTACTAAAGCCCCTCTGTATCTCAGAATACTACTACCCGTCTGATAATGTGAGTACTAAAGCCCCTCAGTATCTCAGAATACTAACACCCATCTAATAATATGGGTACTGAAACTCCTCTGTATCTCAGAGTACTAACACCCAACTAATAATGTGAGTACTGAAACTCCACAGCATCTCAGAATACCCACTAAAGCTGTCAAAATCTTAGGAAACATCTACCTGAGATCTGTCGATCAAAATGAATGGGTACCCCATCAAGGGAAATTTGATTACATTGTAAATGTGAACCTGAACTGCTTTGTTGTAGGTTCATACATGTCAAATCCTAATAAGGTATAAATGTAATTATTACTAATGTAAGTGGCCAAAAGAAAAAACTCAGCATAAAAGTAGAAATCAAAATAGTACATGCCATAATTATAGAAAAAAGTATGAAAAATGTACAATTATTTTTGCTACTTACCTGAATCTTGTAGTTAAAATTCTTGTAACAAATTTGCTAAATCCATGTGGATTTGTACTTGTTTTTTTTATGGTTTAACGCCATTTTTCAGCACAATATAGGCTATACATGGTGGCCAGTATTAGTAGTGGAGGAAGAATCAGGGAAACCCCGGAAAGAACCACCAACCCACGAGAAGCTACTGGCAAGCTTCCTCACTTGACTACATTAGCCGAATCTTAGACTCGAACCCACGCAGACAGAGGTGCGATGGCAATGATCCGTAGTGGACAGCGCATTAGACCACTTGGCCACTTGGGGCCCCAGATTTGTACTTAGTGTGAGAGTATAGACACAAAACAAACTGATAAATCATGTATGCGTAACACTCACTTTAATTACTCTACATGTCTAACTTTAGCTTAATGGTCATGAAAACCACAAATGATGAATGCTGTATTACATCAGTCTCAAATTCTTCTTTCAAAACTTATTACAAGTATGATTATTATTACAGATTTTTTTGGCACCGATGATCACGGTAACAATTACACTTTATTTTGAAACTATGATTACAATTACAGGGGGATAATTATGATTATGCATACAATCACAATTGCTTTGCATTTACTTGTTTTCTCTTGTTTTGTTCTGGGCAATTACATTGTATAACTGAAAAAACAAAATTAACTTAATTATATAATTGATTATGATTACAATCGAAATCAACATCAAGCCTGTCCATGACCATGTAGTGAAGAGTAACAAAAAATTAACATGTAAACTCTAATCGTGTCTTAAGAGACCACCTCATCTGCCAATAAAAATGTCTTTCAAGATATGTAGTCTCACATAAAAAGTCTGCACAAGAGACAAGTTCTTATGGTCAAACCTCAATATGGTTTAGGGGAAAATACCCACAATTACTCTACATGCAATTTATTCCTTAATCACAGTTCTTCTTAAAATACTCCATTCATTGCATTTCCAAATACTTTTTTTTTTAATATAAAACAATAATGATACAAATTTATCAAAAACATTCAAATTTATATTTGAAGATCACCAGTTCATGTATTAAGCTCAAAATTAACTAAGATTACTACTTATTCATGACCCTAATAAACTTCAGATATCCAAAAATTTCAGAATTACTTTAAAATGGAGCAAAAACAATGCATAATTATCTTTGATTATATTTACTTATCTTGTATACGTACATGAATTGCACTATTACAGTAGTAGTTTTTATCAATTTTGAGTAAATATGGAATATATATATAAATGATTTAAATAAATAAAAAAAAAAAAGAATTAACCCATCCAGGAACAAAATAAATTTATTTAATGGTAAAAGCGTGAGGATAAAATGCCAACAACATAAAGTGACTGACGTGATAAGCAAATGCAATATAGTGAACAGATAAAGGCTTCTAATAGTTGTAACATCACAAAGGCAAGAAAACAATACAAATCTTTTCCAGGTAAATAAAGAAAATGATAATCACATTAAAGATAAAGACCTTTCACCACATGCATTACAAAATTGAATCCAAAGACAAATTGACCACTACAGTGAAGCCCATTCAGAAGACTTCTCATTATCACATTACATGCATTGTGTACTTATCACAAAGGATACCAATAAAATATGAACCTTTGATCATGAATGTCACTAACTTCACCATTTAAGGACAGAATGGTAAATTGAAATGAGGAGTTACATGACTTTAGCACTACAATGGCAGTTACCGTATTTTCCGCCCTATAAGTCGCTCCGGGGTATAAGTCGCGGGAGGGGGAAATCCAGATAATTTTGGAAAATTCAACAGATAAGTCGCTCCTGCGTATAAGTCGCTCCTGCGCACTTACCGTAATCACGGTTTTGATACTGCCGGCCATTGCATACGACTTAGTAATTCCAACAACGTGTAAGTATATTCTTGTTTGAAATTTTAAAAATAGAAATATAAGCAAATAAGATTTATAAATAATGTTTTTTAAGTAAATAATAGCGCCACTGCACGATTTCCGTTTTCTTTCACAAATGCTACGACGTTTAACTTAAATTCTGCATCATAACTTTTTCGCGTGGTAGTTGTTGGTGCCATGATTAAACTGTATTGACTTACGCTAACATAACAATTTTAAATCATACAACGTTATTGTGAAACTATCTTTTTTTAATGCTCCATGGTATGAACGGTCCGTATTTATATACCAGTCAATTCCACAACCCGAGCGAACTTCAAAGGCACTTTATAAAACAAATGAAGTTGTTCGCCAGCCTTCCAGTTTTTTTTATTATTTCTTTGAAGTTCTCTCAATGAAGCCAGTCTCGGTATTCCGGTCAATTTCCACAACCCGAGCAAACTTCAAAGGCACTTTATAAAACAATTGAAGTTGTCCGCCAGCCTTCCAGTTTTTTTTATTAATTACTTTAAAGTTCTCTCAATGAAGCCAGTCTCGGTATTCCGGTCAATTTCCACAACCCGAGCAAACTTCAAAGGCACTTTTTAAAACAATTGAAGTTGTCCGCCAGCCTTCCAGTTTTTTTATTAATTACTTTGAAGTTCTCTCAATGAAGCCAGTCTCGGTATTCCGGTCAATTTCCACAACCCGAGCGAACTTCAAAGGCACTTTATAAAACAATTGAAGTTGTCCGCCAGTCTTCCAGTTTTTTTTTATTAATTACTTTGAAGTTCTCTCAATGAAGCCAGTCTCGGTATTCCGGTCAATTCCACACCCAGAGCGAACTTCAAAGGCATTTTATATTGACAACTGAAATTGTTCGCCAGCCTTCCAGTTATTTTTATTAATTACTTTGGAGTTCTCTCAATGAAGCCAGTCTCGGGTTAATCCAGAGTTTTTTTTATAAACTATTGAAGTAAATTATGAAGCGCTACCGTTACATTTAAATACATATATTGTAGCGGCATCTGACCAACACTTTGATTGAAGCACGTGGTGAATAATAAAAGGAAAACAATCGCAATCGTAATTTCAATATTTTTTTTAATTAATAACAACAAATTTTAACACATATATATTATAACTAAATAATATTTGATTATTTAATTTGATATTCTTGTAGTCTAATACTTACGTGTATGTAAGTTTCGAGCAATTGGCTTGCCGGTATACCGTAGATGCATTCGCTATAACACAGCATCACTGTGCATCAGTCATATCGGTCGTTATAAAAATGTATTTATCGTATAAGTCGCTCCTGCGTATAAGTCGCACACGTCATTTGAAAGAAAAAAAACGAAAAAAAGTAGCGACTTATACCCCGGAAAATACGGTAGTGACATCTGCTTAAAAAATGATGGTAGGAAACTACAGGTGGTTACTCATGACAGGGCATTTATAATAAAATTATCTAAATATGAATGTAGTCATAAATGACAAGTGGTTGCTCATGGTAGACAGGTTTACCTCTATAGCCAGAACTTCAAACTGTTTCTAGCAAGCTAACATTTTTGCACAATACAATTCTAAAATGCCAGTAAATGGCATAACATTTTTATAGAACAGTACATCTTTAAAAATTTGCTAAGCACTGACACAATCTATAATTTCAAGCCCTAATACCGAAATAAAATGTGCCCCAAAACTCCAGCAATGACCAAGTTTTTAATTCTACCAAGCCCCTCCCTCAATTCAGCGAAGTTGCAACATAGTTCTTGTAGTCATTATCAATTTTAACAGGCTGAAATTAATACAAGTCATAACTTGGTGAAGTGATGAAAGTAGTGATTAAAAATACCTTGTCCATCGATGTAATAAACTGCAGGATTTGGTAACTCATAATAAACAATCAAAATTTGTGTTTATCTTTTTACATTATAAACATAGTATGAAATTCTAGGGTATGGTGGATCAACCTTTTTTTGTTTACCACTGAACCCCTAAACTGTCTAAATTTCAATCCATGTGTTCCACTTGATAAAAGGACATACCGTGGCAAAGCTATTTCAACCGAAATGGGTCAATTCGAAATTAGTTTCCTCACCTTTAGTCTCAATTATTCCATGATGACTCCACATGCTCTCTTTTTAAATGCAGGATCAAAGCTACGCCTACCCATTAATTAAAAATCAGTAAAATAGCCATGCAATCGTAAATAATCACCAGATGGTATAAACTATGCACCATGTGAATTTACAATACACAAGGTAGTCAATGTATAGGAGCTCTGACACCATCTACTATTCGCAATGGATTCTGTAAATGTGAAATTCCTTCGGAATCAATTTGTCAAATTCTGAATCCAAATAAGACGGTGAATTAGATGCATCATCACATGTCTCAACCATCAATAAAGTATGCCTTATCCAAGGTTATGGACTTTTTTCTCAAAACATTTTGTATTTCAAAATTCTAAATAACAAAAATTTTATTATGCTTTTAATGCAATATAAGTTCATATTCTAAAATTATATCTATGGCAGTTTATCATTTTAGTAAACACAACAACATTGCCCATATTCATAAATTAGTAACTTATCAAACTTCTGAAGATGCTGATTTTATTTTGTTGATCTATTCTTCTTGTTATTATATCATTTTCAAACTTTAAAAAATTCATCTGAAATAGAACATGTATTTTGATTTTGTGCATTGTTTGAAATAGGATCTTGTCTTTTAAAATATTTATTACAAAATAGTAATACCAGTAAAAATCAAATTGTATAGCAACACAAACAAATATATACCTCATGGGTGTGCTAAGTTGGAAAAACAGTGGATAAACCACATGTCATGTTGCTAATTTATGGTATACAGTTTCAGACCTTAAAACTGCCAAGGGTCAAAATGTGATAAACTCTTCAGTTGATATTCCTAAGAAACATCCAACCTGAATCATATATGAAAAAGATATCAACGACAACTTGATCTAAAAACGATAACCATTGTGGGGCATAAAAGCTGATGCCTACTATTTGAGCTAAGACGGACTGTAGCAACTTAAAAATACTAACAGTGAGCATGAAAAGAAATAACAGTGAATGCACACTGCATGATATACACACCTCTAACTCTGATTCAAGACCAAGACGTGCAATCAGATGTGGCGTCACTTGCAGATTTCTCTGGTAACTTGTGCAAGCAGAAGTCTATAGAAAAAAAGACAAAGATTAATATATACAACTGTATAATTTCAGTCGGAAATTCCTATTTTGGTCACAACTCTAAAATCATCTTTTCAGGTGGTAAAGATTTATTATTGTTATAATTGATTTATTATAAATTTTCATTTGATAAGAGCCTTATTTTTTAAAAATAATTTCAGAGCAAACCATACCCTATTCCCAACCCATCCCTAACCTCTGGGATGCTTTACAGACTGTTAATTGCATATTTTAAAAAATGCAATTCATATAGAAAACTGTAGCAACAGTACTAATTGAACTTTTATGTATTTGGCATTTTGACTATTTTATGTGATGGTAAGGGGGATCAAATTAGAAATGAAATACATCTCCAATCAGCTAAGATCATGGATGAAGTATTTCACCAGACTTAGATAATTGTCTACTAATTTAAACTGATGGTAGAGTTTACACAAAGGACAAATTATTTATAAAGGAATTTCAAGATTAAATCATTTTATTTCCTAAAGCATTTTTTTAAACACAGCAATAGATATGTTTAACAATAACAATATAGAAATAATAAAATCATGCATTTAAAGTTAACAAAAGTATTGTGACATAATTGCCCTCATTTGATGGCAAAATCAGTCATATCAGTACATGTCAGTATCAACTACGATCATCAAAATTAACCCCTACCTTATTGCATGTAAACTGATATCTTATGAAAATGTATACTTCAAAATACAGATCTTCCAGTGTTTTGAAAACCTATAGATGTCCAGTGAATTCAATTGATTTTGATCTCTGCTCATTAGCAAAGAAATACAGTAGATCTTTGTTGTAGTGTAACTCAGGGGTCTGTTTTAGGACCAGTTCCCTTCATTCTATACATTCAGCCTCTCTCAAGTATCATAGACCATCATCCATTGTCTCACTAATTGTACGGTGATGACAACCAAATATACAAATCAAGCCAACCAAGTGAAATTAATGCTACCATCCAAGGTGTAGAGATGTGCATTTCTGATGTGAAATCATGGATAATATGTAACAATTTGCAGATGAATGATGATAAAACTGAAAGACTTTCTCATTCACATCCTTTACCTCAAACAATAAATATCAGCAATACCAACATTAAATTCACAGTCAGTACAAAACCAAGGTGTTACTCTTGACAGCACTCTTACATTGCACAAACATGTCATGAACATATGCAAGGTTGCATATTTTGAGCTGAGACACATCAGCTCCATTCGCAAATATCTTTCAGTTGATGTCACTAGAACACTTGTGTGTTCATTAGTGCTTTCAAGACAAGACTACTGAAACTCAATTCTGTCCAGTTGGTCTCAATATCTACTCCAAAAACTTCAAAACACAGCTGCTCAGATCATCCTTATAGTACCATGATCAGGGCACACCTCACCCCTGCTCTGTACCCTACACTAGTTATCCATTCAATTCAGAAACAAACACAAAATTTGTTCTCTGTTTCACTGATGGACTCCAGTCCAACACACCTATCCGACCTCACCCATGTGTACATACCATCAAGATACATGCGCTCCTCTTCTGATAATCGTATACTCATTATTCCCACTATGAAAATGAAGTCATATGGACAACATTCTTTTGCATACCAGTGCCCAGAAACATGGAACGAATTGCCCAGTGAACTTAGACCCAAAGACAGAGATCTCATTCAAGAGTAGAGGCCGACTGAAATTCAGGTTTGGCACCGAAAGTTGGCAAATGGCCTCTTTCTGCATAGTTTCTGTTTTGGTCAAAGCCAAAAAGTTAGCTTTCTGACAAAACTGATACTGACATTCGGTAATCAGCTGAAGATCTATTTTAACTTTCAGAATGCAACGCTAGTGCTGTGTCTATTACTCTGCTTGTCTGTCGGTCAGTTGGCGCTAGGCAATTTGACATTTAGCGAAGTTTTCTTACTGCAGGCTCTGAATGATTACTTTTAGATTCATTTTTAATTTGTGTAGCATTGCATCATGACTCAAGCCTTTTTAATAAATCTTGTGTTGGCAACTTCAGTTTATTTTTTGTTTTCGGCTGAAGGTATAGTTAAACATTCGGTTTAGGCCGAAAGTCAATTTATAACTTTCGGTCTGGTTTCATTTTCTGCAGAAACCAGAAATTTAGTTTCAGTTGGCCTCTATTCAAGAATACTCTTAAAATTCACCTATTTTCAACTGCAAGAACAAACTTAAACACCTAATAATGGCAACCCCAGTCATTTTTCTGATATTGAAATAAGTGCACACACTTGATTTCTTCATATAAATCTGTTTAACTGCATTCCAAAACAGTTTTAATTTTTAAAAATTTCTCTATTAGAAAAAAGTTATGCAACTTTAAAGTTCCAAAATATGTACTCATTTCTACAATTTGTCTTATATAAATTTATTCAGATTATGTGGCAGTCATGGAACTAAAGTAAAATGTTCTTTCCATAATTTTTTTTATAACTTTCTTCTTTGTTGAGATATTTTAATGAAATTTTGAAAATCTGATTGCATTTTTCCTGCTGAATTCACCAATCTCATTAAATTTGTTGTCCAAAATAATTATCCAAATTTGCAAACGACATTAATTCCATGTCTTATTGTGTCTTGATTTTGAGGTTACATGCACTATTTATGTGGCTACAAACATAAATGAACACAATAATGGAAGCTAAAGTTCTAGTGTACTCTTATAATAACTAAATGTACATCTCATGATCTTTCTGTCTCTGAATTAAGTCATTGTAAATTTCAGCACATTTTCCCACCCAAGCTGCTAGTGTTGTTCCGATTATCGATTATAATCGATCATCAGTTGGTTGAGCAGATAATCGATTGTGAACTCTATAATCGATATTGTGTAAAGGGAGACTACCTTTTAGGTGTATGCAAAGCACAAAGGTTAGTAAAACTCCCAGCCACTAAAGTTGACCTGAAATTTATTAATTCCCTTCACAACTACAAATATGAAACCTTATGATTCATAATTAGGAACATATAGTCATTATTATATGGTCAAGTTGTTAAATTGTTGAATTAATACATTTAAACACATTTTGATGATTTGTCTCAATCAAATTGCAACATCTTCTGTAGTATTTATAAACAATGACAAACAAGAAAAACATGTCCTTCTATACTTTAAATTATAGACACATCACATGTGAATGAAAGAATTTTGGGGGATTGTAGCAGTATTTCAATTACATATGACTGATCAGCCATAAAAAGTTGCGTTAATTTAACAAAGGTGTAGAACAAAAGTAACACATAATGTAATATTATTGTCAGGTTAAAGTATACATGTCGTTAAAAGAGATTACTCCTGTACATTTATAAAGATGTTGAACTCTTGATCAAAGATATAACTGTTTAACAAAAATTAAAATTTGCTCTTAGTAACCGATTATAATCGATGATCAGTTGGTTAAGATGAACCGATTATCGATTATGAATTTCTGACCGATTCCCATCACTACAAGCTGCTAGTCTAAGTATTTGAACTTGCCACCCAGCTTTTGCAACATGTTCTTCTGATGTACTCTAATAAATACAGCATGCATATCTGGCGGTATTTCAACCAAGAATTCTGTCATTGTAAATATCAGAACAGCTAAACCGATAAAGTAATCAACATATTTTCACTCAGTAGGTTGTTAAAGTAGCCCAGCTATTTGCATGCTTACAGAGGACTCCTGCATGGGTGATTTTCTGCATCCCCAATGCCTCTGTTCATGCTATATATTGGACATTGAATTCAGACAATGATCTTGGACAAAAATTGTTGAATATTTTAAATATTTGCAATTTTTCAATGAAATTTTATGAATTATGGATGAACTGCATGCCACGATAGTAAACGATGTTGATACCCTATTGATGATATAATTCAGTCTGGGTATTATTGATCAATGTGTAAATTCGAGAAAGAAAAAAAAAATTAGTAAACTATTTAACGCAAAGTAATAACCTATAACTATAATATCTGTCGATTATATTGAATAAGTCTAATTACTGTATTCCATTTAATTGCTCCTGTGGCCTAGTGGATAGAGGGTTCGCCTTGGAAGCGAAAGGTCGTGGGTCTGAGCCCCAGCTGAGTCACACCAAAGATTTACAAAAATAGTACTAACAACAACCTCTCTTGGCGCTCAGCATTAAGAGGTTAATGTTAGGACTGGTCGGCCTGGTGTCACGATAATGTGACTGAGTGGGACATCATGCTATATGTCAGTGGCATGATGCCCCAGTGCTAGACAACACTATAAACTGCCTCACTGCAGACATCACTGCGATATGACTGATTTTTTTTAAAAGCTACGTTAAAAATCCCAATCACACACTGCATTCCATTTAATATTTGTCTGATAATACCCTGATTTATTTACATTAGACATGAATATATATATATATATATATATATATATATATATATATATATATATATATATATATATATGCCAATGCACTGTTTTCTTTAGAAAAAGATCAAAGTACTGTAAAACCCAGCATTAGCATGACCCTGCTACTAACGTGATCCAATTTTTTGGTCCCCAATTATCGCGTTATAGTGGGGTTTCACTGCAATGTCATTTACAAATGCATACAAATGCTAATGGTCAGATAGTGAGCAAAAATACTAATCAACGACTATTTAAAATCTCATTATTCAAACTTGTAGCTGCTGATACCCCGTCTCTCCTTGCCAAACCCCCCCAATGACTTAACTATTAAAATTGCTGATAGAATAGTGAATAAATTTGGCTTCATTATTAGCAACATTTTAACAGCTGCTATACTATAACAGTTGCCGCATGAAGTAGTCAAAGATGAATTTTGTGTATGAATTTCGGTAGTAGATATGTACTTTCTTTACAGGGCAATATTCCGAGCTTTAAAAGAGTATCTTGTGATAATTGTTTTCCATTATACATCTCTATATCAGGAGCTGTGTTGGCTCAGTTGTTAATATACTGAACTCACAACAAAAATGGTGCAGGTTCTAATTCTACCACTGGACCAGCATGGGTCAGTTATCACACTATTTCCTTGGACAAAGCACTTTATTCCCATGGCCTCGGAACTAGAAATCCTACTTGCGTTGCTGTACCGCAAACTACCAACCCCCAAACATCGATATATTAGTGCAAATATTGCATGTTTCACATGTCTTGAATAAAACTCACATTGATTTCCCTTTCCGATTTTCTCCGTAGCGTTCCTCTCGTGTAATTCATGATCGTGATGACGATCAAATATAGTTAGTACCTTAAGTTTGAATACGATATTTATTTAACTCGTCCAGTATAAAGGTATACAGAGGTAAACAGCAACAATACGCTGACTGAAGAGACGGGTTTTCCGTCAAAACATTGACGTCTTTGTGTTATTTTCTTAGGGAAACTGAAACTATATGATCATTTTTAGACGTTATGTGTGGAACCAGCAGTTCAAACCAAAGAACTGAAATGACCACACAAATCTTAATCACTACGTTGCGTTGGTTAAAACCTTCTGTCACAATTTGTCTTAGCTTTGATGAGCAACGCTGCTGAAGAAATTATATTAGAGAAACGAACCGTAACCATTTGAAGTTACCATATATAGAAAATCTTCTATCTTATTCAATTAATATACAAATTTTATAATAAGATTACTATATTGGAATTAGTTTTCATAAGAGTATAAAAGATCGCATAATAATGACAAAACTTAACTATATTCCGTTTCATTTAATTTAATCATTAATAGACATACACACTCACACCTACTTCGACTTTTCTTAGCTAATCAATTTTCGAAATAATATCTCTCGGATTTAAGGATAGAGAAAAAGTTAAAAGTAATACACATGATATATTTTACTTTTATCTATTTAATAAACTAACTTTATTAATTACGTATTTACTGCAACCTTTTACGACAACATTATCGGAAGTATAGATTGTTTTATGATAACCATGGCTGCTTTGGGCGAGAGAATCATACTCCAAAGCGATTGGGACCAGGTTTTAAAGTAAACAATATGTCAATTTAAGTTTTTAATATTTGGGTATAGAATATTGAGTTTCCTATTATTTAATTGCGGTAATTTGTTTAAAACATCGAAAGCTAACTGAACAGCTGAGGTTTATGGCCTCCATGGCGACGAGGCCAATCAAGTAGCAACTTTCTGGCTTGGCTACGGAATTGTTATAGTGCATGGAAGTTTGGCATTAGTGCTTCGTATTAGAGCCATCAGTAGAGATGTGATTTACCAACCGTTTTTATAAAAAGAAAGTTTTCCATTAATTATCCACTTAGTTTTCTCATCTTTTCAATGTCTTCAAGAATGACGTCAGTAGATATAGGACATGAAAGTTGAAATACCAGTTTTTGCCAGTAAATCGAGCTATTTTTTTTTAATGGAGATGCATCCAAGAATGATAAAAATTAAGTCTAAACTGTCTCTGTGATGCAGATTGGCATGATTTCAGGACATGAAAGGAATGGATGGTAGGCAATTCTCAAAATGCAATTTTGTCAATTTTCAGAAAAACATGGTCCCACTTAGTTTCGTGAAAATTAACAAAGTCTACAACTCTTGATACTGCCTGAAAACATTTATTGCTTTAGTTTTAATTAGGACAAACAATGAAAGCTATACCAAATCATATGTATTGTCAGCCTGCTGAGGAAATTCAGGAATAAGTATACCATTTTCCTGACTCCATATTTCTTTCATGAAATCTAACACAATTGTTTTACCTTCATTACAACTGTTTCATGTTTGTATAAATTATTTCAACAGAATATAGCCATGCATAATAGCCATGCATAATAAATACTAAATTTCAGAAATGAAAAATATCTCTAAAGGGGGCCATAATAAAGGGGAGATAACTCAGTGGGCCTTTTCTCATGACCAACATTTGGACTTCCACCACAATTAGTATTTCCAGCACAGTGTCCAAGAATTTTATTTATGCATTTTTGGTAGGGATTGAAAGGTAATTGTTTATTCTCGAGAATATGAGCTGAGAGAGTTTTTGTCTGAGTGTATATCAGCGACAGTGCATATTGAGTATTAAGGCCTTGGTGATGATCTGGAAGTGAAATCCATGTTCTGTTTACATGCTGCTCTGTTTACAGTGCAGCCTCTCAAAAAAGTGCTGGTAAACCTTTCACAAGAACTTCACATTAAAGTCATTTTTGGAGGTATTTTAAATTAACATATAATTTCAATTGATTGTCACTCAGTGGAAAATTCAATACAGAGAAATATATGTGGAGAACATATACCGTAGTAAAATTAATTGTGATATAATATATCAAATATATCAGTTTATTCAAATGAACGGTGTGATGGCAAGATTATACCTTTGTGAATTTAGACCTAGAAAGCTCCATTCAAAATGGACATATATCATATACACTGTTTATTTGAATAAATTTAATACATGTATTTTAAGAGGAGAAACACAAACACTAGTTTGTTTATCTAAATGAAATCAATAAATGAATTGACTTCTAGAAATTAAATCAAGTTTTGCACACTACCATACCGACAATTGGGTTAATGCGCTAAATATGAGGGATAACTTTGGCTACGCACTGGTCATTGCAGATATGGCTGAAACGACCTGATAGGACTCCTGAATTGAGCCTTTGTACGGTAAATGGAGGTTACTCAGAAGTATGAAATATACATTAATATATTCAAAATTGTTGGCAGCTTAAGACCTACTGTGTTTATGATTATTGCCCCCTCTTAATGTATGAAAATAAAACTTTGAAAATTATCAACACTTCGCAAAAATACTAACTTTTACTTCCACAAGCCGCTTAGTATTATAAGCATGTATCCGGATATTTATTCTGTTGGGTTCCAATACTTTTACATTAAAAAATTTCAAATTTATCTCAAAATTTGCCGTAAAAGCAGACCACTGTTCTGGAACCGAAGCAGCCACAAAAACGGGAAGCCAGAAATGGTTATGCCCCCTGATAGTCCTATATCTAGCATCAGAACCCTAACTGGGTGACTGTCAAATAAAAATTAAAACTTGAAAAACTGTGGGAAATATATGAATTTTTGTTTATAAAGGGCATGAAGGTTTGCATATTTTTAAGCATAAGGTGAATTAGATGGTTACTTGGCGTATTATGATGCCCCAGTGCTAGACACTGCGATATACAATTACACTGCAGACATCATAGCGATATGACTGAATTTTTTTTTTAAAGCTATAGTATGTTAAAAATCAAAATCACACTGGTCGGCATATCTGATTTCAGTTCAGTGTCACTTTATTTGCTAATTTGTCATCACAAGGGAGTGAATCATTATGTAGACATGGTCAGAATGCTGAATAAGAGAAAGTAACTCCTATTTTGAAAAATGTCTTTGGTAATCAATGAGATATATAGAATGTTCCATATGTATGTGTCACATGAATCACTTTATACATAAAGTTATAAATTTATGGACTACCACCCATTAACCCATTAGCATATATATATATATATATATATATATATATATATATATATATATATATATATATATATATATATATATATATATATATATATATATATATATATATAATTTACCATAAATGTAATATTAAGAAAGCCATATTATATTTCACAATTGATCATCATGGTGGTTGTATTGATTCTGCTGACATGCCATTCAGGCATCTAACAGAATATATGAGAGAAGGGCAATATAGACTTGAAAAGTCCCTGGCATTTGCAGTTATATCTTTTTGAGCTCTGAAATATTATTATAATATTTACTATATTATAACTAGATAATTATAATATTATTTTAATCTTAAATTATCTTCCATAAACAATGAATCTGAATATTTTTGTTATATTTGGATGAATGAAGACCTCTAAGGTAAATCACAAGTTGATACATAAATTACAGATTTTTTTTTCTTATTGCAATATGCGTAAATGAGACAGTCAGTTTGATATACAAGGTAAGAATTGTTTAATAAACTCAAATTTACACTGGATTTATCATATGTTGGTCCATTCATAACTGTAGCATTTTTAACACTTTAGTCCGTATTAAGATATGTGAATCTAATAGTGAGTACCTTGTCACTTCATCCATTTATCTCTTAGTCTCGGATGTGGTAGTTCGTGAGTCATACCAAAGTCTTTTAAAAATGGCTGCTCTACCAGGTGCTAAGCATTAAGAGGTTAGTGTTAGGACTAGGTAGCCATGTGTTAGGATAATGTGACCGGGTGGGACATCATGTCACACTGCAGACCTCATAGCTATATGACTGATTTTTTTTTAAAGAAATGTTAAACATCGACATCATACTTCTTGTAATCATCAATGCTCTGCAACCCTTACACATAATTGAGTGTCATTTTGTAGGTGGACTGCCAATTTCATGTAGATGTGCCTTGTAAAGATTTTTTCTTTTCAGTGTCAAGCCTTAATAGGGTTTTTAAATTTCCTTCACAGCATATCCTTGTGATCAGCATAGCTGAGGAACTGTTCAATATATTTTGATGCAGTTTGGTTTGTAAATTGTCTCATATACTTTGATAGGACTTTATTAGGTTTGTTTCATCAATTTCATTATGGATAGAGTTATGGTTCTTGACATTTAATTTTATATCTTTACATGGGTTGATGCTGTTACTCCATATTCAAATCTTCACTAGGAATGTTGTTTGTTAAGAACATAGGTCAAGAATCATTCACCATGCATGTATTCTAATGTAATTTGATGTGAACATTGTCTTTTATACTTACATGTGCCTTTCATTGATTTAGCCAAATATATTCAATTATAGACAAAGATCTGTCCATTATTCAAAGCAATTCTTGTCTTTACCAGAAAATTTAGAATTTTTGCATGCAGTCAGTTTATCACAAGGACCATTGGACATATTCTGATGGAGTTTTGTAAGAATAGTGATTCATTGACTGATATGTTTCTTTTTTAGGGTTTAGTCTCCTGTAATCTGTAATATACAGAGTTATGTCCCTTGTCAGTTGACTTAATATCTACACATAGGACAGAGCTCTCGGAAACGTTTAATAACGTATATTTGGTCTGGGACGCAGAAAATCACCAGTGTAGGAGTCTTCTGTACACATGCAAATAGCTGGGTGGCAAATTCAAAGATTTGCCAGCAGTGCTTCAACAACCTACTGAGTGAGAATATGTTGATTACTTTATCATTTTAGCTGTGTTGATATTTACAATGACATAATTCAGAGGTTAAAATAGCCCCCAGATGTGTCAGATGTATTTATAAGAGTACATCAAAAGAACATGTTGCAATAGCTGGGCGGCAAGTTCAAAGGCTTCCACTTGCAGCTTGGGTGTGAAAATGTGCTGAAATTTACAACGACTGAATTCAGAGACGGAAAGATCCAGCAATGTACATGTGGTTATTATAATATTATATGAGTACACCAGAACTTTAGCTTCCATTATTGTGTTCATTTCTGATACTAGCCAAATAAATAGTGCATTCGACCTCGAAATCAAGACATATCAAGAGTTGGACAAAACGTTGTTTGCAAATCTGGTATATGGGATTAAATGGCAAACTGAAAAAGATTTAATGAGATTCAGAAGATTGCTGAAGTTTCTAGAACTGACAGTTTGGATGGAATAGTAGCGAAGTGTAGAAAGTATGTGATGCCTGGCATAGTGTTTGGAATATGATCATTCATTGGATTGACAAAAATCAGTCACACCCTGAAAGACTAACAAGAATTATACCACTGTCAGGCTATTCTGTGCATCTAAAGTCACCAATTTTGCACAAAACCCAAACTGAATTCAATTGATGAAAATAAAATTCTGCAATGCTTACCAATTGAAAAGCTGCAATTATCACCAGAATATTATATTTAAAAAAATACAAAGTGTGGACAATTGGATATCACCCCTACAACTCCAGGACTCAAGATATGGCGACCTATTCTGTGCATAGCTTTCAAAAGATGTAATGTTTATGCATCAGGGTATGGAAACGAAATACATTACTTTGGACTCTTTCTGGCATTTCAGACAAAAATTGAATTTTCAACCAAAACAAGAATTGATCCATTGCTTACAGAAATAAAAAATCCTTGTGCAGAATTATCTGACACACTGAATACGCAGACACAGTTATCCATGTCAGTGTTATAAAGAATGTGGAAAATAAACGCAACGCTCAACATTGTCTGGGATGCGACTGCAACTTTTGCTGGTGGGACTCGAATTATTACCAAAATAGGAGTCCTGGACTACTAGTTTTAAAATCCTAGCGAGACATCTGTAGAATGTTAGTTTTAATGAGCATAGCTCAGAATCATTCATCAAAGCATATTAGTATGATGCAGTTTGATTTGAACATTGCTTCTTTATCTGAATGTGTGAGTTGTGGGTAGTCTACCCTGTTTGCCAGAGTTATAATCCTTGTCAATCAACTAATATATTTATGTAGAATGTTGTTTGTTTTGTTGATTCCATGAAAAGGTTGGACTTAAAAGAGTCATGGCCATGCCTGTCATCTTGTAACTTCGTTTTCCAAACACAAGTTCCTCATTTTGATGTTCCTTTGAACATTGTAGTGTTCTTTCAAAGTTTCTAAACATCTAAGCTCTAATGATACATTATTTGTTACAGAGGTTTTGAACATTTAAATTATGTTATCGCACGTACCAGGCTCTCAGCAATCAAAGACATTTAGAGGAAGATATGTCTATTCACACAGTATCTTAATTTCATAAAGCTGTTGGTCTCAGGTTATCCAACATCCCAAGTATACATTCTCATGTTTATAATAACCACTGATATCAATGGCTGCTTGACACTGCACCATTTATGTTTGATCCTTATCAGAAGTTTAATAGTACCGGTAGTTAGAAACATTCAAGTCATGTTCTAGTATTGCCCTCAGAAATGTCAGTGTCTTTTCCTTCTGTCCCTTTGTCAAAAATCTTTTATATGAATTTTTTAAAAGACATTTTTCAGGTCCTTAGAGCTTGCACAATGTACATGTATATTTATTATGGTGATCATTTTTATCATGGGAATAATGTTTCTATTTAAATTTTCAGGGATGATGAAGGAAAGGTCTGGTTGAGCTACAAAGTTACAGGTAAGAAAAATAATGTTCTTTTAGCTTTTATTCATATTTTCCCTTTTTGGTTTGAATGCATGCATTTAAACTGATTATTAGCATCAGTTGTTCTTACCTGAGAAACATCACTCCTGTGTGAACATGCTTCTTGATGTGTTGCAGCTACATGGTCTGTAAGTTGTCTTGAAAGTTGTTTTTAACAGATTGTAGAAAAAAACATGATTCCTGTTTATTTCAGTATCATACAGTATAAATGTACTCAACCATGTTGTGCAGAAGAAAAGTATTGTTAATATTAAAATCTGCATTAAAAGTATTGCATCTTCCCAACAGATCTTAGATTCAACTAAATTTTTGTATAAAGGTTTACTGCAGTATTTATTCTGGTGGTACATACAACTGTGGATTTTCACTGTACCCGTACTTGAGTAGTTTCCTTCAATAAGAAAAATATGGAAATCCCTAAGTAATCTTGCCATGAATTTATTGATATTAACAACATGTTTTCACTTTTTCAAAACAAAATAATTTAGCATTGGGAGTGGTCGGTTGGCAACAAGCTGACATATTTTTTATTCTTTTATCTCCAGGTAGTTAAGTTTTTAAAAATAATATATTGGATCAGAATATTGTGTTACATTGTTATTAATCAGATCACAATAATTTTCCAGCTTTTGTCAGAATTTTCAAAAAAAGAAGTGTCAGGCCTTTACCATGGAACATTAAACTGTTGTCCCTAAAATATTTGCCATATTCAGTGGCATGTATCATGATATGTGCATGATATGTGGTACAAAGATTTCAATGTTCCCACCTCTAATACAGAGTTAAGTGATTCATGAAGCTCATTATGAATTATGAAATTTGGATAAATATTGATGTTATTTGTTATGAGTCTATGCTCTTAAAATAATTAACAGAAAAGACAACAAGCTTTGTAAAATTTAACAAATAATTTATTTCCCTTGAATACAAAGTGAATATGAGAAGAAAAACGGAAATTACAGTACAATGTATTGCCAATTAAGTCTAAAAATAATCCAAGAATTAAGGACACAGGTCCTAGTAATAAAAAGTCCTGAATAAAACTCAGTTCAAGTCCCAAAGAGATCCGAAATTAAACTCAATGATGTTTATGGCATGTGAAATGCTGATGAGTCAACATTCTCTTGTTGAATTACAGAAATTTTATTCCAAGGTTTGAATACATAATACAACTTAATGTGCTAGATGTTAAAGCATGACTGATGAAATCCTCACAGTCACAAGATAATATTCTCTGTTTGACCTCGGGTCACAATTAGCATTTTCTAAAAACAACCATTTCCTAATGGAAAATAACCTTCTAAAATGATATAATGTACCTTGTTTACTTACAACACAATAGCTTATAAAATTCACGTTGGAATCTCCAAAACCATGACCCAAATCAACATGTTAATCTTAATAATAATTCAGTCATTAAGCTCATACACGTACAGAATAATGAAGCTATTATTAGTTGTTAACATAAATGAATTAAAAAAAGAAAGAAAAAGGTCAAGCAGGTCAAGCAGAAATGAACTCAGTTTTGGACAAGGTCAAGTCAATACAACATTTTTACATTAAAATAACATGTAATGAAATATAAAAAAATTTAAATTAACAAACAAACAATTAATCAAATATTCATAACAGATGAGATATGCTAGACATTTTTGTCAAAGTTTTATTAATACTACAATACAGCGCTTCATATGAATATTGCACCAAGTTGCATGATTGTCTATTTACTGTTCCCGCTCTACAATTCACCCTGTTGCCAGTAATAATGCTCCTTTGCAAGTTCAGTCAGAAAAGGTCTGATATTTTGTAAACACTGAACATTTCATTGATATGACGTGTTTTCTTTTCACATAGTGCTTTTTTGTTTTAAAAATATGGATGAAATTTTGTACTTTAAATTATTCTATATCCAAAAAGCAGATGAATAGTAAAGACAATATCCAAGAACACACCACTGTAACTGATCAGGCTGATTCAGTGGTGGGAATCAAACCTGCACCTTTTGAGCATTCGTCTTGGAAGCTGTAGGTTGTGGGTTCGAATCCTGACTAAGGCATATCAAGACATATTCTTCTTTTTGAACTTAAGCAGGAGTCTCAAACTCAAACCACCCTGAGGGCCACATGAGGGCATTTTTGATGGCCCAAGAGCTGCACCACCTTTGTTACCCTCATGACACCTTGGGATGCCAATCATTTTGCAGGTCACATGATATGGCTTGGCAGGCTGCATGCAGCCCGATGGGCCACATGTTGGAGACCCCTACACTAAAACATTTCATTTTACTATTTTGGGAATTTGTATTTTATCCATAGCCTAGAATAGCCATATAAAACCTTCAGTCACAGGCCACATCTGTCCCATGACCTGGTTTTATCTGGCATATGGGATACATTTAAAAATTGCTACACTACCTAGACACACCCTAAATAAAGTTGCAAATGCCTGATCTAGAATGTATGATAATGCACTAGTTAGAGTTTCTTCTGTAAAATTTTTTTGTTTGATAAATGCAACCCATGGACTGATGGGAATGTTTGGGAGTAACATATACAAAATAGCCTTCCTAGACAAGAGATACATGTTTTGTAGGAAGCTAATCAGAAAATTGTATCTATAGTTTACACTTATCAAAAGTCAGAAAAGCTATACAATTGACAAAATTTGCATGTGGCTTTTACTGTGCTTTTTATGTATTGAAAATGCAGAACTTGGACATTTTTACACAATGTTTAATTTCATAGAGCATTAATTAATTCTTAAAAGATTTATGAAGTGTTAACAAATTTAAAAAATGTATATTGTTTGCAAGCTTTTTTCTTTTCTTCAAAGGCTCATAAATTGTATACACGATGGGCAATACAAGAACCACATGACAAAATGTATTGGACTTTTTTTTTCTTCTCCCAAAATAAATTTTTAAAAGAGTCAAATATATTGTGCTGTGCATAATGTTATAAATTGTTGACTGCACCAAGATAATGCTATCTTATCAATTTATTCATTATTGTACCTATTTGATTTTAACCAATGTTGCAAGCAAATTATCTCCTTAATAAGTACTTTTATTCAATTGCTTGCAGGTCGACCCACAGTGCATGGGGAACTGCAGACTCGAGGCTTATCCACAGAAGGCTACCCTTATATAATGGGATCAAATGGTTTCTCTGTTCTAGAAGTAAATAAGGTAGGTCATTTATTTTTTTTTTATATGATCCCTGCACTTTTTGAAAATATGCAGGAACTAGCATATTTTGTTGAGTAGAAAGTTCATTATTTTAAAGCTATTTTTCTTATTATTAGGAGGGTTACTTGTTGTATAGAAGAACAAAGATAAGTTTTTTCCAGTTCATTATGAATAAGACCATATAGCTACCTACACTTGTCACATATACTGTGCAATATTAAATTTACTGAACATTGCATTGTTACTAAATTGTTTACCAGTATTAGCCAAGTTAAGTCTTCTCACATTTATGCAAATTATACAATCTGCCATCAGATTTAGCAACTGTAATGTTATTTGTTATTGAAGAATAACTGCAGATTCAAGTTCTATACAGTAGAACCTGTCTTGAAATACCACCCTTTCCGCCAAAAAATAATGGTCTCTCAAGACAGGTGGTCTCTCATAACAAGTCATAACACTATGTAATGAATAAATATGTGCATGGAGATTCTGATCTCACAAGACAGGTGGTCTTTCATAGCAGTGGTCTCTCAAGACAGGTTTTACTATACTATTTATTAAATACAAGCCATTAATACAGCTAGGAAGGAGAGTAAAGACTGCCCTAAAAGTATTTTTCTATGGAACATAAACCCAATTGAATGTATAACAAGAACAAGCCATTGGTGTGTATTAATTCTAATCCAGTGTGGATTATCTGATTACTTTTACTGTCAAGTGATATTTTAAAGCTACTTAGATTAAGGCTTACACTAAATCTCCTCTCCTGAAAGAGTAAACATGAAAATGAAACATGATCTGATTACCACATTTATCAACAAACTACATCAGCTTCATTTGTATATGTCCAGTCTCTCAGGTGGTTTTGACAATCTTCCCGAACATAAGAAATATCCATTTTGACTGGTTGGCACTGTTTTGCTTTTATTTGAGTCATTCAAAGTATGTGGGTTTGAAACATTCACTCCGAGGAGCTCAGATAATGTAGTAGACATGGATTAAAAGTTTTCCTATTATACAATAGCTTTCCTTCATCATTTACTACCATGTATGTACGAGGTATAGACGCTTCAAATTTAACAATACCCGAAGATCTTTAAAGTTTAATCCATACTTTATTCCCTACCTGAAGTTTTTTCATATTTCAGGCGTGATGTTGATGATCATAATTTCTCTTTTAGGTTTGCTTTTGATGGTTTTCCAATTTCTTCAGTTTCATTAAATCTGGCCATTTTGGCTTCAAGTTGTTTGGTGCCATTGGCAAAGTAGTTTGTAATTTTCTTCACATCATTAATTTGGCAGGGCTGTATCCATATGGTAATGGTGTTTCACAATATGTCAAAAGAGCTATGTAAGGATCGTTTATGTTTTTAAGCAGTCTTTTAGTTGTTTGAACAGCTGTTTCAGTGAGACCATTGCTTTATGGACTATTTGTAATATGAACTATTTGTAATATGCCTGAATCCATAATATGTCGCAAAACTAATACTTCTGGTATAATGTGTCGCACAAAGATTGATTTGAGATGATTGACAATTGCCTTTGAACCTGTGCTTTGCAATTTTGCTATTTCAATGCATCATGGGAAATAATCAATAACCAAGAGATATGTTTGATTGTTAAGTTCAAACAAGCCTGAAGTGACTCTTTGCCAAGATTGACTTGGAAATTCATTTGGTATCATTAGTTCAGCTAGATCTCTTGAGTTTTGATGCAGTTTTTGCAAGACTTTACCACGCGTTCTAGCTGAGTACTTAGTCCCTTCCACTAAACTGACATTTTGGCATGTTCTCAGCATTTAACTATGCCTTGGTGACCATGATGAATTCTCTTTAGGATTTCTTTTTTTAAATGATTCTGATATGACCAAGCATGTACCTTTATTAAAAGACCATTTTGAATTGTAAATTCACCTCTATTTGCCCCTGAGTACAATTGTGCATCTTTGGTATTTCTATTTCCCATTTTTCAGTGAAGATTATTTTATTGCATCCATTTCAGTCATTTGTTCTCCAGTTTGGATAATTGATTTTGCTTTTTGACAGCCTCATTTTGACTTGGATACTTTTTACAGGAGGTATAGAATGATATAGATTTTAAATGAGGGAGCCCAAAACTGTAGTTTATTGCAATAAATCTTTATCACAATAGTGCAATACAATAGTTGGGTATTGAATGACATAAAATGATATAATGTTGTTCTCTTCAGCCAAGAACTAAAATTATTTGAAATAAACTAAGAAGCAAATGTGATTTAAACAAAATGTAGACAATCTAATTGAATATGATTATACCCATGCTATTAGAACTGTATAATGGCATCATAGCAAGTTATGGTTTTAACAGCTCAGGGTAACACAGAAGTGTACCATGGCACACCACAGTATTTCCAAATATACCACAAAGTGTATCATGATATACCGCAATTATATTAGGGACCAACAATTTAATTTTCTGGACATTTCCCAGGAATCTTTGCTTCTAGCTGTCACACAGCTAAATTATATCTTGCTTTGAAATATAACAGGATAACACCATGTTATATCCATTACATTATATAAAAAGATTGAGTTATTTTGAAATATAACAGGATAACACCATGTTATATCCATTACATTATATAAAAAGATTGAGTTATTTTGAAATATAACAGGATAACACCATGTTATATCCATTACATTATTTAAAAAGAGTGAGTTATCTTGAGATAGAAGAAATGAAAATATCCCAGGACTACAAAACACCATAAAAAGAAAAGAATCTTTTTCAGTTATCTTTAAGTGGCTGATCAAACAGATTAAATAATTATTTAAACATGTGTGAAACTTCCTGTTAGTTAGTCTGATAAGTTACAAATATTGTATGCAGTTAGGACTCAGTAATTATACACTTTGAGAGAAAGAGAGAGACAGTCTTTCATTAAAATTACAAAGTGCTTTATGGCATTTTGGACTGAAACTATTTTGAGTTTATTTTGAATTAGTTCAAGGACATCCCTAATTATATTATTGTGATACATTAAGACTGTTAGTACATCAAACTGTTCATGGGGCCCCGAGTGGTCAAAAGCTCACTCTGTTATGGATCACTGCCATCTCACCTCTGTCAGCATGGGTTCAAGTCTCAGATTTGGCAATTGTGGGTATGTGAGAAAGCTTGCCAGTAGCTTCTTGTGGGTCAGTGGTTCTTTCCGGGAGTTTTTCCGGGTTTTTCCTCCACCATTAATACTGGCCACTATGTATTATGGCCTATCGTGTGCTGAAAAATGGTGTTAAAACCTACAACAACTGTTACAACAGACTGTTCAAGCTGTGGTATGTTGTCACTTTCAGGTTTATGAAAATTCATTTGGAACACTCACAGCTTTTGGACATGTGATAGAAATTGTTATCTGAGAATTTATTCACAGTACTTTAAGTTCCTCTTAAATTTTCATTCTAAAAGTTAGTGCATTAAAATATTTGTTGAATTTTACTAAACTTGTTAGTTTTACATTTCCTGTTACTTAAAGATCATATTGTCATAACACCATTCATACATTCAGTTGGTAAATGTATTTTGGAGTTTGATAAAGAAAAGTTCTGTTTTGATCAGTATACACTCACCGTACTCATCGTAAATAAAGGGTATTTGAATATTCCAAGAAATTTTTAAAGCCTAATCAACTTTTAATTTCATGCCAATGTTAGCAATTTAAATTTTTATCCTGTATGGGTGAAATTTGCTTGAAAGGATCTTTCAGTAAGTTGATGAGATTCAGAACTTGACATCACTAGAAGTTTGCATTTTTGCATCAGGTAACAAGACCATAAAACAGGTTGCAGATTTGACACTCACTAATGTTTATTTTAAATTGTGAATAAGTTTATTTATCATTATCATCTTAAGATACACTTAAATCACAATCAAGGAATTATCCAGGATCTGGTTGATCATGTCAACAATTCAATCAGGTTTTAAAAGTTTTTTCTTCATTAATTTTCTACAAGCACTGTTCACTATTTTAATACTGAGATACACAAACAGGCCTATTAGAACATATGTCTGACTTAGTATAGTAACCAAAATCATGATAATTTTGAAAATAATTCTCAAAGTTGATCATATTTTTACATGTAATTGAAACAGCACTGAAAATAATTAATTGATCATCTTCATTTTGTTACCCATTTATTTCAGCAAAAGATCAAGGTAACCTATTCTAAAGATACAGCTTACTGTACAAGGAAGTTTATAGCGGCAGATACAACATTTTCCACAGTCCATAAACCAAGGAAACGTGTAAGTAATCGGGTTGTTCCTTGCTGTAGCAAAGTGGGTTCCATAAAAATTATTGTTTCAATAAGTTATTCATTTTAGAATTGAAACAAAATACCAGATGATATGTGCAGATGACTGGTTTGTTATAATATCATGTATATTATCACATGACATCACAATATGGAGTTCTTGCACTGCAGCAAGTACATATTCTTAAATAATTTTTAAATAATGTAAACATTTGTATGTATAAAATATTTATTTATTCATTCCAAGTTGTTAATGACTGATTTATAAGCAGGTGCTTGCTGTGAAAGAGATTCAAGGTCAGAATCGGTCAGGTTCATTTTAATTTATTTGCCAATTTACAGTCGGCAATAATATGAAATTGAGATGAAATGTAATGTGGTCACTTACTTCCGACACACTAGATTATCATACTAAACATAAATGGGGTTGCTGTCGGAATGTTGTAATGCCTTTACAAATATAAGTTACATCAGTTGGTGTAATTTACTTTAAATAGCACCATCCCACAGATTATTTACTTACAAATATAAGATACATCAGTTGTTGTAATTTACTTTAAACAGCACCATATCACAGATTATTTACTTACAAATATAAGATACATCAGTTGTTGTAATTTACTTTAAACAGCACCATATCACAGATTATTTACTTACAAATATAAGATACATCAGTTGGTGTAATTTACTTTAAACAGCACCATATCACAGGTTATTTACTTATAAATATAAGTTACATCACTTGGTGTAATTTACTTTAAACAGCACCATATCACAGGTTATTTACTTATAAATATAAGTTACATCACTTGGTGTAATTTACTTTAAACAGCATCATATCACAGGTTATTTTCTTGACATTCTATCCTTAGCTAAGTAATGCATTCACACATGGTGGCTACTTAAATATAACACTGGTTGCAAACAGTTGGTACTATGAATCCAACTAAGCAGTCTTACTAGGTTATAATGTTTTTTTTAATAAATGTTTTAAAAATTGTCTATTTCACTAAAATGTAGTGTACACTGTAATATTATTTGTAATTTAAAGTAATGATGTCATCTGATCTTACTCTCTAAGAAGAGTTTTTTGTAAACTACTCACTATAATACATTTATTTCATGTAGAATTCAAACAGGGCATTCATATTAATTGTTTGTTATTGTGAGTGACCTTCAGTCCAAGTAATTTACTGTAAACGGTATGTACTTGTTGAGGGGCCCCGAGTGGTCTAAAGCGCAGTCCGTTACGGACCACTGCCATCTCACCTCTGTCTGCGTGTGTTTGAGTCTAAGATTCGGCAAATGTAGTTATGTGAGAAAGCTTGCCAGTAGCTTCTCGTGGATCGGTGGTTCTTTCCGGGGTTTGTGCGGTTTCTTCCTCTACCATTAATACTGGCCGTCATGTATAGTCTATATTGTGCTGAAAAATGGCGTTAAACCATAAAATAATAAAAAAAAAAATGTACTTGTTGATACTATTCAACTGCCAACTTCACAAATCCAGACCTGCCATTGCATAATATGCTGGCAGTTTTGTATATATCCAGTTTGTTAGGAGTAAGCACTAGAGCAAACAGCATTGGCTGGAATGTTATGTGACAGTGACAGTGTATCAGGGTCTATGCTCATTGCAGTTGGACTAAACTCATATGAGAGTTTATAGGGCATTGCTCTAACTAAGACCTCTTGCAATAAAAAGACCCACTGGAATTATGTTTATTTCAGTATGTGACAACCGCTATGGTGGCCTAGTCGTTAGAGCGTTAGTCGTTAGAGCGTCTGCTGCAGAAGCGGGAGGTTGTGGTTTCGATCCCTGGCCGAGTCATACCAAAGACTTACAAAAATGGTACAGCTGCCTTGCTTGGCACTCAGCATTAAGAGCTTAGATTTAGGACTGGTAGGCCTGGTGTCAGGATAATGTGACTGGGTGGGGCATCATGCTACATGTCTGCAGCATGATTCCCCAGTGCTAGACATCACTATAAACTGCCTCACTGCAGACATCATAGCGATATGACTGAAAAATTGTTAAAGCTACTTTAAAAATCTTAATCTAACAAACAAACAAACAAATTGGTATGTGACAAACCTAAACAATACTTTGCAATATTCCTTTTCTGTGTTGTTGTGTTAAGAATGGAAACTAATTTGCTAGGAATATTTTCACTCCACTATGGATAAAACTTTTTATTACTTAACTAATTTGCTGTATTTTCATTATCCCCACAAGAAGCTACTGCAAGCTTTCTCACATACCCACATTTAAATTTAGCTGAATCTGAGACTCGAACCCACGCAGACAGAGGTGAGATGGCAGTGATCCATAATGGAGAGCACTTTAGACCACTTGGGGCTCCCAACTCAGCTTATAAACAAGTAAAATCAGTATTAAAGTTTTGTGTGGTTCTCGATTAATTTTAACTTTATTTTATGTTTAAATATGTAACAATTTGTAATAATAGGTATTCTTAATAGCTTATCTGGTGGTATTAAGTCGCCTTAATGGTGGTGAAAAATAGTGAATTCAGATAATTTAAGGCAATTAACTTTGAATTTTGACAAATTTCTGCTTGCACTGCAGATTGAACCTGGAATGACAGAAATGCAATGAATTTATTACCACTCTGTCAAATACATGCATGTGCCCGCTTCCATTGTTAGTAATAGTATTGAATTTTAATGAGTGTTAGCTACAGTAATAACAAATTATTGACATTTTAAAATTAACTATTGCAAGTGGATCGAAAATTCAAAATAAATTATACTCAACATTGAGTTCGGGCCAGCATGAATCAGATATTACTTCTGAAAGTACAATTTGCCTTCATCATTCTTTGTTTTTTTCTAGTTGCATTATATTTTTCTGTCCATTAGATTCATTCATTAGATGTTACACCTGGAGGTCTGGGAGTATCCAGTGACTCAGAGGGAAAATTAAAGATATGGCAGACTAATAATGGAGAAGTTAGGGTAAGTTGCTACATTATCATGTCAAAATTAGCCATCCTGGTACTACCTCGAGAGGGCAAAGTTTATCCATAATAAGCAGGTGCATTATATAATTGAATCCACTTCAGTTTGATGGCATCAGGCATGGGAAGTTATGTAAGTGCTACTGTCAAAAACAGTTATTGTGATCATTAGCTATAACTTAATTCAGGGGAACTGTAAAGGTGTACTGCATTATGAGTAAGATTGTCATAAATTGAGGTATACCTAATATTAAATCTATATTTATCCAGAAAACTGAATTCATTATTATTACCATGTTAAATGACGTTCAGTTTTATACCAAGGTATTCCTAATATTAAATCCACATTCATCCAGAAAACTGAATTCATTATCATTACCTTGCTAAATGAGGCAGTTAGACACAAATAAGCGTTAATTTTTTCATATGTATTCTGTGTTGGCACTAACATTTTCGTTGAGTTTGCCATTTGAGAAGTTCAACTTAGTGATCCATTTGGCATCAGTATTTATGTCTCTCAGTAGATAGATCCATCCAATATTAATGTTTGATTATACATGGAATGTAAGGTGTAATGTTCTAATCCAGATCTGGTGACATGTTGGATTATACAAGGAATGTAAGGTGTAATGTTCTAATCCAGATCTGGTGACATGTTGGATTATACAAGGAATGTAAGGTGTAATGTTCTAATCCAGATCTGGTGACATGTTGGATTATACAAGGAATGTAAGGTGTAATGTTCTAATCCAGATCTGATGACACGTTTGATTATACAAGGAATGTAAGATGTAATGTTCTAATCCAGATCTGGTGACATGATTGATTATACAAGGAATGTAAGATGTAATGTTCTAATCCAGATCTGGTGACATGTTTGATTATACACGGAATGTAAGGTGTAACGTTCTAATCCAGATCTGGTGATATGTTTGATTATATAAGGAATGTAAGGTGTTATATTATAATTCAGATTTGGTGACATGTTTGATTATACAAGGAATTTAAGGTGTAATGTTCTAATCCAGATCTGGTGATATGTTTGATTATATAAGGAATGTAAGGTGTAATATTATAATTCAGATTTGGTGACATGTTTGATTATACAAGGAATTTAAGGTGTAATGTTCTAATCCAGATCTTGTTTTTTTTAGCTTTAGTTACTGCTCATTATTCACCAACATTTTCTTTTATTATTCCATTCTTCTTCTGAAACTAAAGCTAATAAAAGTTTGTAATATTGCTAAGCTGTGCATTCCATTACTATTATTATTTTTAAGAAAATATGTTACACTTGCAAATGTTAGCAACTTCAAAGATGCCAACCTGCAGACAGCAGCAGAAGCCATACATTTTCAATCACCTGATCTATTTCATTGATACAAATGGTCACCTGAAAATTTTGATTGCAATTTGCAGCAGTGGCAAATGCAGGCACTACCATAGTATTTCACCCCTTTCATTGCTCACCTAGTGACCTGTATACTGACCTTTATAATATTTGAAGCTATAACTTATCTAACATTTTATTGCATTCCATATTTAGGCATTATTTGTTATATTCTAAAATGTGGAATAGTAGCAACAGTGTTAATGTTAGTGACCATTTCAGCGTAACCTGGAAGGCCATTATGGGGATGTGTACTCCTGCAGATTTTTTCCAACTGGCGTTGTTGTACTGAGTGCTGGCTCAGACATGCAGGCGAAGATATGGTCTGCTGAGACAGGGCAGTGTGCAGCAACATTAATAGGACACAAGGGAGGTAATCATGCAGAGTGAGCAAGATGTCAAACCAGAATTCCTTTAAAATTAGCAGCTTTTATTTTGCTATCCTATATTACACAGGCAGAAAATACAACTTCCTAAAGTACTTTGCATGTAATGTACCAATGATCTATTCAAAATTTATACAGATTTCAGCAAGTCATTTGTGATATGGAAATATATTATGTATAAATATGCTGTTCAGATTCAAAGGGATGACAAAGAGTACCATGTATACTTACTTATAAGTTTAGTCCAACTGCAGACTGCACAGATCTAGATCTACTGTCACATAATGCACCTGCAGATCTGGGTCTGTGCAGTTGTTTAAGAGTTATAAGTAGAAGAAAGGATGTTGACCCTGATTTGCATGAACATTATTCTATGGCATAACAGGATCTTTGTTGTTTCCAGTTTGACTTGACTTGTAAGCAGTTATATACAGCATACTTTTTGTAATTTATGTCCATTCTAGACTTACATTTAATTATTTTTTCTTTGCTAGCTATTCTGGACACAGCCATAGTTGACAGAGGCCGTAACATTGTAACATGTGGGAGAGATGGAACTGCCCGACTGTGGGATGTTGGACAACAAACCTGTCTGGGAACATTCTCAGAATGTGGTGGAGATGTGAATAGCTGTTGTTTAGCACACACCTCACAAGATGTAGATCTCCAGAATCCTGATTCTCTGCCTAGTAACTCTTTTATCCGTCACTTTCAATTTAAACCATGCAACTTGAGCGCAATTCAGTATTTTAGAACATAGTGCATTTTGTGCATTAAAAATATTATATGAATACTTACATCACGTTTTCCTTCATATCAACGATTGACATAGAAAACATATTACATCATAGTCTCTACTGAATAATAAAAAAAAATCCAATTGTTAAATTTCCAAATATTTGCTGTTAAATTTGTATTGTCTACAACATGTAAATGCAGCACAAATAAGTTTGTACACAAGTATCTTATGATATTCTCATGCATTTGCATAAATAATCAGTTAATATTAATTATACTACGATTCATTTATTTATTGCTTTGGAGCAACAATAAACATTATTCATTTATCTAAAAATTCAGTATTTGTATATTTACATTCAGTATTTTACCTGAGCAAATAACATTTAAGAGGTGAATTGTGCTCTGTTGAGTTGGAGTCGACAATAATTGTCACTTAAATACAATAAAATGTTAGAAGCTCTAAATGCCACAGGTTCCAATGTTTGAGTTTAAGGTTTTGCATTTTCATGAACCAAATTCTTGCCGCAGGGCATTTGTTTGTCCAGCATGTCTAGATGTGTATCCATCCATCCTGACAAGCATAGTATCTAAATTGTGCAAAAACAACTCGAATGAAATTTTACTAGCATATTGGTATCCATATAAAATTTATAGTTCTTCTTAGATTTTAAGATCAAAACAGCATCATGTAAATATTTTATAGACCGTACATTTCTTGGGTTAAAACCTTGTTAGTATGATAAAGCAAAGAACACATGAGATAGAAATATGAAATTTCTTTCACCTGTTTGCATTTATATTTAGCTGACATGAGTAATTTTGCAGGTAATTATTAAAATTCTTTTTTTTATATTAAAAAATTGTACTCTTTTTATCAAGGAAGACAGGGGCCCTGAGTGGCCGAGTAGTCTAAAACACTCTCCATTACAGATCACTGCCATCTCGCCTCTGTCTGCATGGGTTCAAGTCTAATATTTGGCTAATGTAGTTATGTGAGAAAGCTTGCCAGTAGCTTCTCGTGGGTCATGGTTCTTTCCAGGGGTTTTTCCAGGTTCTTCCTCCACCAATAATACTGGCCGCCATGTATAGCCTATCATTTGCTGAAAAATGGCATTAAACCCTACAACAACAACAATCAAGGAAGACACACACATACATGCCAACCATTACGCTTTTGGCATAATCATTTTGCTTTTTTTTGTGCTAAATTACACCTTATGCTTAAACATATATGGATTACGCTTTTTCGGTATATCCACCTTCCCTTAAAAATCAATTATTTGTTTTCTCATTTTTATTAACATTCTATTAATCCCACAGACCATATTTTAGAAAAGACAGCTTCTGTAGTATCTATAATATAAGAGTACGTTTTGTGCATGCAAAAAATAAATGAAACAAAAACTAACTGAATCCTCCAAATATAAAGAAATGAGGGCAGCATCACGTGACATTTATTACAGGCTGTGTGGAAAGAATTTTAATATTTGGTGCTAAAAGTCTTCAGTTGGATTCTAGTTTACGTGTGCTACATATGAAAGCAGTAAAGGATGTTAAGAGATAAGAGGGGCAAATAAATCAGTTTTTTTATATATTAGCATGTTATATGTGGATTATTCTTTTTCTGTCTGGATTCCTATTTTTGACCACATGGATTACACCTTTTCGTCATCAGGGATTGGCATGTATGCATACATCATTTACAAACAAAACTCTAGTTTGAGGACTTTTTTATGTTGCAGGCAAAAATGTTTCTTCTTCAGATATGTTACTGAACCATAGTACATTAGTAGTAGATAAACCAGCCCTCCCAGACTTGTTGTAGCAGCAAACATTCTTGAGTCAGATGTTAGCAGTCTGTCAATAGACCAAGAGATTAGTACCATTCCATTGTTGGCTATATTTAGTGAGACAAAAACACTGTCTACATATTGAACTCAAAGGATTTTGATTTGTTCTCATACATGTGATAGATTTGTTTTAGACATTCCAGTGACATATGTTTGCATCGACATAGTTTGTATTCTTTATTTTGGGTATTCACATATTAATATGCAAACTTTGACAGGCAAAACCACAAATTTAAGTACCCACAAAATTATCTTTTTAAAAAAAATGCAAAACCATGAAAATTGAGGCTAATACAGTAATAATCTTGCTGCAGGAGCAGCTGATGAAATCAAAATCTGCACAGATGCCATCATGGCAGGCTGAAGTACCCATCTCCTGCCCTATTCCCTAGACATGAGGTGGATCTGGTCTTCATCAGTACTTCATATACATTAATCTCTTGGAGATGAAGACCAGATTGTCTGACTTTCATTTATGGCAGGAAACACTGTATGGAGAGTCTTTCTTCATTCACATCCGACGTCCCCACATGAGTGTTTCTGTTTTGAGATTTTCTGGTATGGTTTATTTGTCAACAAATCCACATCTTTGCCACATCCAATTTAGGCTGCATGTCTTAGCTGGCACAGTTTCCCATCAGAATACTTAATAGACCTTTCCCCATCTACCTGAAGTTAAATCAGCACTTAATGAGCTTGATCTCATGTAGACTGTTTTGCAAGGATTGGAACATACTGACTGTCGTTACACTCTCCAGTTCCAGATCTGAATGTCTTGGCAGTTTAAACACATTCCTTGCACTGGACTGTTCTTATGCCAAAAGCTTTTCCCCAAAACCAATTCCCAAACTTTGCCAAACATAATATAAGTCAAGTGCCACCTAGTCCAAGTTACTCCCCTCAGGTAGGAAAACTCCTGAAGCAAAGATCAGTTGAAATTAGCAAAGAAGATTCTCCCCACCTGCACAACTGACTAATCCCAAGCAAGCCCCGAGAAGATAATGTTTTTCAAAACAAGTGGTGGAATGAATTGTTCAAACAAGCAGGCTCACCTTTTTGAAAGCTTAGCAAGGAAGAGTGGAAAGTTTTCTTGCAGTGAAGTAGGATCATGGAATATGGTTTGTAAGCCAGAACAAAAATGTTACAGATATTCTGCAATTTTAGCTTTTCTCAAGAAAAGGTTTTTACCCTTCTTTAAAATGGAATCCTTTTTGGGCTCTGAAGCAGTTAATAAAACAAGTTTTACAACTAGTGTATAGAGCCACCATGCTCAGCTTCTAGTCATTCTGGCTACAACCAGTGGGATACCTGGCTGTTTATTCATCTAACTACTGTATGTGCATTTCCACAATGATGGATCATTTTCACTCATGATGGCTCCCACACCATTGCAAAGAACAGACTTCTGCTCATAGAGGAATCGGTTATTTATCTTTAAATCTCTATCTTCCTTAGACTGTTTTTCCAGGGGTGTCTTAAGGACCCACGAGTATTGTGGCCTTTATCAGCAGCACAAAACAGATTACCATCCTAAGTCTTTCATGTGATGCAAGCTGCTCTACCATGGATTCTCAGAACTGTGTCTGAGTACTTAACATTTTGTCCTTACCTTAACCTGTACAAAAGACTCAAAACGGCTCAGATATATACACGTATTAGGAGACCAGAATCAGGTGTTACTAACTATTTTCATAAGACATTACAATCAGGAAACATATTTGAAGAAGAACTCAGTTTGTTATATGTATATATGATTATAATACTGGTACTACCTCTCAACCCCCCTCTGCCGTTACGTCCTTGGAGGTGCATTCACATCTACTTCAGTAGTAGCTAATAAACTGATGGGATTCAGTGCTTCCTCTATCAAAGGGGAGACTACTCTTAGCTGACTTGCCTTGTCAATCAGATAGAGTTGTAACACTTGTTGCTAACACGAGCCAAGGTGAGTGATCTACAAGGCTGTAGACATACTTCTGCTGTATTGTGATCGGGTAAATATAAAGAAACATACTGACTTGAAATTTTTTACAATGGAACTGCATGATCAGTTGATTGGTTTAGAGTATCTGAGCAGCTGAGGTTTTGAAGTTTACAATACTTGATGTTTGAAGGTTATTTTCATACAATTATTTTCACAGGTGATAGAGAAATTTCAACAGAAGGAAAGTTACTGCTTCTTGGATGTGAAAATGGAACCTTAAAAGGCTATGGCTTACAGAGTAGGAAAATGGTAAATATGTTATTTTGTCAGAAAGAGATGTTGGTGTCATTCACTTTCAGATATTGTAACATGTCAGATACCTGAATTAACAGACAGTCATGTGTGTTCCCAAAAAATGTGTGCATAATGAAAAGATTGACTCATTTTAGATTATTTTGAAAATCATACATTTCTAGAATCTTATACAAAAGTATTTGTTTTCTAACTGAGCACTAAATAGCATTCTACCTTGTCTAATGACTGACTTCATTCTGTCATCATCTTTGTCAGCCTTTCGGCAAATACTGGATCGTTAGGGAAGATTAGAGTTTTGAAATACAACACAGTAGAGATGTTTGTTCTTTAGAACTCTTATATATCCTTTGCTTTACCAATGTAAAGCAATGCTACATTCTGGTAACATAGTTATACCATATCTACTTGCTTATAGACCCAATGAAAAACTTCACAAACCCAGATTTACAATGATAATATGGCAGAAGATATGTGTCTATGCAATTTGTTTTGAGTAGTCAGTAAAATAAGAGACCATGATCTACTGACACAGTATGAAAATTCAGATTATGGTCTGTGTTGTTTGCATTTGGACTTGACTTATTAGTGAGTGTATATGGTACCTTGTTATACCAATCTTTGATATTAAAGTACAGCCTATCTTAAGCAGCCTTAATTAGGCTGGATAGTTTTTATTGGGTAAGGGAAGTGGCTATGTAATAAAGGGGTTAAATATGAGGATGAAATATAGAAAAAGGGAAATCAAAATCTGACAAGATATGAAGATTGTTCAAAAATATAGGTGATATTTATGGAAGGTTGTAATCCATATAATGAATGACATAGTAAAACCCCAAATCAAACTAAACCTTTGTTCAGTCATTACTGTAATTTATGAAAAATACATGAAACTCTGGCTTAAATTTAGTGGTTGACACGCATGCATTTCATGATTTGAAAAAGACTTTTAACGTTATGAGTAAAAGAAATATTTGTGATAGCCAATCTGCGATTGATATAAACATTTAACAAAGTGTAAATAATAGAATTTCCAGAAATCTTGTATGCCTTGTCAGCAATGTTAGGAAAGCAGAGAACATATAATTAGTTTTCATTATTTATAAAGAGCATAACTGTTAGAATATCTGCATAATGTTGGAAATGTCAGCCTAATAGATAGATGCGATGTTACAACTTTGTTTGCATTTACATTGTGCCAGAATTTAATGGGTGGATGGGACAGAAATTGTGTACATTCATTTAATATTGGTGGTTGGTGTAATGCAGAGAGTTTTACATATTAGTTGTTGAAGATTACATTTTTATTGATGGTTGGAGTTTTTTTGCTTTTATTAATGTATTCATTTGAGCAATATCAGGCCAACTTAGGCCTCTTATTAGAAACATGTTCTCACCCTCTTCATTCCTTCCCCCTCCCCCCCCCCCCTCTCTCTCTCTCTCTCTCTCTCTCTCTCTCTCTGTCTCTCTCTCTCTCTCTCTCTCTCTCTCTCTCTCTCTCTCTCTCTCTCTCTCTCTTAACACATTTCATTTTGAAATAACCTCATATAATTTCTTCTATTGTGCAGGTTTTTGAACTTCCATGTCATTCTGCAGTGAACTGCTGTTGTTTTCTTTCTGAAGTGTCAGTTGTTTGTGGGACACAAGATGGGCACATTACTGTAACAGATATCAGAAACATTAGGTAAGAACTGACAGCAAGAATAAATGAAAATAACAATGTTTCATTTAATTTCTTTTACTACAATATAAACTCACAACAAATCTACAAAATTAAATTTCATTTATTTGTCTAGTTATATCTTGAATAATTTCAATCCTTCCAAACCCCATGAAAATGCAAACTGCTATTAAATAGAATTGTTATAATTTCTGATAATAAATATATATATTATATCATTAATGCAATAATGATTGCAAGATCACAGCTTGTTATGAGCATCAGGAAATCTGGATCATTATTATACAAGAATCATTGAGGCATGAATCTGAATCTCACAACAAGACATCATCTTACAATCAAGGCTGAATTACTACAATTATGATACTTTTGTTATATACCTATTAATTTTCAGATGAATCAGTCAAATCCAAACATGTAACCAAATAAAAAGAAATTGCTTTGCATTTCAATCTTTCTGATACAATCTTCATCTTAAGTCATTAACCAAATTTTATTATTTTGAACAGCTGATATGCACATTGTATGTATATTTAATTTGTGTTGTGAGATTCATTTTCGTCCTACCTGACTTTTGTCATGACTTTGAGGAAAATGAATGGAGTTAATTCCTGCCAAGTAACAATGTATATCTAAACTAACATCAATACTTAAAGCAAATTAATAATTTGCCTAGATTATAATCCCAGCATGAAGAAAATATTCTGATTTTTTCTCCTTTAAAACTGTATGAAAACTGTATTGTTAAAAAAGGCATAGCCTCTATTTTATTAGTATAGCATATGAATATCTGATTGGGAAAAAATTACCCCTACCCCACATCAGCCCTATGATGAAGTACTGAAACAAAATCATTAAGAATACAAGAGCACACCCCACCATGGAGGCACCAATGAGCAGTGGATCTCAGGTAGAGGCCTTCAGGCCCCCTTACTCTAGTCATTGACCTATCATTCGTACTGCACACAGACATCCTGTGGACAGCCACAACATTCAGTATCAGACTTGCTGGATCTACAAATTTAATTGGGGTTATGTGGCAGCTTTGGATTTCATTTATTCTACCTGATCCTCATTCCTCATCTCACATCTTTATGGGCTTACCAGCAGATTGGGAGAAGGATGCCTTTCTAGAACAGAAGATATGGCTACTGATTTAAAAAAAACAGGTAGTGGAGTTTATGTAAAGACTACAATGACCAGACTCTTATTTGGAAGGTGAATGGCACATTTATGCTGATCATCATCATGATTCTCCTCAACCAGCTTATTTCACTTCAAGAAAGAAGCAATAAGATCAATCCGTTTCTCCATCCCATGTGACAAGTAATCCATCAATCTTGATTCATATTTTAACATCCTTATACACTGCATCACTGGCATTTTTCTGTTTTGCTTACCATGACACGGTTTAGCAGTTTAAAGTCATCTCTATGGTCTTACAGTCAGCTCCATGATTTTTACCAAGGTTATGGATTACATTGTCACTCTGTTCCAGTTTACTTCATCTCCAGTTTACTTCATCTGCAATGATAGCAGCATGCCTAGACAACATCCCCCAGAAACATATCTGGTAAGTTCTTTTCTACCTGAAGACAAAACATCATCTCTCACTTTTGGATCATCTTGAAATTTTACTGAACTGTCTGAAGTCCAACCTCCATCCATCCCAGCTTTTAGTTCATCTGGGTATGGAGTTTATCACCGACCTGAATCTGGTACAGCTATCTCATGGCACATGGAAGTCAGGGGCATTGCCTCTAAATATCAACCTTTTAGAAATGAAAGCTGTCATCAATGTCTTTCACTTCTTGAAGGATCAAATCTCGGGCAAAACAGTCCTTATTTTGTCGGACAACTTTTCTGGTGACCTTCATCTTCCAACAGGGATGCACCAAATCATCTAACCTGTGTGTTCTGATTTAAATTGGAAGTTTCTGTGTTAGTGTGAAAGTTTCCATATCAACATACAAATTAGACATACTTCCAACAGACTCAATGTCTTGGCCGACATTCTATAGAGGAAATCTCAAATCCTTCACACAGAATGGTCTCGCCATTAATCTGTCTTATTCATATCAGCACACCTTGGGAAACATCTAATGGTCAATTTTTCTGTGTAAAGTTGGAATACAGGTTGCCAGTCATTTGTTTCTCCAGTTCCAGGCCAGAATGTTTGGGCTTTTTCCAAATTCTACCTAGACTTGGCACCAAATATCGTCCAAACGTTATGGAGTCAGAAATAAAAAGATGATTCTGATAGCCCCTCTTGGATGGGACAAGTCTGATCTATTTGATCAATAGATCTCATCAACCTGAGTCTTCTCAAACCAATCATGGTCATGGATGTTCCATTCCTGCTCTGACCATCTGTTTCATGCTTGACTCTTGTCCAGTCAGCCATGGAAGACAAGCAATTTACACCTTCGATGGTGGAAAGAATCTCAATAGCAAGCATGCCCTCCCAATGAAGTCTTACGAAGGAAAGTGACATATTTTCAGGGTCAGATCTTTTAGCCAATTTTTCTCAATCAAACAAAATTGTACACTCTGTTTTCAAAATGGAATCTCTCCGGGGTTTTAAATTGCTGAATTTAAATAAGAGCCTTTAGCCCACACTTTGCAAAAGTTATTTTCATAGAAAACTTGTTTCCCTGATAGATTTAGCTTCGGCTTGCAGTGCCAGTGAGCTATATGCCCTTTCCATTTACCCAAACTATCATTGGTTCAGTGGTCTTGACACAACCAGGCTTTATAGCCAAAGTAAGTTAGCATATGTCAGTAGTCATTCACTCACTTTCTTCTATAAAAAGGTTGAGAACGGCAGCCATGCAAGAACAAGTACTGCTTGAAACACACAGAGACAAGACATGGCAAATGCCTCTTTCTTCTGGTGAAATCCTGAAAGCAGGATGTTACCCCTCAAGCCCTTGATTCATGGGTGAATTGGCTTTTATGCTTTGTGTACTCAGAGATCTCACAAGAGCCAAGTCACCTCATGAAGATTTATTGCTGATGGGATTGGAGCAATCTCTGAGCCTTGCGTTGAATGTAATGTAATTCGAGTTATAGTAGATGATTTGACTGGCATGTAGAGTCAGTCTTCTTGAGTTTTAATCCCAAAGAGCTATCTTCACAGTGGCAGACCTTGAATCTGGTAGGTCCAGTGACAGAAACACAGATGACCACCAGACCCAGTTCAAGTAAACTGCACAGCTTATAATCTTCACTGGTTCACCAGTGAAATTTTGTAGGTAAGAAGATTTAAATAATATGTAGGGATAACAGATCAAGTAACCCTATGCTGTGTTGCTTATGTAATGAGGAGAATGTGTTATCATTCACATGGGGACTCCAGCCATCATTCCCTTGAAAGATGCCTGTGTTCGAGGTCAGTTGCTCAGCATTTCTTCATCCTATTACCTATTCTCCTAACATAATGGGGAATGTATTTGAAGGAAAAAGAAATTTTTTAAGTAAAATATGTTTCTCCAACAATACTTGCCCAATCACAAACCCTTCCAAATGCCCAGGCATGCATTCCAAATACCCAGGCATGCAAGCATTCTTGATAATATGTCATGCAGCTAAAGTTAGTTAATTTTGACAGTGACAAGGGGAGGTAAAGTGCAAGAGTTAATGCCCTTTGTCTTTTTTTTAAAAATAGGAAAATATGATCTATGTCATTTAGTATGGCTGGATTAACAAAGTAGTAGGCTAATATTCTTAATGTAATGTACATGGATAAATAATCTCAGAGAAACAAAATTTACTTTAAAATTTGCTTTCCAGCATTATTACACATTTGGGCAGGTTATAAAATTGTTTATGAATTTGTAAAAACAACCTTAATTTGAATTCTTGTATTCATTAGCTGTAAATTATGCATCAAGACTACTGGAATATGTTATTTCAATCAGCATTTGACTTTTGTTAGGCACTATTGTATTAAATGTCATATATTGTATTTTAAACATGCATAACATCCCATAAATTGTTCATGTCACTCATATGCCTCTATTGTGATTAGTCTGCGTCAACTTGTATCTTTGGTAAGATTCTACTGAAGATGCCTTTTAGCCTCCAAAAGATAAATTTCTTAGTGTTTGTAAGACACTTTGCTGATCTGTTGTTTTTGAAGTTTCATTGAGCAGCTGTCTGTGATAAGCTTATCATTTATATTTGTCATGCAGAACTAGCTACTTTAGTGCTTCAGTGCTGCCCAGAGTGCATTATGCAAATACCAGAGGGAAGGCAACAATTGCTGATAGAGCCATTAAAACTGTTGACATTGTCAGAAAGCTAAGACATTGCATTGATCCGCAAAAGGTATACAGCTCAGGAATATTGCAGACTTTGCAAAACATTCAATGATCTGGTCTCTCAAACAGCATCAAGGCATGGAATACATAAGCTAGTCATAATGTGATGTTATTTTGTGATTGATTGACATTTATCTTCTGCATTGGTGTAAGATAGGAAAATTCTACACATGGGTCAGAGTTTTAATCCTGAGAGAAGGAAGTTTCCTATCCTACACTGAAGTATAATGATGGATTTTTCCCCTCACATTTCTGAATGAACAATGAGAGCAAAAGTAAAAATGGTTTATTGTGAATACTGTTGTAACATTTACATAAAACAGGACTCATTTGAAAATTTGCTTACCCAAAGATTGAGCATAAAATGTGAGGTAAAAAATCATTGTAAACTTTAAATTATCTTTAAAACTATGTTAGCTTTTAAACAAATGTAGTTGAATTTGCCAAGGTAATAGTATTGCACAGCATCCAAATTGTGTACTACAGATATTTTATGCAATGATAACAAATCTGAACAGGCCCATTGCAAGAGAATGAAGTTGAGAGGAGACTGGATTTAGCACAAATGCTGAAAGCAGTTGCATGAATGAGATGTTTATTAGTAACTCAATCCATACTCATTCACATGAATTTGAAAAATGAATTTAACAGAATGATGTGAACTGAATTCAGTTACTGTGAGTAAATCAATACAATCATCTGAGCCTATGTCACCATCTACCACAGCATCTAGGTTGCACCAAACTCCACAAATCTCGCCCATCCAGACATGGCCACCAGTACTGAAAACAAATTCTTTTAAGTCAATGTTACCATCAGCCACGAGGCCCCAAGTGGTCTAAAGCGCCCTCCGTTACAGATCACTGCCATTTCACCTTTGCGTGGGTTCGAGTCTCAGATTCTGCCAATGTGGGTATGTGAGAAAGCTTGTCAGTAGCTTCTCGTGGGTCGGTGGTTCTTTCAGGGGTTTTCCCAGGTTCTTCCTTCACCATTAATACTGGCTGCCATGTATAGTCTATCTTGCCCTGAAAACTGGCATTAAACCCTACAACAGTAACAACCATCTACCACAGCATCTGGGTTGCACAAAACTACACAATTCTCACCCATCCAGACATAGACACCAATACTAAAAACAGAAATTCTTTTAAGCCAATGTCACCATCTACCACAGCATCTGGTTTGTTAATACTCCAAGATTCTCACACTTCAAGACATGGCCACAAGTACTAAAAACAGAAATTCTTTTCAACACTTTGTTCTTAAAAGCCACACAAAAACGTAGCACTACATTTTACAGAAAACATTCTTTTATGTTTTTACAAATCATGCCAGTCTGCCATCAAATATAGCTGCGATCTCCAAACAGAAAACTATTAATAACATGATTGTTAATAACAAAAACCATCACTATATTTTTAAACTAATCAAATTTGACAGAATGTGTCCTAGTTTGAATGTCTTTCAGATTTTTCCAACTGATACAGTTTCATTTTCATTCAAACAATACTGTCGTTAATAAAAGAAAAACATTTGCTCAAAATTTATGTTAAAGAACAGCTGAACAGAATTTGACCAATTTTTAGCACAAAGCATCCTTGAGGCATTACAGTATTGCACCAACGATGTTGATATGCCATCAGATATAAATCAGAATAGAGAAACTAAAGACAACATTTATTTTCATAACAATACAATCAGTGGCATTGCAAGAAATTTTAGCAGATAGCAACACAATGACCCATTCTGCTTGGCCAACTGCACTTGCATTTAGCTATGATTCAGATGTTGCCAGGTGGGTGATCTCAGGCCTATTATGACCTCCTTATTTTTTTTTGATATGTACATCCTCTGCAGAAATACTCTTTGAAATAAATTATTAAAGAAGCCAGAAATAGAAGAGTGGAAATGAAATTTTTTTCAAATGGATCAATGAGCAGATGATATGCATGACTATAGGAACACACTTTATGATTGGGTCTTTGAGCTCATAGCACTTGTTACAAGTTATTAGATAGAATGTTTTATTCAGATGGAAATGTCTCATATATCCACAAGATTCACAAAGAACATATTTGGTCTCATGTCTTAACGGTAACATATAATGTAGCCTTCTGACTGTTTCAGCAATCCAGGTAGTAAAATATACAGATTGGATAAAGACGTATAGCTTAGTCCACGGACATATTTTTAGCTCAGTTTCAGGTTATACAATAATGGAAAGCAAGTATTTATATGCTTACTATAATCTGGTAATATTTTTGAAACAGGCTACCCTTAAAGGAATGGAAGGAGAATCGGTCTGCAATGTTGTCACTTCTTCCAAATGCAGGAGGTTTTTTTGCCAGCACAGGTAAGGTCCATTTATCAGAAGCTTTTAAAGTCAATGGATACTTAGGAATAAATGTCCATCTGTGCCAAGTGCCATAATTGACCAATACATTTAGTTGTATTTTTGAGAAACTTGATCTTTTTAATACACATTACCATCTGCAAAATATTTAAAATCGGTATGAAAGATTTTAATAAAATAATGTAAGAACATCTGATCCATACAAATGTCTGTATATTCCACATATAAAATCCCATCCAAGATGCCAATATGAAACAACTAGTTCAGTGACCACATGACTGATTTACTTCAACTTACTACCATGACAATAGCTACAAAACATTCAAACATAATGACTTTGGATATAAAGTGTTTATGGAGTCATATCTTAAGTTCAAGAAATTTCAGCAACAAGTTGACAATATTTTTCTCAGGAATCTGTTGGTAACCTTAAGATCTATTTCTTTAATTTGCTGGATATGATATTTTCCAAATTGATAATAATTTTCAGTCAGCTATACGTCAGATATCTGAATATGAGTTAACTTATTCTCACTTTTTATGACTCAGTAGCATGAAGAAAAATAGACTTTCGATTAAAAAAGAACAAAGGGACCACAAGTCTGACATACAAGATGTACCAAGAGTAGCCAGTATAATAGTGTGCTGTACAACAAAGTTCTTTTCTGTAAATAACTACATCATTGAATCTTCTTCTTGCACATTTACACACCTTCACAGTGTCATTGTCCAATTATTGAATGCCATTTTGTCATGTTGTTCATATACTGAAAAACTGCACTTCCAACTACTTAGCAGCCTTGAAGTCATAATTCACTCAGCAAATCATTGATAATGGGATTCAACTCAAATTAACTTGCGATTAGACCAGGGCTGTATAGTTGTGCCAAAGTTTGTATGCCAAGTTCATTCAGGAAATCTGTAAGGACAGCAGATTTATGCACTGGCGCAATGTCATAGTATAGATGGATATTTCTTATACTGGTGTGCAGATCAGTGGTTTGTTTGTGTTCCACGGCTTTTGGCAGCAATTTTGAGGCATACAAATGTCCAGTGACACTAATAGAGTTTGAGATAAGTACCTGGATGATACAGCATTTTGCATGAAAAGATGTTGTGTATAAAACTCTCATGAGTGTCTGTATCATGTGATTTGTGGTGTCTGTGTCATGTGATTTTTGGTGTCTGTATCATGTGATTTGTGGTGTCTCTTCAGTTTTCTGATCCAAACTTTGTTAATATCACTTGTGCCAGGTTCAGAAAAGTAAATCCTTTTTCATCTCCTGTCCTGTGACAGTTTCATTAAATCATCTCTGGTCGCCCTTGTCCTATTTGACTAGTAGCTGTTTGGCACTTTCAACCAGTCTGTCATTAATCAGCCATCAACAGGACATGTCTACCAAAATCTTTTTTGAACTTCATATATTTCTTCAGCTGACAAAATAATGACCTTGGTAATAGAAATGTTTTTTTTTGCTCTCTGTTGAGTATCTGCATCAATTGCCCCTTCAAAGCATCCTTTTGCCACTCTCCAATCATAGACAGTGCTCTTTCAGAATGTGGTCATCTTTCAAGGAAATATGACCATATTAAAAGGATGAAACTACTTCAGAATTGTAGTTACTATAATAACGGAGAATTGCATCTTCAAACCTTATCCAAGTTGGATATTACCCTTAGTGTAATTGTGTCCTGATTTTAGAGTATGCTGTTTGGACAGTGTTATTTTGCCTGTCAATCAGCTCACAGGTTGAAAGAAACAAAAGATTTTTTAGAACAAAGTCTGAATTGTAAGATTCTGTCTGTAGTTGTAGTATATTTGAAGTAAATATATTTTATACCTCTGCAACCCATATAATCTTTTGTTTGTGTGGCTAGCACAAGTGTTGAATATAGTATAATGTTTGGAAGGTAAAGCAAACTGGAGACGTAGGAATAAATATAAACCTTGATAAGAGATCACATACCCTTGCACATAGCAAAAATGTTGATCAGCTAAGAATGATGACTGAGGTGAAAAGTGGGGGCATTACTGTTATGCTATCAATGGTCTTTAGGGTAACATTTCCATTACTGTTATGCTATCAATGGTCTTCAGGGTAACATTTCCATGACTGTTATGCTATCAATGGTCTTCAGGGTAACATTTCCATGACTGTTATGCTATCAATGGCCTTTAGGGTAACATTTCCATGACTGCTATGCTATCAATGGTCTTCAGGGTACAATTTCCATGACTGATATGCTATCAATGGTCTTTAGGGTACACTTTCCATAACTGCTATGCTATCAATGGTCTTTAGGGTACACTTTCCATAACTGCTATGCTATCAATGGTCTTTAGGGTAAAATTTCTATGACTTGAACAATAGAAATCTTAAAAAATGTTATTATCAGTAATTCCAAAGTAAGTCTGTTAAAACTACAATTGCAACTTGTTAACTTAAACTATAAAAATATAAATTGTAAAAAGTAATACCAAGTGTACTGAATTTATAAAAGGTCATTATAGTTAAATAATATGATTTATAGTACCTACAAAATTGCTAAATGTCAAACTTTTGTTGTCTAATAATCATTTGGGGAATTAGAAATACCTGACACAGTGATGGGGAATTAAAAAGTATCTGACATAGTAATGGTGAATTAGGAAGTACCTGACACATTGATGGGCAGGTGAAGCTTAAAACCCCCCAAGTTGTATGTTGTTGTTAATTGACTGTAGATGGAGGTTAGTTAGCCTAGTATTCACTTGATTACATGACTAACCAATAAGTATATTGAAATTCACACTTTATTTGAAGAGTTGATTAGCTTGTTTCTATCTACTCCATTGATCATCAGTAACATGCACTAACCTACACTTTCTAGAGTCAGACTGGTTGTCAGCATTGATATTATTCTTATCTCTTTTAGATTGGGCAATTTTGGTCTCAAGCTCATATGCATAACCTTCATGCAAATAATTTAAAATGTGAATGCTTTGGCAGCAAAAAATTAAGTTAAATGATTTTAAGAACATTTTAATCTGAAAGAAACATATCTTTCCAGGCCATTTTGCTTCTTGTTTTCAGGAGATGGTTCTTGTTTCTTTGTGGATGGAAATTTCCAGACAACAGCAGAATTCACTGGGTCAGATTGTGATCATCTTTACAAAATAGCCATTGATAGCACACATTTGTACACAGCTTGTAGAGATGGACAGATTAGGAAGTACAGACTGAACTTGTTATAGCTTCATTTTGTTCTGAGTGGATTCTGTTTCCACTTTTTCACTGTTAAAATTTTGACATGGTATTTTAATGATCACAAAGCAATAGACTTTGCAAACTAAATAAATGCCTAAACAATTCTGAATTGTGTTAATATTCTTGTCATTTGTAAAGATTTTGACCATAAGATATGAAACATTTACAATCACATTAATTTTATCTTGTGTCCATCTAATATATTTTGTTTTTATTGGTAGCTTATGATATGTTTCTATCTTATATTTTAATTAGGATATTACTTTTGTTAATTGGACCACAATAGTGGTTAGAGCATCTGCCTCGGATGTGGGAAGTTGCGGGTTCGAATGTCCAGCCGAGTAATATCAAAGACCTATAAAAATGGTATTTACAGCTGTCTCACTAAGTGCTCATTAAGAGGTTAGTGTTAGGACTCATTGGCCTGGTGTCAGGATAATGTGACTGTGTGGTTGTGTGTGCGCGGCATGATACCTAGGTACTAGACATGACTATAAACTGTCACACAGTAGACATTGTAGCAATATGACTGTTTTTTTTTTTACAGCTACATTAAAAATCCCAAAACACACACACTCTTTTTAATTGGAGAACAAAAAAACATTTAAAGGAATTGTTTAATTTTTAAAAGTCTCAAGTTCAAAATTTTACAATGTTTAGTGCATGTTGCAATATGCATTTTTTAAAATAATTTACAAGTACCAAAGATAACCTATTTCAAAACAAATGAGAATGTTCTTCATATTAGACATAAGTGAAATATTAAACATAATTAAAATCATTTCTGTATATATTATTTTTTTCTAAAATACACCCTCATTAAACTTGGTGTATATACTTGTGTTACATGTTTAGGCTCTAATAAACAGTATCACAGAAGAAAAAGTGAAAACAACAGGCTTTGTCAAATTTAACAAATAATTTATTTCCTTGGAAAAAGATTGTAAAAATAGAAAAAGAACTAAGTTTTAAGAATCAAATTGAAAAATAATCCAAGAATAATCCAAAAATTAAATTACAAATGTCCTAGTAATGAAGTGTTCTAATAAATTCAATTTCAAGTCATGTTGGAAATTCCAAGATGGAAGATGATGACTTATGCTGAAGTCTGTTTTGTGCTTATTTACATTTCATTGTAGAAACACAATATTTAACACTACGGTGTTGAACATCTGAGCAAAATTTTGATAAACTGTCTTTGTCCAAGAATTCTGTATGAGCACATCAAATATCCAATTGGTCTCCAGAAAAGTTAACATGGATTCAACTACTGACATCAAAAAAGGAAAAATGACTTAACATAATTTGTAAAAGCCCAAAACTAACTATATTTCACTAAAACAAAGATTATATCGCACTTTAATACAGTTTTAAAAAAATCCCCAAATTGCCAAATTAAGAAAAATTGGGGAGGAGTCATCTGACCATTTATATCATGTACTCCTAACATGACCCTGACAAGAATCAATCATTTTACTTTAAGAATAAAATGTTATTTACTTCTTAATTCACTAGTCCCATCTTGACCATGACAACAACTAATCATTTTAAAATTAAAATGAAAACTGTTTACATGCTTTCCACTAACCCTGAATCAAGGTCAGGATCTAGGTCAACATTAGTTGTTTACCAAAGAATAGTTCAGACCAACGGATTTTCTGAATAAAACATAATAGAAAAGAATTTAATACTGACAAAGAAACAAATAAACATATTAAATCATATATGTAACGCTTGCTGACAAGTTGAGTCCACCTGGAAACGATATAGACCTTGATCTCCTATCACATAATGCCCTGGCAGTTTAGGGTCTATGTTTTTGTTCTACTGATTATTCCCAACAAATTGCATTGACCAACATCTGCAAGTACATTATGCCAAGGCAGATCTGGTTCTGTGCAGCTGGACCCAACTTATTAGCAAGAATATATGATAGCAGAACATTTCTCTCTCATAGTTGAGAAAACATGAGGAAATTATTAGGTTGCACCATTCGTACATACTGTACTTGCTTGTAAGTGCAGTCCAAATGCAGACTGCACAGACCCAGATCTGCTATTGCATAATGTTCCATTAGATCAGTATAAATTTTTTGGGACTAATTGGTAGAAAAAAACTACATAGACACTTATCTATGGGCACACTATGCAATGGCACATCAGAGTATGTTGTTTGTAGTTGAATCTTACTTATTAGCATGTACAGTAGAACCTGTCTTGAAAGACCACCCCTACTGCCAAAAAAAAAAGTTTTCTTAAGACAGGTGGTCTTTCGTAATAGGTCATAACATTATACAAACAATAAGTCTGTGCATAGAAATTCTGGTCTCTCAAAATAGTTGGTCTCTCATAGCAGTGGTCCCTCAAGACAGGTTTTACTGTATATACAGAAGTTGCAAATCTGAATGAAAAATGACATAATTATGGGTGATGCATCAAAGCAATGTGAGGCTGTGAAAATTTTTTAAAGTTGCTTATGACAACTGTAAATAAGCCACTCCCACATTTTAATCCCTCCCCAACAAAACTTGCCTAGTGTTGATCGCAGTCATGTGACATAATTCACTACTGATTTTTTTCCAATAATTAATTAAGTAAAATTTTTAGAAACAGAGGTAAGAAATAGTCTTGTAATTTGGCCATATTTATTTAATGAAATAAATTTGAATGAACTGATGACATTCATCATTTATTGTTTAAATTATACAGCAGTGCATTTGTGTATGAATTTTATTATATTGACCATGTGCTCTTCTGCATATATCAAATCAATAAGATTGTGTTCTGTTCTGTTGTTATTGTAGGGTTTAACACCAATTATCAGCACAAGATGTGCACTACATAGCCACCAGCATAAGTGTGGAGGTAGAATGCCGGAAAATCCTGGAATGAACCAGCAACCCACAAGAAGCTACTGGCAAGCTTTCTCATATACCCACGCTGGCTGAACTCAAGACTCGAACCCAAGCAGACAGAGGCAGTGATCCGTAATGGCTTTAGACCACTCGACCACTTAGGGCTGACGTTCTCTTCTGTTCTTTGAGACATTAACTTTCTGATTTATTTAAATGTCGTTTTTCAATCTTTGCTTTTTTATCAGTTCCTATTATTTAGATAGATTATTCATTCTTTTTATGTCATAATTTTGTCAAATTGTTGGGATACAGCAAGTATCCTTTACCACAGTATTGAAAAATACATCCTAAGATGACTGATTATGCATTCATATTTCAACAAATATCCAACTTAAAGACCCTGAAACAGGTAACTTTATCAGTAAATTACAGACTCTAAAATAGGTAACTTTACAGTGAACTACAGACCCAGAAAAAGGTAACTTTGCCAGTAAATTACAGAGTCTATAATAGGTAAATTTACCAGTGAAATTACAGACCCTGAAACAGGTAATTTTACCAGTTAATTATAGAATCTAAAATAGGTAAATTTACCAGTGAAATTACAGACCTTGAAACAGGTAACTTTGCCAATGAATTTACAGACCCTGAAATAAGTAATTTACCAGTGAATTACAGTCCCCAAAATGGGTACATTTGCCATTATAATTACAGAGTCTGACCCTGAAAAAGTAACTTTACCAGAGAAATTAGAATGGAATGCAGAATGGACCTGAACATAATGCAAATAGAATGTAAACAAAATGGAGGATGAATGGAAATGAAATACAGCATGAAAGCAAGTAAATTGATGAATGGCTTTTTGACGAATATTTAGTGTGTGTGTGTGTGTGTGTGTGTGATTTGGATTTTTAACATGGCTTTAACAATTTTTCAGTCATATCACTAAGATGTCTGCAGTTTATAGTGATGTCCACATTTCATTTTACAAGAAGACAAAATGTAGTCAATGACTCATTTGTAAATGAAGCTCTACAGAAATATCAGCTGTTGACATCATTTTTCCAATAAAATAAAAAGTAAGGAAAAATATATTTAGGACACAGCCAAATTTATTATATTTAACACATTATTATATTTAGTTCTGCTTAACACAGCCCTCTTTACTGACCAAAACAATGATGCTTCCTGTCAGGCTGATCCAGGTCCAAAGATTACTTGTCCAGAGGCTGGACATAGAATCTGTTGCTGCCATTGATGAACAGTCTGAATCAGTCAAAAAATGAATTGAGATCCTCATCTATTATTACGTTAACTAATCATTGTTGACAGTATCAAAACTAGACCCAGCCTGCAAATGTGAGGCTCTGGTACCCAAATTGCAGCTTTCTAAGAAATTGTCTGCGGAAAGATGCATTTCAACAGTGCATTGCTGGAACTTTATCAAATTCATCTACATCTAAAGCAGAATGCAGTTAACAAAATTGTCATGTTCTTAGATTGCATCCTTTTTTATATTCCAAGCAAATCTGTAACTGGACTATTTTTAAAACATTGTTTTCATTTGATAAATTGTACATTTTCTTTGAAATAGTTCTTTCCTTAGCTGTGTTTGGCTTTTTAGTCTCATATATATTCAAACCATCAAAATATCTATACATGTCCACTTTGGGAATCAGAAGTAACATGTGTTGAAAGACATAAACACATAAACGAGGTTTTAAGTGGAGTTGCAAGGATTTATTGAACAGAGCTACAAACTACATGTAGTTAGTTATCTCCTCATCTTGCACAATTTGTGATTGGTCATCAGAAATGATTCCTGTTACTTATATATCACTTGGTTTCTAATATTTTTTATAGATTAAATTTACTCTATATATCTAAATCTCCAACTGGTCATGTGGACTGTTTTTATAAATTTCACCTCAGTTCATTATGAAACTACCTGGCATGGGACAGGTGGGCTGGTTTCAATTTTGCATGCTGATTGCATGAATGAATTTGAGTATCTATTCATTTCATGCTGCCACTAACCTCCTGCAGTAGAAAGCCCATTTGCATGATAATCTAGAATCAGATTCTTTATTCTTTAGACTGCCATCATTTTGCCCCTTTCAACAACTGATATTATGCATGCTGAAGCAGACAAACTGATCACTTGTGGTTGTGTGTTTACATTCTTTATTTAACAAAAATAATATAATAAAAAATAAAACTTGTTGCCAAAAATAATAAAATAATAAACAAGAACTGTTTACTAAAATAATATAATAACTAGAAATAAAAATCATTGGCTAAAATAATGAAATAAGAAATAAAAGTTATTTGCAAATACTCTAGAGTTATAATTTTACACTTATTGCAGTTGTGGTTATATTCTAATTTATTTAAAATTAAATGCAGTCACTTTGGATTTTACGTATTTGCTATTTATTAAAGCACACTTTTAATAAGACAAGATATGAAAGCTTTTTGCTGCCTATAACTCGCAAGAAATGCATTTCCATTTCTTTCCAGATGAATGAAAATAAAAGATAATGATGGATGAAAATGACAAAAGTACAAAAATCTGACATTTCTGAGACCATAAACAAAAAATAATGAGATGATTGATAAAATGTAAATGTAAGCTGATTGCAAATAAATTAAAAAAAATGAATGCAAATTTAGTAAATTGTCTGCTTAGGGTCTGTATATGTAAATGAAATGACTTTTGCTGCTTAAATCTGTACCTAAATTTAGGACTAAAATACTATAAATGTTTAATGTAGTAAGCTAGTTCCAGTTACAGGTGTGCAATAAATTAATGCAAACTTATAATTGAGTTCTGACATTTACCAAGTTAATTGTAGAAATTGGAAAGTAAAAGAGTGAAACAAAGAAACGATATATAAAATAAATACCAAATATATTCACATATAAGATTAATCCAGCTGCATACAATAGATACCCCAATCTGCCATCACATAATGTTACAGGGTTTGGGTTGTTTGTTTTACTGATTGCTCCGAACAAACCCCATAGACTCAGATATGCTGGTGAAGTATGCAAAAGAAGATCTGTGCCTGTGCATTTTGACTGGGCTTATAAATGAGTATATATGGTATCTTCAGAATCATCAGATGCATATTAGATGAATTTTATGATTTGTCTAAAGATAAATGTAATGTTTTTGTGAGAAAAAAAAATGATGTTATGATAAAATTAAAGGATATAATCCAGGCAACCATATTTATTTGATATAAGTGTTGTTTGTATATAATTTGGTGATATCTGTCTATTCAAGATCATTACGTAATCTGAAGGTAGTCAACCTATGTGAACATTATTAGAAGATATCACATGAATAAACTTTGTTCTTGTTATTACTTCCCAAAATATAAGATATTTATGTACAAGCAACATTAGAAACATTTCTTTTATGAATTGATCACTTTTAAATGATTTTTTAATGTTGATTTTCCCGGGTTTTTCTTCCGCCAAGTATATTGGCCGTCATTTAAAATCGACCATGTTCAGAAAATTATTAAACCGACAACAAGAACAATTAAAAGCTATTATGAATTCAGTGAGAAACTAATATGTGATTCTGATAAAAGGGACCCGTTTGTATTATGCTTGTATTAACCATATCTTTACTAGCATTCATAATTGTGTAAATGTGGATGATGATATTTCTACAGATGCTTCAACTCGGTTGGTGTTATTATATGCAAACGATGCAGAATTGTTTGCAAAAATAAATTCATAACAAATCATGCTAAATAATTTGGAAGCATACACCCCTTCTAAGAACCTTAAGGTTTACACTAGTTAAACGAACATTATGATTTTTGAGAAAGACAAATAGATCTTTTTAAATCTATAAATAGTTTTAAGTGGTGCAATTTTCCAAATTGTAAATTCATTCAGCATTTATGTATGCTTTTATGCAAAAACGGTTCAGGCTACGAACCCAAAAGTATTAAAGTGCTTAACGAGTTTGTCTTTTTTGTAATTGAAACGAAGCTGTTGAATCCACCGATCTACTTGTAAGGGATGATTTAATTTTTTTTTATACTCTCGCTGGACCTGTACTTAATTATGGGTCAGAGATATGTAATTTCCATTCAGGAAAAGACGATGAATAAATGCATACAATATTTTGGAGACGATTATGAAGGATAAAAAAGTCTACTAATCTGGATGTTGGTGGTGGTGCCCTAAGGAGATAAGTTTTGTAGAAAATGAGAAACATACTCGCTTCAAATTTTTTTGAATTCATTTTTGGTTAATAGCGAAAGCTTGATTTGTTTAACACTATATTATTAAAAACTACGCTGGTAACTGTAACGTTTATAATGGGGATCTATACTCTGTTGCTTATAGAACAATCAATATACTTTCGTTACCTTTTATCAGCTGTGTGACTCGTTTGGATCCTCACGTTTTAGTTATAAATTTATATTGCGCTTTAATGCTAAAGAAAGTCTGTACGCTTCGATTTGTGCTCCGATTTACTAATTGGAGGGTAGCGTGGAAACTATTTATTTTAATTATGTTCAACACGACGCATTTAAGTGCTGCGATAACAATCCATGATAACTGACTTATCCTGATGCTACTGACTGACGATGTGAGAGACACTATATAGATGTTTATTAATTAGAGACGTTAGCATTGGAAACTATATGATACTACCCTACTTTGCACGGCATATATGTGTACCTACTCCCTTCCCTACTGTCCATTCCTCTAAGTAAAGAAAAGAAAAACACTTTTGATTTGTTATGTTCAAGCAATTCGACTGCTCTGTATATTTTTTCACATACTGGATCTGCCAAAGAGAATAGATCGAAATTTTCCACGATATGATCCAGTCAACGTGATCTGATACAAATGCGCAGAGATGACGTACAAAGGCCTAGATGACTCAAGGTTAGAACAAGCTTTCCAGCGGCAATATATTTGGAAAGCGTATGAGCTGTCTCAGTTGAAGGATTTGGCATTTCAGTTCAAAATGGCTAGTATTTCACATGTATGGTTATATTTAGTACACAAAGGCCGAGGGTAACCGACTGAAGCCATAACATGACAGCATTACCACAAAAATAATATATTATATGTTGGTCTCATGTGGTAGGTACGTCCACTTGCAGATTCCTACAAAATAATACTAGTCACGAAAGTTGATCACGAACCCGTATTTCTCGTGTTTTCTTGAGGTAACACGTTTGATTTCTAACGAATATAATTGCTGTATCCCTTTTTGTATTCCACATTTATCAATGTATCTTATTTTCTAACGTACTTATATTTATTAGAAAAAATAAATGTAACTTTCTGTAGCAAACACTATTAATGTTTCTTTAATCGTATTCCACGTATTTGCTACTTATATATAGCAGAATCTTTAAGGTACATTAGCCGATAGGCCTTTGCAAACATGAATGCCAAAGTGAAATAAAACATATTTACCATTATGCTATATAAATCAATATAAAGCAACATTTTTATGTGGCGTAAGTTCAAATTATCCCATTCTCTTTTGCAAAAACTCAGAATAGCTGCCTCCACCCTTTTGTCGTAGAACTTCAGATTTTGGGCCCCTTCTTAAATGGCACCATCCCCACCTTGACATTGCAGGGGTCGTATGGGCTGTAGTTAGACCCCTGGTATCTTTAAAGAACACGGTGTAATTGAAAACGCAAAATTATGAATCATATTCCAAATATTACAAGTATGCGTCCACATATAACAGTATGACTTTTTTTAAAGCTGTATTAATTACTTCGTATAAATTAATTGTACAATCTGAAAACGACACAAGAAGACATGAAAATAGGACAGTTAAAGTAACAACTGTAAAAATATATAATTATGATTATTTGCAGCAGCTAACTGAAAAGCTAGTTGAAAAAAGTATTTTTTGTTCAATATCCAATATGTTCATTGAAAGCTTGTTGTGTGAACTAATGTAAAATCAAAAAGATATAAATCATAAATTTGATTAAATCTCGTACAATCTTCTGGTTATTACCCAATAACAGAACTATAAATTCGGACATTTTTGAACGCTTCCAGCAATATTTAGGTATATATTTCCTTCTGTATTCCATGTAACCCTAAAATTATAATGCAAAATCATTGCATTTAAAAAAAAGACATGTTCAATTTTCATAGGATACCGCTTGATATTCTTCCTTACAGAACTGTTAGAAAATCTAGTTTCGAGTAGCAACGACTATTGATTTTTTTTACCGTATTACCAGCTCCTCAGTGCTAATAAGTCAAACTGCTGTTGACAACTGCCTCGAGGAAGTAATTTTCAACAAAGATCTAATGTAATTATCAACCTTGACAGATTATTACGTGTAATGCAACCTGGCAAAGTCAAATTGTCTTGATCGCTTCTTTTGATGAAGCACGTGCGATTCACGTGGGCGTCGGGGATGGAAACAAGAGCATAACATCTTGCGATCAGAGTTATTTATATTCAGGTCTTTTAATCAGTTTTATTTTCATACATTTGTAAACGTATTCACTCAAACTATGAACATTGACGTTTAATGTCAGAACTAAGTAGGCTGTTTGGCTTTAAAAATTGACTCTCATCTTCGTGTATACATATAAAGAGAAAAATAATGAAGCCTCGTTTTTGATCGGCGAGTTAATGCGATAAAACGTTTTCCATTTTAATAGCGTCCACTGTAAAACTTGTCTATTCAGGAATCAAACTGTCCTGTCACTAGTTGTTAATTGTCTCTGGCTGGAATAAATTATTACTTGAAGTTTCTAATACAGTTTACACAAAAATGCTCCAGCAACCTGATCTAAATATCAAACGTAACATGTGTTTCGCATATAGTATCTTTGTCTTCGTTGTTTTCATTGCCACACCCAGAAACCAGTGTGTATTAAATTGCTTATTCCTGTAAGATAATGCCATAAAAAATAAATGTACATTTAAAATCTCTACAAATATCTATGACAATGATTCACTGTATCAGTCTATCGTCAGACTACGAGGAGTTGGGAAGTGAGGTAGTACAATAAATAATACTGTTACATAGGATTGTCCTTGTATTGGGCGCAGGGGTATTTGTTATATTATTTTATTGACGCCAGTTTATTACATATATGAACTATTTCCACTATACCCAGTGCGAATATAGAGTTATCATTTCGATTTTAAAGGTAAAAGGTTACCGAAACACTTATTGATCAATTTAGTCTGCATTCATTTTTTGACGTGGAGTTGAGTGTTGTCTTCTATTCAGCATGGAAATCGTCTGATTTAGATGTGATTTACTGTGATTTCAAGGACATTTGGAAACATGCCGATGATGGGGTAAGTTTCATCAAAATATATTTATCACAATTTTCTCTATTATGCATGAGCTGTACAATAATTCTCAGTAGGTAACTAGAAATGAAAATGTATAAAAACTACACAATACATTTGAATAAAGCCGGCTTTCTCTCGACATGGCTTGATGTTATTTAAGATGTACAGATCGATTGTAAAATCTAGCGTTGATGCAGGAAACGTTCTATTGATTATTCACGTGATCTTTTCAAATTACACCAACTCATTTTGTATTTCCAAAATAGGAGAAATATGTCATCTTCACCACAAACGATTAATTATTCATAAAACTTTTCACACGATAATTGATGCATCAAGAGTAGTTATGGGGGGACACTCGGGTAGTAAATGAGCTTCTCTGGGGAATGAAAAAATCCACTCTTCGGCCATCTTAGCTTGAGTCGGTTGGGGAGTGGGGTTGGGGATTAAATTTAAAAAAAAAATAACATTTGAGGCTAGTCTGGCGGTTCTGGACACTGACCCCAATCCATATCTTTATCACCATATGATGTTTTAGCTTTGAGCGGAGTTAGTAGATAATCTATCATATCTATGTGAAACCGAGTCATAATTAAAATAGTTATACTGAAAGGGAATAATCTGATCGAGACTGAAAGTAATTTTAGAACTGTGAAACTGATACGGAGACTCAAAATTAATTCCGAATATGTTATTTAAATGGCCAATATTTAAAAAAATACAATATTATAGAACTGAATTAGAATTTTGGAGGGGACTAAAATGAGTTCGGAACATTTTACTCAAATGTCTGGAACTATAAACAGTGTTAATGCAAAATGAAGGACTATGTTTTTTTAAATGGCAAGGACTAAAAGTATTAACCATTAATAAAATTAAGAATCTATTGCGGCAATTAGCTAAAGGTAAAGAAAATATTGACAAATTAAAAGTTACTTTTTAAGCTGTAAAAAAATTAGCAAATATTTTAAACCAACTGAAACAAATATTTAGGAAAATATGCACAAAACAAAAATTACAACAAGTTTTAATAGAAACTACAACAAAAAGAAAATATAAGAAACAAAAAGAGCTGTAACAAACAGTTTCAACTTTTCCCTTGGAGCAAACTTATTCACTATAAAAATAGTAATAAACACCAATATTACAAGCCAAGAGTTGGTTTGCAATATTGAATAATATTTTCATTTCTAGAACATGCCGGGCTTTGAGAAGGGGCGTATCATAATAATCATCTTTAATGACCAGGACTATTTTATGTGTCATCAGTAGTACATTGTTATGTATGGTTTGTGATTCTATTACGTCTACGGGACTACCGGATCTTGTTTGGTGTTTAGGCAGAGGTGTTGGTGCTGTCAGACATTTGAGTTGTAATATAATGCGAAGTTGCTAAACAGCTCACTGATAAAACACAATACTCCGGCCTTCTCTTTAACAGCTCCAGTTTTACGTGACCTTATAATTCTCTTTAGTAGTGTAAAATTTTTAGGGTTTATTCCACGTTGTCTTTTTGATGCCACACGTATTTCTCCGTTTGCATTCCTATCTACATTTTAACACACTTGTTAATGCAGTCTTGACTTAATTTCGATATTTTCGACGGGTAGCATTATCATTATGAATGCAAGTTCTATTCCTGCCTTATTATTTTCTGCCTAGTTCTTTTTTCCGCGAAGCAATTGTTAACATTTTAATTATTTTCACAAATATGTACGATTCAACGTATATAAAACTCACAACTGGTAGAGAGATCGATATTCAAATATTTAATATCGAAATCACTGCTAATTGCACAATTTTTCAGTAATTTCGCTACGATCCCTGCAGTGTGACAGTTTTTAGTGATGTTCTAGCACTGGAGCATCGTGCCACAAACATGTAGCATGTCCCACTCAGTCACATTATACTGACATCAGGCCCCATCAGTTCTATCACTAACCTCTTAATGGTGAGCGCCTACCGAGGCAGCTGTTAGTACCAATTTTATAAGTCTTTGGTATGACTCGGCCGGGGTTCGAACCCATGACCTCTCGCTTCCGCTGTAACCTCTAGGCCGCCAGAGTGGTGATGAAGTTTAGTTTATACAATATTGTAACAATCAGAATGAACACTATCGCTATTTCTAAACAAAATATCTCGTCAACCTTTATACTGTCTCCATTGTACACAAATTCTTGTGTAACCTGTATTGAATCCAATACAACAGAAACCGGGGCCCCGAGTAGCCGAGTGATCTAAAGCGCTCACCGTTGTGTGACAAAGCTTGCCACTCGCTTCTCGTAGGTCGGTGGTTCTTTCCGGCTTTTTCCGGATTCTTCCTCAACCATTGATATTGGCAGCCATTTATAGCATATATTGTGCTGAAAAATGGCATTAGACCCTAAAGGAGCGACAAAATAATTAATGATGATTTATATGGCTACACAAATACAGTATAAAACAATGCTTACATGACTGATGCATATGGAATTCTAAGGGAAGTTAATTGTAGCTTGAGAACTTGGCAATAACCCGTTTTGCAGTCAATACATTGTGCATCAACGAGATAGTGTCTGCACTTTCATTTGACATCGGGTCGATTAGAAAAGAGAATTACTGCCTGGTGTAGTGTCTGTTTCGTGAGATTTTTGATTAAAAATGCAGACTATTGATGCCATACTTGTATCGTAATTGTACATTTTAACATCGACATGCAAATTGCAGCACTCGCTCTTCCAAGTAGTTAAGATATTTTGTAGAGGCGACGGTGATGTTGAGAAATATTGGCAAGCTTGCTGGTTGAACCCCCACTAGCATAACCTTAATGATGTATAAAGCATTTAAGTCAAACATATTTCTTGAATTCTTAGGATTTACCGACATCCGTAGTTGTTTGTTTGAGGATAAATACCCAATTATTTTTCTATTTGAATTGATGCAAAACTCTTCAACAAACAATTTCAGGGAGGAAAAGAAAATGTTCGTTTTGAAAACAGAAGTCAAATGAAACTTTTAAGCATTTAGTATGATGCTAATTTTAATTCGTACTAATTGCCAGGGTTTACTGGGTTTACTGAAATAAGTAAACTATTTGATAATCATCTTCATTTAAAACTATTTTACATAGACGGTGGCAGAAGACGTACTTAAATATAAAAGTCTTTTGATAACTCCGGAGTTCAAAGATGACGTTTACCTTTGAGGGCCAAAGTAAGCGATCTCTGTGTATATTTGTATGCATGATATAAAGTTAAAGACAGTCATGTTTCCAAACGAAATGAGTATTTTATTCAGTAACAAATGTTGTTAGCTACATTTAGGATGTTTACTTGTGATCTTGTATGGAAATTGACCAGCATGTTGGTCTCTAAGCCTTTTTTTTAAAATTTTGACATGGCGGCTTGGGTCAAAATAAAAAAAAACAAGGCTTAGAGACCAACTTGCTGGTCTAGTATGGTAATTAATTCTAAGTAATTACTTGAGCAATTGTATCATTTCCGGTACAGGCATTCTGTAGTACTAAATGCAACAATACTATGAAGGCTAATGTAGCTGAAAACAGAAGAAAGTTGATTAAAATGTAAAATCTGTAAGTGTGTGTGACTTGGATTTTAAACCTAGCTTTAATAATTTTCCAGTCATATCGCTATGTTGTTTGCATTGAGGCAGTTTATAGTGATGTCTAGCACTGGGACATCATGCCCCAACCAGGCACATTATTCTGAAACCAGGCCGACATGTCCTAACACAAACCTCTTAATGAGCGCCAAGCGAGGCTTCTGCTAGCACATGTTTATAAGCATTTGGTATTATTCTGCCGGGGTTAAAATTCTGAAATATAGAAAGTGACATGTTTCTGATAATACTTCATTTATCAAAAAAGATAGTTGTTGCACCTTTCTCTTACCTCTGGTCAATTGATAAAAGAGAAAGCACATTACGTTATCTTATCGACTTCTTGAGATTATTAATGAAATGGCCATATATCGATGTCTTCATTAAAAAATTCATTGATCAACGACTATATAATACATTCTGCGTACTTAACTGGTAATTTACTGTTTTTGTGGAGGCTGGCGCCGCTTGGTGTCCGTTACAATGCTAGTTCTGACCACAAAATATATTGTTTTTGGTGTTATAAAAAATTTATTTAAAAAAAATGAAGACAATATTATGGTAGGTTCATTTTCCAGCAAAAACCAACAGTAGGCAAAAAAAAAACTGTTTTCTGTGCACATATAGTGACTGATGTATTTTACAGGACTGCAAAGTAAGTTTTAAATTCACACGTTTCAATTCAACATCTATAAATAAAATGCTTCTTCTATATTGATTAAAATCTGATTTTACAATTAGATTTTGACAAATTAAGGCTGTATCTGTATGTTTATATATAGAAACGCACGTTGCTCTCTCTTTACCTTGACTTGTGTGTGGATACGATATACAGTCAACATATCAGGCGGTTTACTTTCCAAATGAGGTCAAGTGGTCTAAAGCGCTCACCATTCCGGAGTACTGCCATCTCAACCTCAGTCTACGTGGGTTCGAGTCTCAGGCTTGGCAAACGTGGGTACGCGAGAAAGCCTGCCAGTAGCTTCTCGTGTGTCGGTGGTTCTTCCCTGGGTTTTCCAGGCTTCTTCCTCCATTCGTTGTACTGGCAGCCATGTACAGCCTATCACGTGCTGAAAAATGGCGTTAAAAACTACGAAAATAACAATATTTCAAACGGCTTACTGTAGAGATATGAACGCCACTGGAAGTGAATGACTTACGCTCGTGGACTGCTTACTTTCGAGATCTTAGATTATAAAAAATTATTATAGCATTCAGTGAAATTAGTTTCCAGTATTTTCCTGATACTTCCAGAAACCATACATTCATTCAGGATGGTACACATTTTTAATGTTATGAATCGTTCCCGCGTTTCAAAACACACACACACACACACACACACACACACACACACACACACACACATATATATATATATATATATATATATATATATATATATATATATATATATATATATATATATATATATATATATATATATATAATACACATGCTAGCATTTACAAATGAGTTGAGATTGACTACAAGCAACTGTGTATTAACGGGATGAATCATTCATATCTCTGCACAGTCTGTCTGCAACAAAATGTAGTTGGCTACTTTTTGTCGCGATTCGCAATACTTCCTCCAAACTGATTATCTACTTCTTGTATTTGTTGAGCTTCTATTTTCATGCATATTTGTTAAACAAATATAAGACACATTTATAATCTGAATATGAAAGGCTTTTTAATGAAGGAAGAACTACACTACGAACATGATATGATTCTTGAGCACTGAACGCGCAGACATTCACTTGCTGGAGAGTGCATTTCAACAATTAGGGAATATCAGGTAAGCGAAATGAGGAACCAGCAAGATATTATTAGGACAGTTAAATGTATTTACAGTTGATCTAATTCGTTAATATGCTTTTATGAACATTAATACCGATCATAATATTGTTTATTATCTTTCATTCCTCTCATTTCCTAATTTCGTTGGTCGGATTGTTGAGAAATTGTATCATCATTCATTGGTCCATAGACATCGTCGTATGACAAAGGTTTTAACCAACGATGAGAGAGGGGGGGGGGGGGAGAGAGAGAGAGAGAGAGAGAGAGAGAGAGAGAGAGAGAGAGAGCACTTAAGGGATTTTAAAAAAAGGGATTTAAATGAAATTGTGTACTATGTCTAATTATTGTAATATTTATTTCTCGTTATTTTCTAATGTCGATAATAATTCATCAGTGGAAATTCACCACTGATCTAGCTTATAGCCAACCATTCTATCAATGTCTATCCATGAGTAATAATGCACCTCGGGCGGATCACAGTTGGAATAAGATCACTGTTGGACTATTAGATTTCGTCATACCAGCACTTTAAAAGACATTTCACGTTTATTGCATTAGATTCAAATGTAAAATATAACTTATTATGGTTTGATATCTTCCTTAAAGTCTGTATCTATCATCACAAACTTCCTTTTCAACGTATCAATATTTTAGCTTGAGGTATAGGAATTTATACTTTTAACAAATTATTTAGTTTTTCAGGATAATCTAATTTTAATGTTGTAAAAGCTGATTAAAGACAAATCTTTATTTGTGATTGTTCTTGTCTGATATTTATATATCTTGTTGGTTGGTATTTTAAGAATTTTTTCAGAATAACTTTGTAACCTTATTATCTTTCCATTTATTTCCCCAGACTCATTCTTATTCAATATATTAACCACTCTATCATAAATATGCATATAAATCAATGTAGGATGTTAACCACACTTCTTATTCAAGCGATATAACTTGATATATCTATCGCTAGTTTTGAACAAAACTCAACATATATCTTTAAATTACAATAGTGTATTACATATCCATTTTTATTTTTAACGTGCACCATAATTTGTGTACTGATAACTTTGTTCCTTTGTCATTAACTATAATAGTATTCTCTGTGTTGTGATTGACCGTTGTCCGTAGTTGAGGGTAGAAAATCTACCTGACTACTGTCATGCTTTGTCTTGTTTGTAAGTTATACGTAGATGTTTACTTGGGTTGAAGTTCAAGCCCTACCCTTTTTTATGACCTTAGAAGCTTTTAGAAATTAATATGTTTACGAATTTGATGGAAAATTTACCACAACCTGGTCATCTGATTGTTTCCTGTTTTTATATACAAGTTGTGATGGACAAAATTATCATTTCCTATTCTAACAAAATGTCGTTATGGAGCCATTTTTTGTTGTATTCAGTTATTTTTGGAGAGGAAATCTTAACTTAAATTATTTACTGACGTTTGAACTAAACCATCTTTTTTGATTATTATGAATTCATTAAAAGACATTCTGGATCATGTCATTGTAAAACAGCAAAAATACTATTGCTGCGACGTTACATACAAAACCATTGGTACATCGGCACATTCAAGGCATGGAATTCATTTAGAATATTACATATATTTCGACTTGTGACAAAACTGTTAGGGTTATTTGTAATTTAATTAATAATATCTTAAGTTCTTCTCAAGTTCTATTTAATAAATTAGAGGTTTAAATTATTTGTTGCATTTTATTAAACTTGTTTATTTCGCTTTTTCTGTTACTTAGTTGAAAACCATAGGTTCTTAGCATCTCTCAATGTAATACGTCTGGTTCTTGTGGAGTTGTTCTAGAGTTACGATAAGTCTTTTAAATAGTCAAGTACATGTATCGGTACCCTTAACTCTACTTCTGAGAAAAAACTCACGCTTAAATCATGTTTCCAGTTCATAAGATATTCTTCTATAATTTGTATCTGCTGCTTGATTGCTCGCATAATGTTTTTCAGACATAAAATGTCACGTGTTTCAATCATATATATATATATATATATATATATATATATATATATATATATATATATATATATATATATATATATATATATATATATATATATATATATATATATATATATATATATATATATATTAATTCGACATTTCGTCATATCCGTCATCTTTAATCTGAGTGTCTTCAACAAGGTATTACTCATTATTAAAAGGTTGATCAACACGATGGTATTTATGATTAATGGTAGGTCAAGAAGGTATTGAATACGATTTACCTTATTATATCCTTTTTGTATCATCCTGATAACATCTCTCATTCCTGAATTCATCATTATGAACTCAACAAAGTCTGTACATAATTTATTGTCATTTTCCTTTCTCTTTTTCAAATAAGTCACCTAACAAAGTCGGTACTAAATTTACAAATTAATGAAAGAGCCAAAAAAGCAGCATGATGGATAAGAATTTTCAAACAAAACATTTATTTTTTAAATAATTTTTCGAAGAAGAAGGCATTGTATTAAAATTTGTTTATAGCAAGTAAAAGACGTTGAGTTTTTTTTTGTTTCTTTTTTATAAAAAAAAGATCTCCGATCTGTCATGCAGTGTATGTTTCATTTTCACGCCAAACGCATATGGCTGATATTTGTTTAAAAAATCCTTTCAAATAATTGTTTATACAGAAACGACATTCGGACTGAAATTTGTTGCAAATATAATGGACATCCCCATATTCAAAGGTAAGATACCGCGATTTCTTGTTATCCTTTGGATTCATGTTGGAGAAGAGAATATAGCATGTGCTGGGGTTGCATGGATGTTGAATCCAAGACAATAAACTCCAAGTCAAGGCATTACAATTTTGTCGACGCTTTGCGAGCAGAAAATATAATATAGCACAATATTGTTAATAGTGATCAGCTGGTATGGGCATGACTATCTGCAGTTCATGAATGAAACACGGGGAAACAGGATTCGCTTATTCTCACTTCCATTAATAACACGAATTCTTAGACGAATGGGGGCAGTATACCCATATATGTGAGTTATAGTTATTGTATAGTTCTTAAAATTTTTACAGCTGAATGACTATGAAAGTTCCTCTATCTCTCTGACGCCAGATTAAAAGCGATGTGATATGAGCGAAATCAAGTTAGTTACTTATTCCTTATTCCTTATTCCCGATTCAATAAGGAATAAGTAACCAGTTACTTATTCCCGATTTAACCAATTTTACATACATTTGATACTTATTCCTTATTCACATCCAGTGAACTATGTATTCCTTATTCCCAATTCAGTTTGTAATTGTTTACTATTTAGTTATTACCGATGAAAGCTCTCCAGGGCATGCATTTGTTGTTATTCTAACCCAGCTGGAGAAATAGAAGTGTTCGTTTGGTTACAGCCCTATTAAGCTAGGCCTAATAAAGAGAGATCACAGTCTATGTTTAGGAAGAGATTATGATGTTGGTAGTTATAAACGTTTAGTAATTTGAGATCTAATTAGTTAGTTGTGTTAGGTGTTTGGGTCGTGTCTTGTGTTGCATCGCGTGAAGTAATACTATTCGGATTCGCAAAGCTTACTAAGTACTCAAGGAAACGTGAAAACAACAACAACAACAACAACAAAAAAGAACCCAACAACATACAAGTATGAAATTGGAGAATTCTCTTGTTCGTCAGGACTTCTTTCGTAGGTGGACCCTATTTTCTAGAGATACAATATCCATGGAGGCATCATGTCAAGACTATACAGAGGGGACGTAATGGACCACATATATATAATCTTACGACATGTGATCTGCTTGAGGTCCTTTCTTTCTTGTGCTTAGAGAAATCTATGGGTTTAAAAAGCCTTCAGTTGATATCGACAAGATATTATTGTCGAACCGCATGTGCTGTATCCCCCCCCCCCTTAAAGTAGCCCCAATGCTTGGAAATCGCTTAAACAAATTCATTTAATGAATTTGGCTTATGTTGGAACAGAATCATGAATATAACATATCCAGCAGAAATTGCAATCGAAATCGTTGAGGTACGGGTTTAATTCGCACTAAGTATTATTGGATTTGACTCACACTAAGAATGTTTCATACACGTACCCGTTTGCTTGTTTACCCAGTTCCACGGACTTCAAGACTACAATTTATGTCAACTGAAGGCTTTTTAAACCCGTAGATTTCTCGAAGCACATTATGAACACATAAGAGAAATCTCCAATTTCACACTCGTATGGTTTTTTGTTTTTGTTGTGGTTTCACGTTTACTTGAGTCATTAGTAAGCTTTTTGAACACAAATACTAATACTATTTTGCGCCAAGCACAACAGGACGCGACACCAACATATAACATAACTAATAATCCTATCTCAAATTACTAATTTTTATATATACCCATCAATATCCTAACCCCTTCATTCATAAAGTCAGTGATTTGTCTCTAGTCAGCTTTATATAGCTGACTTCAAAGAACACTTTTATTTCTCTAACTGGATTAGAACAACACCAATACATGCGATGAAGGACTTTTAATTTTCAATAAGCAAGTTATAACCAATTTCTTATGGAACTATGAATAAAGAATGAAAACCAACTGGATGCGAATAAGGAATAAGTAACCAAATGCATGCAGAAAATGTTGAATCGGGAATAAGTAACTGGTTACTTATTCCTTATTCAATCAGTAAATGGTTACTTATTCCTTATTCAATCTGGAATAAGGAATAAGGAATAAGTAACCAACTTGATTGTCATTTGTGATATGCTCCAACGGGGAATTGGTATGGCTGTGACTATTATTTTGACAGTTATTTACAAAGCGATTGGACAGATTATTGGAACCTGATACCGATTTGGTACGGATAATGGGGTGTTACGAAACACCCAAATCCACTAAAATCCACACCAAATCCACTAAAATCCACCCCAAATCCACTAAAATCAACCCCAAATCCACCCCAATCCACTAAAATGAACCCCAAATCCACCCAAATCAACCCCAAATCCACCCAAAATCACCCCAAATCCATCGAAATCCACTAAAATCGACCCAAAATCCACCCAAATCCACCCAAATCAACCCCAAATCCACCCCAAATCATATATATATATATATATATATATATATATATATATATATATATATATATATATATATATATATATATATATACTAGTTTTACGTGGATTGCGGGATTTGATCCCCGAAGTCGGGTTACGGGAAGGCAGTGTTCTAATGTAAATTACAATACAATAACTAATCATACAATAACTATGTATATGTTCAAATTCAATATGTATACTTATTTGTTAACCCTATTCATGTTTTACTTAGTGGGCAGGTATATAAATCTCGTGGGCAGTATTGACTTTTGATTACTCAATACCAAGTACTATACATAGCATTCTTCCCACTAGAATGAAATGTATAAAAGTTCTGCCCACATATACAGTGCATTTATTCAAAGTTCAGACTACTGACGACGTGATATTTTGATACCTTAGATGCTCTATTATACATGCAGTCTGAAATATTTATTCCTCACATGAACAAAATTAGGTTAGGAATACGATGATTCTAACTTATTAGAAAGTGATACATAACACAAACAATAGTATATGTTATCCATCTGACCTTCATGAACTTGTATGGATGACATAATCCTAATTCCGATGACAACCAAATCAAAATATATTTTAAAATCTAAAAAATCAGCCTTACTTGGAATATTTTTAGGCAAATTTTGTTTGTGATGGCTATTTGCAACCATTCAGCAATCAGGTAGAAAAACATTTTTACATCTCGAGATAATGCAATGGTAAAATTAAAACAAAGAATTGAAGGAAATATTTATCATTACATGATCTACAAATTATTTTTGGTCTCAATGAAATGCGAGTGAGATATATAATTTTGACATCTTCAAACAACCACACTATTTAATGTTTTCAAATTTTTAGGAAAAGTTTAATCTGATGTATTCTAGTAAATACTTGTTGCTGCCACCAAATGAGCTATTTACCTTTTCTTTTAAGGGGGGGGGGGGGGGGGAGTGCCCGAGTGGCCGCCATGTATAGCCTATGGTGTGCATAAAAATGGCGTTAAACCTAACAACAATTTTTAGAGGTGTGGGCTTGAGGGCGGGGTACGCACCAGATATATGGCTGAATAGATGCACCTTCCACAAACCTTGTATCCCAAAATATAAAAGTGTTTTATGTGTGTTTCTATCCCCCGTAGGTATGTATATTTGTACTTTTTATAAAAAGAATTTCGCACAAAAGTTTGTTTGTGAGAATTGTGTGGGGTATTTATGCCCCAGTACTATCTAAAAGGTGGGGCCCCGAGTACCGAGTTTTCTAAAGCGCTCTCCGTTACGGATCACTGCCATCTCACCTCTGTCTGCGTGGGTTCGAGTCAAAGATTCGACAAATGTAGTTATGTGAGAAAGCTTGCCAGTAGCTTCTCGTGGGTCGGTGGTTCTTTCCGGGGGGTTTCCCGGGTTTTGCAGTAAATTGGTAACTATCGAGAACACTGAGATAGCCACGCGAAATGTTTGGCGATTGTCAGCAGCTTTGCATATCTCGGTTTTAGTCACGTTCATCAACTCGCTACCAGCTTCACATGCATGAAAAACAATTTGTATGATCAACAGTTATTCGTCAGCTAGCTTGAAAAAAAAGCGAGGAGATGATATTGCAGCGAAAATAACAAAACTTCGGGGATTCCATAGGCAAAATATTCGGGAGAAAAACACCTTCCAGGGTATAGTTATTGTGGATCTGGAACCAGGCTCGATATCCAATTCGATGATCAAGACCAGCCCCGACCCGGCGAATATCCAATAAATGCCATTGATAAGGCGTGTCATGCTTATAAAAGAAGCAATCTGCAACACAGACATATCGCAGATGTGAAATTGATTCATGCGTTAAATTCTATCACTGATGAATCCTTCAAACAAAAATTAGCTTCATGGTTGATAAAATATTAATTAATGCTAGGTGCTGATAATTAATAACAGCATGGAATCTATTTATTATTCCCCAAGAGGATACTGAAGGGGTAAATCAGCAATCGATAAACTCGCTAATGCCGCAAAAGTGAAAAATGCCACAGCGGCGGATTGGTTATCTAAACAGGCGATATGGCAGATTTATCTACCACCGCCTAAACAAATTAACTTTGCACATTTGATGTCAGCGTCCCAAATGAAGTTCATCAGGCTGATATATTATTTCTGTGACATGACACTGTTAATAAACAAACATACAAGTATGCGCTAACCGTAGTAGATGTTGCGAGTAGATACAAACAAGCTGAACAATTAAAGACAAAGTCATCAACTAAGGAAGCTTCTGCGTTTGTAAGGATTTATCGACGAGGTCCTCTGCAGTGGCCAAATCTATTACAAGCTTATCCTGGCAAGGAATTTCAGGGTGCGGTGTTATCAACATCGAAGCATCATAAGGTCACCATCAGACGAGGACATACTGCACTACATCGCGATCAGGCAATTGTTGAACTATTTAATCGGACACTTGCTGAACGGTTATTTGGATATCAGTACGCGAAGGAACTTATCCAGGAGACACAATCTCGTGAATGGGTCAAGGGATTACCAGGTGTAATAACAGCGCTAAATAATAAAATTACTCGAACAATCAATATGAAACCTATTAAAAACGCCATGAAAACGAAGAGCAGCAGAGGGGGTGAATCCTACAACATTTCCAGGCGTCGATTTAGCAAACTGAGGCTTCCTCGAAATGCTTAATAGAAGTCTCCATTGGGTAAAACAAAATTAAAAAAAACGACGCCAAACGTCGTTGTAATTCACCCCCTCTGCTGCTATGGATTTAACAATTTATGTAGTTATTGATGAGTTATGAGGGGGTGAATCCTACAACATTTCCAGGCGATTTAGCAAACTGAGGCTTCCTCAAAATGCTTAATAGAAGCCTCCATTCAGCAAAACAAAATTTAAAAAAAAACGACGCCATTTTGGTTGTCACCACTATGTAGTTAACGATGAGGTAACAGACCAACTCTTTTTGCGTCTGATTTTGGTAAACTGAGGCTACCTTGAAATGTTTAATAGAAGCCTCCATTGGGTAAAAAAAATGACGCCATTGATATTGTCGCGTCGGGTTAATAAATTATTTCAAGCGAATATTTGATCGAGTCCTTTAAGACCTTACAAACAGACTAATTCGCAAAACTTCACCTCGTAGATCAATCAAATTATTAGATTGGTCAGTGAGTTTGAAATTAATTCTCGTTAAAGAATCATTATGACATCCCATAAAGACTGGATTAGTTGGGTCCTCAATTATTAGAAATCCTTGAGGAGCTGTTGGTGCAAATGAATATAGAACATATCCCTGCTGAGCCTGATTTGATTGATCAAGATTTATTTGATAGCTGCCTTCGATAACATCACATACTAAATTCAATGCAATCACCGAAGATATATTGACGATGTTCGGAGCGATATGCCTACCACCGCCGTTTGGGTCATTATCATGTTCGAGGATTGTTATTTGTTGTCGTGATAATTCCTTCCAATCATCGTAGATTCTTTTGAATTCAATATCGATTTCATCACTTAGAGATTTTGTTTTAATTCATTGATGTCATACCCAGGAATTTTATGTGTTGGAATATCTTCTACGCGTATCTTATAGTATTTTGCAAAGTCTATTCTATCTTTACCATCTTCGGCATTTAATACTGCTTGAATAGGTCGTGTGCGATGTAATTCTATATCGTGTATAATTTGATTTAATATTTCTATGTATTTCACCGCTTGGGATAAATCTTGAAAACTCTGCCGTAATTTATCTAAATGATTCTTATATTCTTGTTTAAATTTATCAAAATTTTTCGAGATATAACGGAGGAAATATCCGTACCCTCCTTCCCCCCTTCATTTGAAAATGTCAATTGCCTTCCTTGTAAATAATACTATCTGTTAAAAAATTATTTATAGGATTCCTTTTGGTTATTTCAAAGTTAAAATCATGATATGATCTATTGGTTGTAATATAATTGGATTTTTGTGGTTTAGGTGGTATAACAATTTCTCGTCTAAAGAGTAGTTCAGGCCAACCTAACACTGACTGATCGAACTGTTATAAATATCTACAACATACCCGGGAGAATTTATCTCGATCGCAGATGACAGCGGCGGCTCGTGAACTGTTATAGCGATTTTCGATTCTTTCCCAGTAATTGATTTGATTCTACGCGCTAATTCGTTATTGATTTGTTCAATTTGGTATGACCCTTTTGGCAACGAGACAACGTTCCAGTCTGGAGTTCCGTCTTTGAGATTTTTCCACGCAAACACTAAAGAATTATTCGGTTGTTGACCACCAAATGCTACTGATCTAATATTAGGCCAACTGTGATACACCCGTAGTTTTGCCAGCGCGATTTCCTTCACTGGAATCGGAGTTGGGAAATTCACGCTAAATTCGGGATTCGTTGATGTTATTGATATCATGCTTGTCCTCACCGGTGTTGTATTTTCTACTATTTGTTGAAGTAGTTCCTGCGGTGTTGTCATTATTATTATTATCACTGTTGAAATTGTTTCCATTTTCCAATTTTAACATCGTTGACTCGTACAATTGAACCATCGCCGAAAACTCGCTATCTGATATTGTTGTATCATCCAACGACAATAATATCATTGATGATAACTGTGAGTACGCGGCAGATGCAATATAAAATTTAATTACATAATCGTGTAGTTTACTCTGGCTACACGATGATAATTTTTTTGTGACCCCTGTTAATATACCAGCGATTGTAGCCATCGCGGATATACAGATTGGAACAACGACTGGAGCAATCATTGTAACTGAAGATAGTATTATTTTAGCAGCTGTGATTACTCCAGATACCGAGGACACGGTAACATCAACCGCGGTTATTCTTCGTCGGTATTTTGTTTATTTTTATTTGATATTCCTCGGTGAACGTTTTGAGTTTAGATTGGAATTCTTTGACCTGATCATAGCGATACTGAGATACCGAAGGTATCGTCGATGATGAAATCATCGCTGTTGTCATTTTTTTTTTAACGCGTTAGTGTTTTTAATTGAAACTGAGAATCAGTTTAATTATTTACTCAAATCTGCTACGAACTCTACATACCACGTTGTTGAAACCCTGGCTAAATTTATATCAGTGGATGTTATTGTGAACTTTTCAGTTATATCCTTGTCGATGATTGTTGATATCGTATTATTAACTCCAGATGAACTACTCGATGAAATATTGAATTGAATCGGTGATACTATTGTTAATCGATAAATACCATTGACGGTTGCAGTGATACTTAGTATATTGTCTGTAGGAGTCCACGCAAATGATCCACGCTGAATCGTGTATACGATATTGTTGGTTTTCTCATGAGGAATTTTTGTTTTTTCAATAACGCTTATCATCCTCGCTGCATCAACTTTCATTACCTCGATGAAGTTTTTCATCTCATCGATGGATTTCTTAATATCAGGTAGTTTTATGTCTATTTTATCGAATGTGGTTCCAAGAAATTTATCTATAATGTTTTTAGGAAGTATTGAAAACTGTTTTATATGCTCTTCATATCGGGATTGAAATGCTGCAAATTCCAACATAGAATTTTTTTTATCTCTGTGAGTTTTGGTGTGGTTACACGTGGAACGCCAAAGAAGTTATTTACAACGTCAGCAGCAGAGAGGGTGAATCGGACATGTTTCAAACAAAAAATCGATTTTAACTCTCAAAATGGCAAATAGAGCCTTCCTACGAAATCTCGTATTACCCCCCCCCCCCCAAAAAAAAGTCTCCATTTGCCAAATGGGGACCTTAGTGATTTTTGTCCTTGCAGGGGCTTCGAAATGCCTCCTTTGGGTTAAAAAACTCACCCCGTTGATTTCAACCGAATATTTTATCAAGTCCGATACGATATCGTGTTCGAGGGTCTTAGGATTTCACAAACAGACTAATTTGTAAAACCTCGCCTTCTAAATCAATCAGATTATTAGACTGGTCAGTGAGTTTGAAATTAATTCTGGTTAATGAATCATTATGACATCGCATATAGACTGGATTAACCGGAGACTCAATTATTAAAATTCCTGGAGAGGCTATTGGTGCAAATGAATACAAAATATATCCTTGCTGAGCTTGATTTGATCGTTCGAGATTAATTTGATAGCTTCCTTCGATAACGTCACATACTAAATTGAGCGCAATCACTGAGGATATATTCACATTTTGAGGAGCAATATGCCTGCCGCCACCGTCTGGGTCATTATTATGTTTGAGGATTTTTATTTCCGGTGATTTTTTTTTCCATGCATCATGAATTATTTTAAAACCAACATCAATGGCATCACTGAGAAGTCTTTTTAGTTCTGGTACGTTATATCCTGGTAGATTGAATTTGTAGATATTTTCTCTGAGTATACTCATACTTCGTTGCGAATTCTATTTTCGTAATAGGATGTATGTCACCTATTACATCTTGAATGATTTGCGCATTAAATGTTTCCATGTCATTGATGATTTTGTTACATGTTTCTACAACGCTGATAAATTCATCTCGGGTGAGAGTACCGGATCTAAAAGATATTAACAACAGTGAAAAATCATTATTCATTGCTGTGAAATTTTCAGTGATTTTATCCTGTCGAGTTATGTAATAACTAATACTGTAATCTTCTATTTCAATGAAAAAAATCAATTTGGTGTAATCGCTATAGCTTTTTACTGGATTATCAGATTTTATCCTGTCTGTGACATAATCAGTTTTTTGCGGTTCAGGTGGTAATTTAACGGTTTCTCCCAGGGGTGGTAATTCAGGCCATCCCATAGAACTTTGATAGATATCTACGACTTATCCCTCTGTGCTTATTTCAATGGCAGACGATAGTGTTGGTTCGTGAACCGTTATAGCAATTTTTGATTCTTTTCCAGTAATCGATTTTATTCTACGCGCGAATTCAGCATTGATTTGTTCAATTTGGTATGACCCTGTTGGTATTGAAACAACGTTCCAGTCTGGAGTCCCGTCGTCTTTATTCTTATTTGCAAATACCAAGGAATTATTCGGTTGTTGACCGCCAAATGATTTTGATCTGATACACTCGTAGTTTTGCTAGCGCGATTTCCTTCACTGGAACCGGGGAAGGGAAATTCACACTGAATTCTGGATTCGTTGAGGTTATTGAGATCATAAATGTTTGTACTGGGTTCGTGTTCTCCACTATTTGTTGAAGTAATTCCATCGGTGTTGTCATTGTTATTATACTCATGATGTATTTCTAATTTTGATATCGCGAAATCATAAATACTGACCATCGCTGAGAACTCACTATCTGATATAATTGTATCATCAAGTGACGACGATATCATCGAGGATAATTGCGAGTATGCGGTTGATACAACATGAAACTGAATTAAGTAATCTTGCGGTTTACTCTGACTGCATGATGATATTTTTTTGTTATCCCGGTTGATATACCCGCGATTGTAGCCGCCACAGAAATGCAGATTGGAACTACGACCGGGGCAATCATTGTAACCGATGCAAGTATTATTCCGGCACCAGCGAGAACGCCTGACATCGAGTACATAGTAACATCAATTGCGGTGATTCTTCGTCGGTATTTTTTTATTTTTATTTGATACTCCTCGGTGAGGGTTTTGAGCCTAGTTTGAAATTCTCTGACCTGATCATAGCGATATTGCGATGATGAAATCATTTTATTCTCAAATCAGTTTACGATTTCAATTGAAACCGTTATTTACTTAAATCCGCTACGAATTCCAAATACCACGTTGTTGAAACCCTAACCAAATTTTTATCAGTAGATGTTATCGTGAACTTTTCAGTTGTATCGTTGTCGATGATCGTTGAAATCGTATTGTTGACCCCGGATGAACTCAACGATGAAATATTAAATTGAGTCGTTGTCACTAGTGTTAATCGATAAATACCTTTAATGGTTGCAGTGATATCTAATTTGTTGTTTGTAGGTGTCCACGCAAATGATCCGTGTTGGATCGTGTATACTACGTTATTAGTTTTCTCATGAGGAAGTTTTTGTTTTTTCAATGATTGTTATCATCCTCGGAAAATCAGTTTTGATGGCTTTGATGAAGTTTTTCGTCTCATCGATGGATTTTTTGATATCAGGGAGTTTTATTTAAATTTTATCCAACGGGGTTCCAAGGAATTTATCCACGATGTTTCTACGGAAATTTGAAAACTGTTTTCCGTGTTCTTCAGTTTAAGATTAAAGTGTTGTTAGTTCCAACACAGAAGTTTGAAACTCATCGTTGAGAGTTTTTAATCGATCTGTAATTGTCGAAAAAAGTATACCTAGTTTGAGTTTACCCTGATCGGAAAATAACGCGATAGTATCCTCAATTGCGTTTCGTTGTTTAACCAAAATATCATCCAGAGAAATATTACTAGTTTTCAATTTACCCTGACGATCTTGAAATACAACTATTTCATTGGGATCAACACTTGCTAAATTCAACGTTTCAGCTATTTCATCTTCGATTAGTTTTTTTATATCACCCGTTGCAGTGCCATCGGGTTCGGGTTTTTTCAGCGCTGATAGAGGTCTCCCCCAAATATCAATCATGTTATTGTAAAACTCTCTCTCTCTCTAAAAAGCGACTACTAGCGTATTCATGTACGACAATGTGTGGTGGTTTTCCAGATTTTGAAATAGCGTTAAGGACATTTAATACTTCGCTGCCGCATATTGGTGGATCATTCATTTGTTGTGTTGGTAGCGTAGAATACCAAGTCTTCATTGGAAAAGTTTTTATATAACGCATAAACTCTTTTGGCGGGACTAATTCATATGAATCAAAATAGACAATCCCACGTGGATCAATAGCGTATGCAACCCAGTGAGTTCCAGGTCCGGTGCTGTTATCGAGATTAATTATACCTGTTTCAACGTGATTAGGTTGTGTCGGCAATTGATCCTTCATAAAAACACCTTTGAAGTTTTTTATGGCGAGTTTTTTTTAGCAGCATCGAATAAATCAAAATTGGACATTGGAATCGAAGATTCTTCAATCAAAGACTCTACAATCGAAGATTTTTGAGTTAATAAACCGGTCCTAGTCTTAGACCCTTTCCGCTGTACCACGAATACGGGGTTCCTGGTAGTAGACACTTTCCCTTTTTTTATACCCTCGTCCTTTCTTCTTCGGTTCATATGATTCAGCAATGCCTTGTACCGCTTTTGCTCCCAAGCCTCCAGCTGCCCCCAATGCGACCGCTTTTGCAACTGCTAGTGCGGCCGCTGCAATTAATCCTGGTAACGCAGCAAACAACGGGAATATACCGCCTGATTTAATCATGTTTTTGATAGCAGCCGCAGAAATAGTAATCTGAACACCTTTTTTTGCTACAAGTGCATCATTGAAATGTTTTACTTGACGAGTTGTCAGTGACAATTTATTTGCCCCGCCATTCATTTGATTGGGTTTCAGCGTGATTGTGGTTCCACATTGTTTAGCTGATTTGGATTGCAATTTTTGTAATTGATCAGGTGTCAACGGCACATTGATGTTACTATACGACATTATACAATAACAGATTGATCTAATTGCTATAATGTTTCGATTACATATTTTCCACTGGCGCATCTACCACTCTCATTCTTCCACCAACACCTTCGAGTAGCATTGATTTGTCGCTGAGAATGACAGCAACTGCTCTATAATTAGCAATAACACCACGAGCTACAGTAGCTCTAAAGTGTATATCAACGACAGACTGTCTTGTTAAATCAAGATGTTCCAGTGAAAAGTAATAGATCGGATACAGATTCTTAAAATCAAATTGTGATATTTGTAGACCAGTATCAACATTTTGATCGCGTCCCATAAACGACAACAACCTATGATACACGCGTGCAATATGATTTTGACCGTAATCAAGTTGTACATCTTCAGATGGTTCCTGCTGGCCGTTTATTCTCAGTGAGACGTCTTTAACACCTAATGGATCAAATATCATATGGCTGGAGAGTTGATTGCCAACTCGTGTGTTATCCTGTAACGCAATAAATATATGACGTGGCGCAGCAATGCCTTGTTTTGATGCTAGATTCCACGTGAATACCCCGTTGATATTTGATTGTTTAACATCTGTACTTACCGTTAGCCAACTTAGTAATGATTTTACTCCTTGGTCCATAAATGATAGTAATCGTTCTTCTGCGGTGATTGATGGAGTCAACACTGGCATCCACAATGATATTTTTGTTAAAATAACTTTACCAGCATCAGCATTTGGATTTGCAGCATCTGCTGGATACCTCCAAATTGCGTCATTATCATCACTCTTTCGTACAAGCGCTACTGTATGCTTCGCCCCGTAGATAACTTTTCTGACGTTTCTACAGAATCCAAATATGTGATGCAGTGGAATCGCGCATGAAAATGATTTACGCCGCCCTTCCAACATTGAAATACGTGTTGCAGCTTCTAGATTGAAGTTAGGATCGTTGTTTATAATCATATTCTCGACATCAGCATTAGCATTACCAGCATTATTCTGTGGTCGTCTGACAACAAATTGATTTCCTCCAGCAGTATTTTTAACATCTTTTGCAAACTTCATAGAAGGTCCCGCCGATCTTGTATAATCATCAGAATATCTCGATAACCCAATTATTGTTGTAGCCACATCAATATCGCGATCTATCGACTCAATTTCTTTTCCATCAATGAGATATCTAGCACTTTCGAGTAACGCCATAATACCATTATTGACAAAACCGACTTGAGTACCAACTGGATACGGTGCTGGTACAGCAGTAGTATCAGCAGCTGTTACAAGTTCTCCTTCTACTTCAATAAACGCTTGAGCGGGTAGAAAATACTTACTGGTATCATGGACTTGAAGTTCAATTCTTGATCGACTATTTGAGTCTATTGCATGATAGGCGTAATATTGATAATCGCGTACAGAATCATCCTTGGAGACTGGGGCGTCTATATCAAACGCTGGATCAGGTGACCTTTTGAACATTTTATTCTATTTATCAGAGTCTAAATCGTGAAATCGTAAACGATTTTCATTGCTAATCGTAGGATTTCATCGTCGTAGTTTTTTAAAGCCACTTCCTGCTATCATATTTGCAATATTGCTTTGGTCGGGGGTTATCAACGACGCTAGTTTTTCATCTACTGCGTTATTTATAATTTTACTAACACTTGCAGGCATTTCCGCTGTAGACGGTAACGGTTTCTTTCTCCGTCTAACTAATGATGTTATTTTATTCTTCGCGGCTGAAAACGCTTTTCCGGCAAGATCTCCAACAGCACTGATACCCTTATCACGAATAACATCAATTGCTTTCATTCCTAATTGTTTAGCTAACGGCATCACTTTTGGGGCCATTCTTGAAAATAACCCCGCAATTGTATTACCGAAACCATCACCATAGTATGCTCTATAAACTGGAAACCGTGAATTAACTACATAGACACTGGCTGGTTTGTCATGGTTGTAGTGTATGATCATTATTTGAATTGTAAACAATTTTTCAATTATAAATTCAGTCACTATGATACCCACTTTCCACTAACTCGCCAATGAAATCTCGATATGTGCTGATATCCATGATACCACCCTGAAATAACCGTCTACAGATATCAGCTGCTTCATTAATTATTTCCGGTGAGTTATTTCCAGCTCGGAACCCTCCTACAAGAACTTCTAATCGTGATATATCACTGATAACACTACCAGGAATACCCCACTTGGGGGTCCACTGGAATCTTGCAATCCCCTTCCGCTATAACCAGTTGCTTTATCCAGTTTTTCTAAATCCGTTTCTTGTAAATAATCAAAAAAATCATCATCAGGTGGTAGTTGTTGTTTTTTTTTAGGTGAAAAAGATATTTTCTTTGTAGGTTGCTGTCGTTTTCCTTGCAATTTTTGCGGTTTTTGTTGTTGTTTAAACTCTTCGTATTGATTATACACTGTACCCACCATCTTGATATATTCAATGTATGATGCACTATCCGTCTTAATTTGACTTGTTTTAGTTTTGATTTTGTAGAATATATCAGCCCAGTGAGTTATATTTCTAACATATTTATGATGTTCTGGTTTCAACATTCTTTTTCTGTTTTCATAAGTCTTAACAACACGCGCAGGAATTTCTGCTGGATCAGTCTTATCGATTACTGCTAACACTTCCTTGTTAAATCTCACGCGTATGTTTTTTGATTCAGGTGTTTTAGATTCCAGTTTTTGTACAGCTTGTTTTGTTTGTTCAGTTATTTTTTCAAGTTCACCAAAAAGAGATTTCTCCGTCTCGGGAACATCTCTCCGTACAGCACGCTATACCCCTTTCGTTGCTGTGGTTACTGGTTTAAACAATTCTTCAGATCCCACAGCAAAATCCGTTTGTAAACTCTGTCGTTGTTGCAGTTTTTTCCTTACAGAGTCGCGAATTGGTATAAATCTCTTAATTGCGTCTAGTCGTTCACGAGCCAATCGGGTCGTTAATGCTTCATTGACCATTATTAAAAATCGTAGATTTCAATTGCAAAATAATTTTTCAATTGTAAAACAATTTTCCCGAACCTGACCTAACAGACGAAAACACTTTTCAGTTAATTTGACATGTCGGGTGATTTTTAACACCACCGCATAAGTCTTATTTGATTGTTTTAACAGCTCTATCATCGATGTTGAAAGTCACATAATTGTATATAAATAATTAATACTGTGACTTTCAACATTCTATTTTGAACTAATCAGAATCATCCATAACGGTCCATCGATTTTTTATTCAGTGAAATATTTTTATTTTTTATTCAGTGTGAAATATTTTTTATTGCAGTGAAATATTTTTATTTTTTATTCAGTGTGAAATATTTTTATTTTTTATTCAGTGTGAAATACCTTTCACTCGCTGTGTGTGAAATACCTTTCACTCGCTGTGTGTGAAATACCTTGCATTCACTGTGTGAAATATTTTTATTTTTTATTCAGTGTGAAATACCGTTCATTCGCTGTGTGTGAAATACCTTTCATTCGCTGTGTGTGAAATATTTTTTTTTCATTCAGTGTGAAATATTTTTTTTTTCATTCAGTGTGAAATATTTTTATCTTTCATTAAGTGTGAAATATTTTTTTTTATTCAGTGTGAAATGTTTTTATTTTTTATTCAGTGTGAAATATTTTTATTTTTTATTCAGTGTGAAATATTTTTATTTTTTATTCAGTGTGAAATATTTTTTATTCAGTGTGAAATATTTTTATTTTTTATTCAGTGTGAAATATTTTTTATTCAGTGTGAAATATTTTTATTTTTTATTGTGTGAAATATTTTTTATTCAGTGTGAAATATTTTTTATTCACTGTGTGAAATATTATTTATTTAGTGTGAAATATTTTTCATTCAGTGTGAAATATTTTTTATTCAGTGTGAAATATTTTTTATTCAGTGTGAAATATTTTTATTTTTTATTCAGTGTGAAATATTTTTAGTTTTCATTCAGTGTGTGAAATATTTTTCATTCAGTGTGAACTATTTTTATTTTTTATTCAGTGTGAAATATTTTTTATTCAGTGTGAAATATTTTTTATTCACTGTGTATGAACTATTATTTATTTAGTGTGAAATATTTTTCATTCAGTGTGAAATATTTTTTATTCAGTGTGAAATATTTTTTATTCAGTGTGTGTGAAATATTTTTTATTCAGTGTGAAATATTTTTATTTTTTATTCAGTGTGAAATATTTTTTTTTTCATTCAGTGTGAAATATTTTTATTTTTCATTCAGTGTGTGAAATATTTTTCATTCAGTGTGAAATAGTTTTATTTTTATTCAGTGTGAAATAGTTTTTATTCAGTGTGAAATATTTTTTTTTTTATTCAGTGTGAAATATTTTTTATTCAGTGTGAAATATTTTTATTTTTTATTCAGTGTGAAATATTTTTTATTCAGTGTGAAATATTTTCATTTTTATCCAGTGTGAAATATTTTTATTTTTTATTCACTGTGAAATATTTTCACTGATTTCCCTTGAGGGTCGAAAAAAAAAATCTCTTTGAGATTCGACCAATCAAAAAATGACAAAATCTCGTTGAGGGTCGGTCAAGTAGACAATTTCGGTCAAAATCGTTCATTTTCTTGAATTAACGCTCTTATGTTTCTAAGTTTAGAATTGATATCCTTTTTCAATTCATATTCCCTACCCAATTCTTTTCGTATTCCCTATACGATAGTAAATAACGGGACAAACACACTTACGTCACTGGAAAATGTAAGAGAGACCCGAATAGAATTCTGAATTCTTTTGATTAGCGCATATTTCTTGGGCAGCATACACTTGTTATTCATAACCCCGTATTCTATATCCTGAAAATCTGACATGATTTGATCAGGATTCAAACCATCTGATAGTTTGATATCCTGACTTTTCAATTTTTAAAATTTCATCAATAATGCTATTCATTTTTTCAGAATTCATACTCTATAAGAATTATATATTTCTAAATGAAAAATATGACGCATCAGACATAAATGAATTTAATTTTTTGTTCGGTCTTTTTTTAAATCGCAGTCTTGGTTACTCCCTCTGCAACGAATTGAACAGAAGATGGACAAAGATTGAAATACCTTCCGGCTTCATTCATTGACTGAAATATTTTTTCTTCGTTATTTGTTGTATTAAATGATTTTACGGGTCACTTCCCAACCGTTCTGCATTTTCCAGTCCCACCTCGTTTGGAATTCTCACTCTGTGTAATAGCTTGCAGATTTGATAAAGAATTATTCTTTGGATTGGAATTTTTATGATCGATAACAAAACCATCATTGATCAATCCATAAAAACATTCATACACGAAACGATGACAGTAATAAAATTTCCTTCCAGCGCGAAACTTCAAATACCCCACACCATTGTCAGCACCAACTGGTTTCTTCAATCTGCAGTGTCTGACAGTACTATCACTGGATGCTTCATAATTTGTAATCACAGGGTGTGGTCTGAATTCCTGGTTCATTCGTATACTAATACTATTTGTCTAATTCATTGTTTGGTCTAATAATGAATCTTTCGATATAGTGTTGAGGAGTTCTTATGATTTTATCCTTGATACTGACAGTATCAGGGTCAGAAGTTTTGATGGATTTTTTTATTCTTTTGTCATAATAACGCTTCAATTCCCTGTATCGTTTGCCACCACAACCAATTCACAATTGTGATTTTCCCATGACCCCAACCCCACATCGTATGCAGGGTAACGGACCAAGGCTTCCACGTCGAAAACTTTGCATATGATACCCACAGAATTCATTTCTGCATGATTTGTTACAAGGGGTCACCGATCCAATCATGAGCCATTTGCAATGTTTCATTATACATAAATCTTTCATTTAAATGCTTGTTTTGATTATAGTATGGAGGAGTTCAAGAGATTATCGAAAATTACGCCTTGGAAAAATGTTAAATTCAATCCTGATAGACCAAAAAATAAAATTCGTGATAGAACCATGATTAGTAAAATCAGAGATAGCATGAAGGAGTTCAAGAGATTATCGAAAATTACGCCTTGGAAAAATGATAAATTCAATCTTGATACACCAAGGCGTTAAATTCTTGATAGAACCATGATTAGTAAAATAAGAGATAGTATGAAGGAGTTCAAGAGATTATCGAAAATTACGCCTTGGAAAAATTATAAATTCAATCTTGATAAGGAGTTCAAGAGATTATCGAAAATTACGCCTTGGAAAAATGATAAATTCAATCTTGATAAGGAGTTTGAGAGATTATCGAAAATTACGCCTTGGAAAAATGATAAATTCAATCTTGATAGAGTTTCTGATACACCAAAGAGTAAAATTCTTGATAGAGCCATGATTAGTAAAATCAGAGATTGTTTTAATGAATTCAAGCGTGATGGAGCATCTCACTGTTGGTCAACATTTCGAATTGTACCTAATATTGATGCTACCATGAATGATAAAAAAGCATCAGTGATAATCTCACATCTTGGGCGAAAAAGGCATTTTTTTAGATTGAAATTCCTTATCCGTGACGATACTGGAAATTGGATCATTAGGGATAATTACGAACCCATTCTCAAGGATGAAAAAGCTGTCACTGTGAGTCAAGATTCCAAACCAGGAATTTTGACTGGAATTGACAAACCATACTACGAGAGATCTTATCCTGTAACAGCAGTTGTTTATGGAATATACCCGTTAAATGAAAAACCTGATATTGCAAAACTAGCACCCATGAAATGTTCTTTGCAACTCAGTTGTGTAGCAGAACGAATAATAGAACACTTCACAAATGCATCCCGGGGAAATAAATTAACTGATCTAAGACGCAAAAAAATAACCGAATGGGAATAAACGGTGAAACAGCATGGGGCAACAATTCAGGATATAATGAAATTAGAAACATCACTGCGATTTCCAATATCAGTAACGACAATAACCGGAGAAGTATTACACGAATCAAAATATAAATCAAAAGGAACGCTAGTACAAATTATTGATCATAATGAACACGCGTGGTCATCTGCAGTAACAATATTCCCACGGGATAGAACTGTAAAATATATCCCCCAAACCGAAGAGTGTTTTACCGAGGAAAAATTATTTGATGCTATTTACAATTTGAGTAAAAAAGACCCTGTGTCGATGTGGCTATTTCATAGTGCTGCAGACGATGAATGTAGATTTGATCAGTTTGAAAGACCCAACGGAGAATTGTACCGTACTGAAGAGCTACATAATCTAATGAAAAAACTAGCTAGTGAGTTTTCTGAGGGGGGAGACAACGATCAATTATTAACAAATTGTTTTACACTTCCCTCGGTTGTAGCACATTTTGCTAGGAAGAAAAACGCGTGGAAACCAACGCGAAGTGAGTTTTTATCAGATGACAGATTGAGCTGTCTTGAATACAGCCATGGAGGGTTATGGAATACAAAATACGACCCCAAAACCGTTATTTCCGTTGATATGATTGCGTGTTATCCAGGGAGTTTTCTCGGGTACGGAGAATGCGAGAAATATTTCAAACGATTTGGACACCCTACACATGAAATGGCTCGTGTTGCAATTAATGGACCACTGCCTGATTTTGATTTAACCGGATTTGCTTGTGTAGAATCATTTGAGTTGGCTACAGGACTTCATCCGTGTAGTTATCTTTGGATTGGTAAACACATGTTTGAAAAACACTGGATGCCAATAGTGCTATTGAGATATATGATTGATTGTGGGATGTTAAAATCGTTAATTGTCAGTGAAGCGATTATATCCTATCGAGCACAGAAATCAGTCTGGTTACCACAACCTGATCTAGAAAAAATAATTAGCGAACAGCGAAAACTGTTTCCTGATTTTAATGAACAACAAATCATGGATTGGTCCAGACAATTATTTGAAATCAAAAACAACGAAGCAAAAGATCTTGGACGAAGAGTAATCGGTAAGTTTACCCAGGGTGGTAAATACGACAATACAAGATATTCTTCACGGTTGATTATAGCCAATGCTGAATACGATTTTGTAATCGCGGATTTAACGAATAAGGGTATATACGTCAATCGTAAAGATGCATTTCTGTCCGATGGAACCAAATTGGGTACAATTGTTACCTACAACGATGGATACAATCCGCAGTATACACATTTGAGAGCTTCTATGCTTGGTTATGCTTCTATTAATCTGTTTTCGATGATAAATAAATTTCCTAACACCGCAGTTAGAATTGCCACTGACTCATTTTACATAAATAGCAAAGTGACTGAATTCATAAGCGGTAGCAACGAGAGTTGGGGGTCATGAAGAATTAAGCGAGAAATGCTTCATGATTATATTCAATCAGCAGATGTTACGATTGAAAATAATTATTTAAAAAGCAATCAGTGTTCAGAATTTTCTAATGCACCACCGTGTTCAGATCCAATCTGTAGATATAAAACACTTTATTTAAACGGTTGTGGTGGGTCAGGAAAGACAACTCGTGCAGTTGAATTATTTCGCGTTTCCAATCCAAACATGATTGTGCTAACACCAACTCACAGACTTGCAAGAGAAATGATACAGCGAGGGGTAAATGCCTGTACTTATCACAGTTTTTTTTCGATGGAAGGGTGACAAATGGACTCCTGAGCGTATGGGAGAGAAATTTATTCCTGAAATCAAAATTTGGGATGAAATTGCACAGTGTCATTAGATATATTACAAATATTTCTCGAGTGGTTGTTATTGAAAAATACAAAAGTCGTCATGTGCGGTGATCACGGCCAACCACCACCATTTGTCGGTGCATCCCCACATGAGTGGCTAAAGGGTTTTGTAGACTATTATGAAGAAATTACCACTGATTATAGATCACTTGATGAACAATTACGAGAATTCAAAGCGCTAATTAGATTACAACCGGATAGAATCCAGTGTGAAATAACCCGTGAAATAATTTCGGAAACTCCATTAAATGATTTTTGGGAGGCGTGGAAACCAAATGATTTGATAATTGCAAGTAGAAAAATAGTTAGAGACACACTTCAGATGAAGTTATTTGAATTGCATTAAAAAAATTTTACAACACTCCCAGTACCGTTATGTTATAGGCCATCGGATACACGAAAACAGAATATCGAAGTTGATATTCCAGGACAAAGTGAAAAACAAATTCTCGTATTAAATGATATTGTGCTGGTTGATATCATCGTCGTTGAAGATGCATTGCGTGCTAATAAATCCCCATGGACGTTAGGATACGCAGCGACGATACATTCTTCACAGGGATTGACTATCACAGACACAATTGTTTGGATAGTGGATAATCGCATCGAATGGTCAAATTTAGTCTATCTTGCAGTATCCAGAGTACGAAAAATAAATCAGCTTCGAAGAATTGTTTTAGATGCTAGTTAAGACCCAGTGGTGGTAATTGAGTATCCTCGGGTATTACTTGCAGTTGTTGTCGAGTAAATCCTCGTTGAGAGGCAGTTGAATCCAGTCTATAGATTGCTGGTCTACCAGTTGATCGTGTTATACTAGATATCTTGTGTGCAGTAACACTCCAAATAGGATCAGTAGCCCTTTTTCTGCCACCTTCAAGCTCTCCTGGTTCGTATAAATACCTAACAGTGATATTACTACCAAGAATGGGCTGAGAAATGCTAGGGTTTCTAGAAAAATATTTTTGTGGAGACTTCTTTTTAATCGCGTTGATAGGTTTCATGTGAATTGTTCTAGTAATCTCATTATTCAGTGCGGTAATCACAGCTGGTAATCTTTTAACCCATTCACGAGATCTTTTTTCTTGGATGAATTCTTTTGCGTATTGATATCCAAATAACCGCTCAGCAATCGTCCGATTAAACCGTTCAACAATTGCCTGATCACGATGTAGTGCAGTATGCCCCCGTCTGATGGTGACATTATGATACTTCATTGTTGATAACACTGCACCCTGAAATTCCTTGCCAGGATCAACTTGTAATAGATTTGGCCAGTGTAGAGAACCCCTTCTATAAATCCTTTCAAATGCAGAAGCCACTTCAGTTGCTGATTTTGTTTTTAACGGTTCTGCTTCTTTGTATCGACTTGCAACATCAACTACGGTTAACGCGTATTTGTAACCGTTGTCATGAGGTAAAAATAATATATCAGCCTGATGAACTTCATTAGGGACAGTCACATCAAAATGCGAGTATTGAATTTGTTTACGCGGTGGTAGATAAATTTGCCATAGTGCCTGTTTGGATAACCAATTAGCCGCAATGGTTTTTTCACTTTTGCAGCGCTAGCAAGTTTATTGATTGCTGCCTTGCCTCTCCAGTATCCACTCGGAGAATAATAAATAGATTCCATGTTGTTATTAATTACCAGCACCTAACATCAATTTACCTTTCATAGCCGATTTTATCAAAAATGAAGCCAAATTTTCTTTGAAGGATTTATCAGGAATAGCATTTAATGCATGAATTAATTTCACATCTGCTAGATGTCTGTGTTGCAAATTGCTGCTCTTATATGCAACATCATGAACGTGACACGCCTTATCAATAGCGTTTATTGGTTCTTCACCGGGTTTGGGTTGGTTATGATTATTGAGTCTGATATCAAGTCTTGAAGGTGTTTTTCTCCTGGATACTTTGCCCATGGGGTTCCAGGGAATTTAGTTAGCTTGGCTGCGATATCACCTCCTCGTTTTTTTTAAAGGTTCCTTGGGTTTGCCAAGGGAAACAAATCTAAACTTTTTTATACCACATTGTACGCATTTACCAGAAAGCGCTGATCGGTTATTTTAAGTTGTAATCGTCGTCAAGTCATCTGTGCCAGTACGTTTTTTTACATTTCACACAATATAGATCCATAATTTATGTATAGAGATATGAATATAATTGATTATTCAGCTACCCGAGGACGGGAACCTATTAAACACCATGAAATGTTACCAAATTCAATTAGAATGATTATAATCGGACCATCTGGAAGCGGCAAGACACAATTGTTACTTAATTTGATAACGAGATGGATGAAATGGGACAAATTGTATTTAATAGCCCCGAGTGTAGACGATCAGCGATGCTATGAAGTGCTAAAGGATTTTAACGAGAAAGCAAAAGAATTTCAAATCGATGATGATTTTATTGAATTTATTACTGATATCAACGATGCGCCGAGGATTGATTCCATCGACGGTAGTATTAACAATTTAGTCGTATACGATGATGTGATGTTAGATAATCAAAAAAATCCTAGCAGAATTTTTTCCCGGGGTAGACACAAAAACACGGACGTGATATATGTCACTCAACGCTACACACAAATACCAAAAGTGATCAGAGATAACTGCAATTTATTGTGTGTATTTAACGGAGTTGATACTCATACTTTTAGAAATATTTGGCAAACTTGGTGCTGCGGTGATATGGATCATAATCGATTAAAAAATTTCTTTAGTCACGCTTAGTCAATACCACACGGATTTGTCACAATAAATTTAGCAGACCCTCGAACACGATATCGTATCGGACTTGATAAAATATTCGGTTGAAATCAACGGGGTGAGTTTTCTAACCCAAAGGAGGCATTTCGAAGCCCCTGCAAGATCGTTTTTTAGACAAAAATCACCAAGGCCCCCATTTGGCAAATGGAGACTTTATTTTTTTTTTGGGTTTTCGTAGGAAGGGTTTTGACGGTTAAAATCACTAAGGCTCCATTTGGCAAATGGAGACTTTATTTTTTTTTTGGTTAAAATATGAGATTTCGTAGGAAGGCTCTATTTGCCATTTTGAGAGTTCAAATCAATTTTTTGTTTGAAACATGTCCGATTCACCCTCTCTGCTGCTACGTCAATGATATCTTGTTGAAGCTGATTAAATTTATCATCATCTGTTATTAATGAATTCGTAACAGATACATAATTGTTATCGAGTGATAAAATTTATTTGTAATTGTTGAAATAAGGACACCCGGTTCGAGTTTACCCTGATCGGAATAAAACGCGATATTATTCTTTGTTGCGTCTCGTCGTTTAACTAAAATATCATCAAGAGAAACATTACTGGTTTTCAATTTACCCAGACGATCTTGAAATACAACTATTTCACCAGGATCAACACTTGCTAAGTTCAACGTTTCAGCTATTTCATCTTCGATTAGTTCTTTTACACCCTTGATTTTATAAAGGATTTCAACTCCATCAGGTTCGGGTTTTCCCAATGATAAAGGTCGTCCCCAAAAATCAATCATTGTTATTGCAGAAATCTTTTCTCTGTCTAAATCCAGCGACTGCTAGTATATTCATTCACGACTACATGGGGTGGTTTTTATTGAGGAATCTTTGATTTCTTTGAAATAGCATCAAGGACATTTAGTACTTCGCTGCCACATATTGGTGGATCAATCACCGTTTGTGTTGGTAACGTAGAATACCAACGAGGAAAACTCTTTGAGTTTTCAATATAACGCATAAATTCCTTCGGAGGCGCTAATCCATATGAGTCAAAATAAATAATCCCACGTGGATCAATTGCGTATGCAATCCAATGGGTTCCAGGTACGGAGCTGTTATCTAGATTAATAATACCGGTTTCAACATCATTTGGTTGTCCCGTCAAGTGATCTTTCATAAAAACACCTCTGAAGTTTCTAATCGCGAGCTTTTTAGTGGCATCAATTAAATCAAAATTAGACATGGGAACCATAGGTCCTCGAACTAGTAAACCGTCCCTGGGATTCTCAAGCCCGATCCGTGAACGGATCCGCCTTTGTACCACGTGGGTGGAGTTCCTGGTAGTCTCAGACCTTTTCCCTTTCTTTTATACTTAGATCTGCGAACGGTTCCCCGGTTGCTTTCCTTAGTGCCATCCCTGCCGCGGTACATACGGCTTCTAACGCCGCCGCCTTTGCCACCGCTGGGGCCGCTGCGGCAATCAACCCTGGAATCAACCCTAACAGCGGGAATATACCAGCGGTTTTTATCATGTTGCTGATCGCTTTCGCAGAGAGAGTAATCTGAACACCTTTTTTTGCTACAAGTGCGTCATTGAAATGTTTCACTTGACGAGTTGTCAACGACAACTTATTTGCACCGCCATTCATTTGATTAGGTTTCAGTGTTATTGTGGTTCCACATTGCTTAGCTGATTTGGATTGTAATTTTTTTAACTGACCAGGTCTCAACGTGACATTGATATTACTATACGACATTATACAAACACAGCTTGATCTAATTGCTATAGAGTTTTCACTCAAAGATTTTCCACCGGTGCATAAATGATTCTCATTCGTCCACCAACACCTTCGAGTAGCATTGATTTATCACTGAGAATGACAGCAACTGCGCTATAATTATCAATACCACCAGGACGGGTTACACGAGCTCGAAAGTGTAAATCAACGACGGATTGCCTTGTTAAATTGAGATGTTCCAGCGAAAAGTAATAAATCGGATACAGATTTTTAAAATCCAACTGTGATATTTGTAGACCGGTATCGACATTTTGATCGCGTCCCATATACGACAACAACCGATGATACACGCGTGCAATATATTTTTTGTTATAGTCAAGTTGTATATCCTTGGATGGTTCTTGCTGTCCGTTTATTCTCAGCGAGACTTCATTACATCCAATTTGATCAAATGTCATATGGGATCGTTCTTGATTATTTAATCGCGCAGTATTCTGTAACGCAACAAATATGTGACGTGGAGCTGAAATACCTTGTTTTGATGCTAGATGCCATGTAAGTGTACCATCAATATTAGAATCCATCGTATCTGTGGACACTGATAACCAACTCAACAATGACTTTCCTCCTTGATCCATAAATGATAGTAATCGTCCTTCTGTTGACAGCGAGGGAGTCAACACTGGCATCCATAGTGATAGTTTTGATAAAACGACTTTACCGGCGGCAACTCCAGCACCGCGCCAGTTTGCATTATCATCAGTACCCTTTCTCACTAATGCTACCGTATGCTTTGCTCCATAGATAACTTTTCTGACGTTTCTACAAAATTCAAATATGTGATGCAACGGAATCGCACATGAAAACTGTCGATGTTGTCCCTGCAACGTTGCTACTCGTGTTGCAAATCCTAGGTTGTAATTAGGAATATTATTTATGACATCAAAACCAGCAGCTGGTCTTACATACCCGGCTGGTGCTGGATTAACTGCAGTAGCTTGTGTTGCTTTTACTCTAGAATACTGGACGTGTTTGGCGTTATCAGTAATATCCTTTGCGAACATCATAGACGGACCTGCCGATCTTGTATAGTCATCGGAATATCTTGCTAACCCGATTATTCCCGTAGCAATATCAATTTCACGCTCAATAGATTCGATTTCTCTTCCATCCATGAGATATCTTGCACTTTCAAATAACGCCATAATCCCGTTGTTAATAAAACCAACTCGGATAGTTAGGTTATCTGCGTATAGTCTATCATCTGCTTGTAGAAGTTCACCTTCGATTTCGATAAAGGCTTCACATGGCAAAAAGTATTTACTGGTATCATGAACTTGAAGTTCAATTAGTGATCTAAGATCAGGTTGCACTGTGTGATAAGAATAAAATTGATAATCACGTACAGAATCGTCTTTAAGTACTGGGGCATCCATATCAAATGTGCTATCAGGTACCCGTTTGAACATTTTTTATTACATATCTGCTGGTTAAAATTGTAGTCGTCGTGTTTTTTTTAAACCACTTCCCGCTATCATATTTGCCGTTATATTATCCTGATCGAAAACTCTTTGATGGGAAAATCCTTCGGATTTCAACAATGAAGTCGCCAATGATGCTAGTTTTTCATCTACTGCGTTATTTATTATTTTACTAACACTTGCAGGCATCACTGCCGTAGATGGTAACAGTGTTGACTGTAAAGTCATTTGTGGTTTCTTTCGCCGTCGAATTAACGCTGTTAATTTATCTTTCGCGGCTGAAAACGCCTTCCAGGCAAGATCACCAATAGCGCTAATAGCCTTATCTTTAATAACATCAATGGCTTTCATTGATAGTTGTTTTGCTATCGGAGCTACTTTTGGAGCCATCCTTGCAAATAATCCCATTATAGTATCACTGAGACCATCTCCATAGTATGCTCGGTATTCTGGCAATCGTGAGTTTACCACATACACGCTTGTTGGTTTATCATGGTTGTAGTGTATCATCATTCTTATAAAAAAAATACTGGTGTTGAATTATTGTTCGATTGGAAACTCTTCGAGCTTAATCACTATAATAACCATGATGATTTTCCGCTAATTCGTCAATGAAATCTCGATATGTTGCAATATCCATGATACTACCCTGAAATAACCTCCTGCAGATATCAGCTGCTTCATTAATTATTTCCGGTGAGTTATTTCCTGCCCGTTTCCCTCCTACGAGTACTTCTAATCGTGATATATCACTAAGAACATTACCAGGACAGCTGACGTTTAAACCACTACCTGTTTTCTTACTGATACCCGTTGCACCTTTTTCAGAATCAGCTTCTGCCATTATTTGTATTTCACCGCGGATTGGGTCTGCTGTATAACCTGGTGGTGTGGTGGTGGTTGTGTAACTCCCTTTACCATAGCTAGAAAAGTATTATAATCTTCGCGTATTTCTTTTGTTATTTTAGTTTTACCGCGGTTTGCTAAAAACACCTTATTTGCCCAGGTGTTTTTTGTCCTTTATAAACTTTTAGTCTCGTCGTCTTTTAAATAGCTATCTCTATTATTTTAAAAAAAAATTTCTTTAGTAAAATCGGACAATTCAGAGTCTGTTTTGATTTCTCTAATTATATTTAACGCATCATCCGTAAATATATTTTCGGGAGAATAGTCTTCTCTTGCAACAGCGCCTTGTTGTTCTTGTTGTTCAACCTCGGGGGAGGGGGGGGTTATCCCCCCCCCCCCCGGGAAATATCAATATCACCTAATCGTTCAACTTCTTCTTGAAGTTCTCGTTCTTGTTGTTCTCGTTGTCTTGCAGCAGTTATTATATTGGCAGGAAGTGTTTGTAAGTATTTTTTTGTTTGTTTAGATCTTTTTGCTATCTTTGTTATCACTGGAAGAAAAGTCTCTTCTTGTTTTTTCCCTTGTTCGGAGATTGTTGACACTATCTGTTTTTTTGTTGTAGTAATAGGGGAACAAAGTTGTTCAGAGCTTTCTGTAAAATCAGTCTGAAGACTCTGTCGCTGCTGCAATTTTTCACGTAGCGAGTCACGGACTGGAATAAACTTTTTAATAGCGTTCAATCTCTCTCGTGCTAATTTAGTCGTTAATGCTTCTTCGATCATTATTGTAAAACCCCACTGAATTTTCAAATATGAAATCGTGAATATCCTTGTTGTATTGCATGACTTTGCAACAAAAAAAGGAATCGCACCCCCCCCCCCCCCCCATAAGAATTTCATTCATGTATGTGCCCTGAAGGTATGATCAGTCATTGTGGTCGCGTGGAGGGTTATGGGATTCTTCATTTATCGTTCAACTTCTTCTTGAAGTTCTCGTTATCATTTATAAATTTTTTAATGTTACGAACTTTAGAGGCTATCTCGGATCTAATCTGGTAATGTTGCCCTAATTTCTGTCTAATTGATTCAACGATACTGAATAACTGTATGAATACATTAACGTCGTTACGATACAACGAGGCATTAATTGATTTTTGTATTCTTTTATCAGCGAATACATCTTAGGTAAAACGTAACGACTTCGTTTTGATTGATCATCGATATGCTCATATTCTGATATAATGCGTTCACAGTCTAGATTTTCAGATAATACTATTCCGCGATTTTTTAAATTTGAAATTTCAGCAATTATATTATTTACATCTTGGATATCCATTATTATTATAATATATTTTATCTCTAATTTGAAAAAAAAATAAAAACTCCATTGGAAACCCCTTTCGCGTCAAATAACGTGAAAGAGACCCAGAGGTTACATATACGACAACACATCTTGGAACTCCTTGGTTGCCTTCGCATCCAAGCAAGCCCAAGGGGGCCTGAAACATAAATCTCCGGCGGGAGGCCTAGCGTGACAAATGCCATATTAGACCTCTCAGAAGATATGCTTGGGGATATCACTACATGTACAATGCCGGTAATCTCCATCGAGTGTTTGGCAGATTTTGTAGGCATAGGGACAGCACTAGACGATACAAACATGAAACGATGGGGCGGATTTTCTAAGGCAATCCGACCAATCAAAAGCAACCCGCGAAATTAACCCGGTTGCATGATTGACAAAAGACAACCACGCCGTCGTGTCAATGGCGTTGGTTAGTTTTGATCGGTCGGATTGGCCTTTTAAAGCCCCAAGCTTAATACCTTTCATATGGTATATAATGTGACTAATACAGCAGCGTCAATCCACAGGGTGTGTTATTTTATTTCCTTGAATACTTGTAGATGGTGTTTCACAGTATTTAAATGAGATCGATATTTGAATAAAACACTAAAAAGTAGAATACAATTATTTGTCAACACTTCATGTTCGATTTTTTTTCTTACAAAATAGATAATTAATTATATCCTGTTGAGATCTAGGACAGTGAAACCAGCCAATCAAAAACCTATAACGAAACAGGGACGTAACTCTTGTTAGACCGTGACATACCCAAACGACTTATCTCCCTTAATACCATAGTTAGACATAAACAAATCGAATCCTATTATTAAAACGTTTTGAAAATGAAGACTGATAAATTCCCTCTGCTACTTTTTGTACTGAGGGTTTACAAATATCGAAATATTTACCGGCTGCAGTCATAGACTGAAATATAATTTCCCCGTTAGTTGTCATATTATATGATTTTACTGATCTCGCATTTTTTTAGTGTATTCCACTTTCCCCAGATGCAGTATTCTCACGCTGTGTAAAAGCTCGTAAATTATTCAAAGAATTATCAGTCTTGTTATTATTTATATGATCAATAACAAGACCATCCCCGATCAATCCCTTATACACTTCATACACGAAAAGATGATTATAATAATTTTGCTTTCCAGTACAAAACCTCAAAAGTCCCATATTACTCACAACACCAACAGATTTCTTCATTCTGCAGTGTCTAACAACACCATCACGTGAAGCTTCGTAATTAACAAGCACTGGGTGAGGTTTGAAGTCTTGGCTTATTTGTATGCATAATATTTTGTTTGTCTAATTTATTATTTGCTTTAATTATAAACCTCTCAATATAGTCTTGAGGGGTCTTATGAAGTTGACAACGTCAGGGTCAATGATGGTATTTTTTATTCGTTTGTCATAGTAGCGTTTTAGTTCTTTGTATCGTTTGCCGCCACAATTGAGGCATAATTGTGATTTTTCCCTAACGCCCATCACACATCGGAGGCATGGGAGAGGGCCAAAATAACCGTTGCGAACGCTCTGTAAATGATACCCACAGAATTCGCTTCTGCATGATTTGTTTCACGGGGTTGTTGATTCAATCATAAGCCATTTGCAGTGATTCGTTATATATAAATTTCTTATTTGAATACTTGTTTTAATTATAACATGGAAGAATTCGAGAGATTATCAAAAATTACGCCTTAGAAAAATATTAAATTCAATTTCGATAGAACCCTCAAAGATATGCCAAAACGAGCAATAAATAATAACAGCTTGATAAAAAAAAATTCGTGACTGTGCTGTTGAATTCAAGCGTGATGGAGCATCTCATAGCTGGTCAACATTTCGAATTGACGGCGTTGTTGATGCCACTATGAACGACGAAAACTCAGCCACGATAATATCACAACTTGACAGTAAAAAGTATTTCTTTAGAGTGAAATTCATTGTCAATTTAGAATCAGGTGATTGGATTATACGAGACAAATTTGAATCAATTCTCAAAGACAAGAAAACAGTCGTTGTTAGCCATGATTCTAAGCCGGGTCTGTTAACTGGAATTGACAAACCATACTATGAACGAGCATACCCTGAAACAGCAGTTGTTTATGGGATATATCCGTTAAATGAAAAACCTGATATAGGAAAACTAGCGCCGATGAAATTATCGTCGCCGGCGACCTCGTCGCTGAATTGTGTAGCAGAACGAATAACAGAGCATTTTACAAATGCATCCCGAGGGAACAAACTAACTGATTTACGGCGTAGCAAAATTGCTCAATGGGGTTTAACAATCAAAGAGCGCGGATCAACTATTAGACATATAGCGAAATTTGAAACATCACTGAGATTTCCAATAACCGTTATGACGATAACCGGAAAAGTATTATATGAATCAAAATATAACAAAATTGGAGCCCCAATTAAAATTATTGATCATAACGAACACGCATGGACATTCGCGGTCACAATATTTCCACGGAACAGAACAGTAAAGTATATACCTGATGAGTTTCTCGGAGAAAATGATTTTCTCGTTGAAGAGAAACTATTCGATGATATTGCGCATTTGAGTAAAAACGGCCCCGTGTCAGTGTGGTTACTCCGCAGCACTGAAAACGACACAGATACTTTTGATCAGTTTGTAAGACCAAATGATGAATTAAACCGCACTGAAGCGTTGCACAACAAAATGAAAAAAAACAGCTAGTGGATTTTTAACGATGGGCGACGATGCCACCGATGATGAACAATTACTGACAAACTGCTTTACGATTCCATCGGTTGCAATTCATTTTGTGAGAAAGAAAAACGCATGGAAACCAACAAGAACTGAATTCTTGCCAGATATTGAGTCTAGTTGTCTCGAATTTAATCATGGCGGTTTATGGAACCAAACATACGACCCTGGAACCACAGTTTCCTCGAGTATCATTTCAGTTGATATGGTTTCTTGTTATTCAGCGAGTTTTCTTGGTTATGGATCCGCCGCTGAGTATCTTAAACGATTTGGGCACCCCGTACATGAAATGACTCTTGTTGCGATTAATGGACCATTACCCGACTTTGATTTAACAGGTTTTGCTAGTGTAGTATCAGTTGAATTCGCTGCAGGACTTCATCGCTGTTGTTATATTTGGATTGGTAGACACATGTCTGAAAAGAAGTGGCTGCCAATAGCGTTATTACGGTTCATGATTGATACAAAAATGTTAATTTCGTTGACAGTCAGTGAAGCAATTATATCATATCGGAAACAAACTAATGTATGGTTACCAGAACCGGAACGTCTTGATAATATAATTGACGAATCCAGAAAACATATTGATGCCGACGAAGAATATATCATTGAGTGGTCCAAACGGGTATTTAATCAACGAAACAGTGAAGCAAAAGATCTTGGCAGAAGAATACTTGGAAAATTCACTCAGGGAGGGAAAAAATGTGACTATAAAAGATATTCTTCACGGTTGATTATAGATAACACCGAATATGACTTTGTAATCGCGGATGCAATTTCTAAAAACATAATTGTGGATCGCAAGGACGCTTTCTTGTCCGATGGAACAAAGTTGGGTACAGTTGTTACTTACAGCGACGGTTACAGTTCTCCGTATACACATTTGAGGTCGTCTATGCTTGGTTATGCTTGTATCAATTTATTTTCAATGATAAATAGATTTCCTGACACTGCGGTTAGAGTTGCAATTGATTCATTTAACATTGACAAAAAGTACATCAACGAGGTGGCTAAATTCACTAGCAGTAGCGAAGCTACTGGCGAAGAGCGCTGGGGTACATGGAGAATTAAAAAGGAAACACTGCGTGATTATTCTGAATCAGCAGACGTTGAGATTAAAAATAATTACTTACGCGGTGATAATTTATCTAAACGTTCTAATGCACCACCGTGTTCTGATCCAATTTGTAGATAGAAAACAGTTTATTTAAACGGCTGTGGCGGGTCAGGAAAGACGACTCGGGCAATTGAATTATATCGTGGGCGAGCAAATATGATTGTGCTGACACCAACCCATAGATTAGCGCGAGAGATAAAACAACGAAACGTTGAAGCTTGTACTTATCACAGCTTTTTTCGATACAAGGGCGATGAATGGACCCCTGAAAGAATGGGTGAGAAATTCATTCCCGGGGTTATTTTTTGGGATGAGATATGTACTGTTTCGGTGGATGTATTAAAAATGTTTCTTGATTGGTTGCTGCGCGCGAATACAGCAGTGATAATGTGTGGAAATCATGGCCAACCACCACCATTTGTCGGTGGGAGTCCACATGATTGGTTGAAAGGGTTTGTTGACTATTATGAAGAAATCGATACAGACTATAGAGCACTTGATGAACAATTACGTGAAGTCAAGAAATTAATTAGATTGCAACCGGATAAAATCCAATGTGAAATAATCAGAGAAATAATTCCTGAAACTCCCATGGGGGAATTTTGGGAAGCATGGAGACCAAATGATTTTGTAGTGGCAAGTAGAAAGATAGTCAGAGACACACTTCAAATAAAGTTGTTTGAATTACACAAAGAAAAATTTGCAACACTTCCAACGCCGCTGTGTTATAGACCCTCGGATACACAGCAGCAGAATATTGAAGTTGAAATTCCAGGCCGGTTCACAGAGTCAGGACCAGAAAAACGAATTCTAGTGTTAAATGTTATTGTGCTGGTTGATATTAGTGTTGTCGAAGATGCATTGCGTGCTGATAAATCGCCATGGACGCTGGGTTATGTAACAACAATACATTCCTCGCAGGGATTAACCATCACGGATACAATTGTTTGGATAGTTGATAATCGCATCGAGTGGTCAAATTTAGTCTATCTTGCAGTATCCAGAGTACGGCGAATAAATCAGCTTCGAAGAATTGTTTTCGACGACGACACAACAATGGATGATATTGATGTTAAAATCATTAATAAAAAACTCTCCGGATATAAACAGCAAGACAAAAAAAAAAAAAAACAACGATAATTTGATATTGATGCCGAATTAATAATTGCACTGAAACAACAACAGAATAATCACTGCGCGAGTTGCAATTGTATAATGCGTTGGCAGTATTCGGATAAAGATCCTCGACAATTTACCGTAGACAGAAAAAAAACAGTCTCGGTCATGTCAGAAACAATGTGATGTTGACTTGTCTTGAGTGCAACAGACGCAACGGCGCTAGTTAAGACCATGCGGTGGCAATTGAGTGTCGTCAGGAATCACTTGTAGTTGTTCGCTTGTAAACCCCCGCTGAGGGACGGTTGAATCCAATCTATAGATTGACGGTCTACCAGTTGATCGTGTTATAGTAGATATTTTATGCGTAGTGACACTCCAAATAGGATCAGTAGCCCTTTTTTTTACCACCTTTAAGCTCTCCTGGTTCATATAAATATCTCACGGTGACATTGCCGAGAATTGGCTGAGAAACGCTAGCGTTTCGTGGTTGTGATATATACTTTTTTTATTGCGTTGTTAGGTTTCATATTGATTGCTCTGGTAATCTCGTTATTTAGCGCTGCAACTACTCCTGGTAACCTTTTGACCCATTCTCGAGATCTTTTTTCTTGGATGAATTCTGTCGCATATTGATATCCAAATAACCGCTCAGCAAGAGTCTGATTAAATCGTTCAACAATTGCCTGATCGAGATGTAGCGCAGTATGCCCTCGTCTGATGGTGACATTGTGATGTTTCATTGTGGATGCAACCACACCTTGAAATTCCTTGCCAGGATCAACTTGTAACAGATTTGGCCAGCGTAATGGGCCTCGTCGATAAATCCTTTCAAATGCAGAAGCTACTTCAGTGGCCGACTTTGTTTTTAGCGGTTCTGCTTGTTTGTACCGACTCGCAACATCAACTACGGTTAGCGCGTATATATAACCGTCGTCATGTGGTAAAAATAATAAATCAGCTTGATGAACTTCATTGGGTACGATAACATAAACATGTGAGAAGTTGATTTGTTTAGGACGCGGTAAATATATTTGCCATATAGCCTGTTTGGATAACCAATTAGCCGCAGTGGCCCTTTTCACTTTAGCGGAGTTGGCGAGTTTACTGATTGCAGGGCTACTCCTCCAGTATCCTCTCGGAGAATAATAAATAGATTCCATATTATTAATTACCAGCGCCCATCATCAATTTGCCTTTCATAGCTGATTTTACCAACCATGAAGCCAATTTTTCTTTGAAAGATTTATCAGAAATAGCATTTAACGCATGAATTAATTTCACATCCGCCATATGTCTGTGCTGCAAATTACTACTTTTATATGCAACATCATGAGCATGACACAACTTATCAATAGCGTTTTTTGGTTCTTCACCACGTCGGGGCTGATTTTGATCATCGAGTCTGATATCTAATCGTGTTCCGGGGCCACAGTAGCTATATCCTGGAAGGCGCTTTTCTCCTGGATACTTTGCCCACGGTGTTCCAGGGAGTTTTGCTAACTTGGCTGCAATATCACCTCCTCGTTTTTTTTTATAAATCCTTGATTTTATCAAGGGAAACAAATCTAAATTTTTTTATACCACATGTTGCACACCTACCAGTAAGTGCTGATCTGTTATTGCTAGTTGTAAACGTCGTCACATCATTTGTGCTAGTACGCGTTTTACACTTCACACATTATAGATCCATAATTTATTTATAGTACTGTAATATAAATGTGATTGATTTTTCAGCGACTAAAACAAGAGAACCAGTTAAGCATCATGCAGCGCTACCAAACTCTATCCGCGCAATTATAATCGGGCCATCTGGATCCGGCAAGACGCAACTGTTACTCAATTTAATAATGAGATGGATGAAGTGGGATAAGTTGTATTTAGTTGCTCCTAGTGTAGATGATCAGTGATGCTACGAAGTATTAAAAGACTTTAACGAAAACGCTTTAGAAATTAAAGGTGAGAACGTCATTGAGTTTATAACCGATATCAATGATGCACCATCCGTGGATGACCTTGATAGGAGCATTAACAATTTATTTGTATACGATGATGTAATGTTAGACAATCAATAAAACCCAGCGAGGATATTTTCCCGGGGGCGTCACAAAAACACTGACGTGATATATGTCACTCAACGCTACACTCAAGATTCCAAAAGTGATCAGAGATAACTGTAATATTCTTGCTGTATTCAACATACGCTGCGAAGTATTTGGTAGACATGGTGCTCCGATATGGACTTCAATCAATTTCGAAATTTCTTTAGTCACGCTCAGTCGGTCCCACACGGATTTATAACAATAAATTTGCATGACCCTCGAACACGATATCGTATCGGACTCGATCAAATATTCGGTTGAAATAATTTATTAACCCAACGCGACAATATCAATGGCGTAATTTTTTTTTACCCAATGGAGGCTTCTATTAAGCATTTCGAGGAAGCCTCAGTTTACCGAAATCAGTCGCAAAAAGAGTTGGTCTGTTACCTCATCGTTACCTACATAGTGGTGACAAGCAAAATGGCGTCGTTTTTTTAAATTTTGTTTAGCTGAATGGAGGCTTCTATTAAGCATTTCGAGGAAGCCTCAGTTTGCTAAATCAACGCCTGGAAATGTTGTAGGATATCCCCCTCATAACTCATCGTTAACTACATAAATTGTTAAATCCATAGCAGCAGAGGGGGTGAATTACAACGACGTTTGGCGTCGTTTATTTTAATTTTGTTTTACCCAATGGAGGCTTCTATTAAGCATTTCGAGGAAGCCTCAGTTTGCTAAATCGACGCCTGGAAATGTTGTAGGATTCATCCCCTATGCTTTTCGAAGTATATACGCATACAAAAACCGCAAAATGATTTTTCAAAACAATGAATACTCGCCAATGTCACTGTGAGATATGTATAAGATCCAGGAATATCACATTCAATATTCTGTCTTCGTGTATCCGTAGGCCTATAACACTATTGTACTGGAAGTGTTGCGAATTTTTTTTGTGTGTTTCAAATAACTTCATCTGAAGTGTGTCTCTGATTATCTTTCTATTTGCCACTAACAAATTGTTTGGTTTCCACGCTTCCCAAAAATCATTTAATGGGGTTTCTGAAATTATTTCACGCGCTATTTCAAACTTGTTTTCATCCGATTGAAATCTGAATAATTTCTTAACCTCACTTAATTCTTTATCAAGAGATATGTGATCAGTATTAATTTCTTCATAATAATCTACAAAATTTTTCAGCCAATTATGTGGAGATAAACCCACAAATGGTCGTGGTTGACCATGATCGCCACACATTATCACAGTTGTATTCTTTAACAATAGCCAATCAAGAAACAGTTTTAATATCTCTAACAATACAGTGCATATCACATCCCAAATAATAATTTCAGGAATATATTTCTCGCCCATTTAATCAGGAGTCAATGCGTCACCTTTCCATCGAAAGAAACTGTTATAAGTGCTTGCATTAACTCCTCGCTGTTTCATCTCTCTTGCAATTCTGTATGTTGATGTTGGCACAATCATGTTTGATTTCCCTCGAAATAATTCGATCAGACGATTCGTCTTCCCTGGCCCACCACACCCGTTTAAATAACTGGGGTTTTTCCTACATATTGGATCGGAACACGAAGGGGCTTTGGATAGTTCTGATATCTGATTATTTTTCAAGTAATTGTTTTCAATTGTAATATTGAAATATCACTTACTGGCCTACGACGAATGCCTAGATGAATATAATATATAAAATCGGTAATTTGTGCTCATTATTGCTTGTGACTTTACCAATCTTTACATCCTTTCTATGTGCTTCTACCCTTGCATTTTTGCGATGATGCCACTTTTTTCGAAACTAACACTATATATTTTAAGTATAAAATTAAAACTTCACGAAAGTATGTATGTATGTATGTATGTATGTATGTATGTATGTATGTATGTATGTGTGTGTGTATGTATGTATGTATGTATTTATGTGTGTATGTATGTATGTATGTATGTATGTATGTATGTATGTATGTATGTATGTGTGTATGTGTGTGTGTGTGTATGTGTGTGTGTGTGTGTGTGTGTGTGTGTGTGTATGTATGTATGTATGTATGTATGTATGTATGTATGTATCTCTCTCTCTCTCTCTCTCTCTCTCTCTCACACACACACACACCATAACATTGAGACAATAAAAAACATAAAGTTAATGCCTTAATAATGTAAAGAAAAAGACTGGAAAAGCTATCAAAAAGACACATATCTGTTTAATGGTAAATTTGCTTACATGATATAGGTGTATATGTGCAGGAATAAAAGAAATCTTATTTCATGTTAATCTGATGTATACGATACAAGTGATAGTTCAGACAATATCAGAACATATACAAATGTTAAAACTGTGACAGTAAAACTACAGCAATAAAAGCAAAATGAGATTCTGTTTTGATTTTCAAAAATCAGCACAGTCTGGACTGAGAGTATTAACTATTCACGAGAAAATGTATTATTTTCGCAAAAATGGAACGTAAGCTGCAATAAAGATAAGATAGCTAAATAATATAAATAAATATAAATAATATAGCTAAATAATATAAATAAATATAAATAATATAAAGCCAATATTGATATTTAATGAAAAAAATAATATAATAATAATAATAAAATGAGGACTTTGTATAACGCATAATCTTTCGAAGCTCTAAGCGCTTTACACCATTAATAATGATATGACTACACTACAGAAAAGCAAATGACAAAAACAATGAAATTGGAAAACAAAACCATGCTGAAAACATATAAGATACAAAACACGATTAGGTCTCTAAGTTTGTCCCTGCAGTCGAAACAGGTGAGTTTTAAGAGCACTCTTAAATGTGACCACTGTGTCTTTGTGTCTAATTTCAATGGGCAATACGTTCCACGCTGCTGAAATCTGGTATAATAATAATAATAATAATAATAATAATAATAATAATAATAATAATAATAATGAGGACTTTGTATAGCGACTAATCTTTCAAAGCTCTAAGCGCTTTAACACCATCAATAATGATATGACTACACTACAGAACAACAAATGACAAAAACAATGAAATTGGAAAACATAAAAACATGCTGAAAATATATAAGATACAAAACATGATTAGGTCGCTAAGATTGACCCTGAAGTCGACACAGGTGAGTCTTGAGAGCACTCTTGAAAGGGACCACTGTGTCTTTGTGTCTAATTTCAATGGGCAATTTGTTCCACGTCACCGGACCCTGGTATGCAAATGAACGTTGTCCATATGACTTTGTTTTCACCTTGGGAACAATGAGTATACGATTATTAGAAGAAGAGCGTAAGGATCTAGCTGGTGTATACACATGGGTGGGGCTGGATAGGTATGATGGACTGGAGTCTGTCATTGAAATGTAGCACAGAGAACAAATTTTGTGTTTGATTCTGTATCGAATTGATAGCCAGTGTAGGGTATAGAGCAGTGGTGAGGTGTGCTCTGATCGAGGTACTGTAAAGATGATCCGTGCAGCTGTGTTTTGAACATTTTGAAGTTTCTGGAGTAAATATTGTGACAAACCAGACAGAATTGAGTTACAATAGTCCAGTCTTGAAAGTACTAATGAACACACAAGTGTTTTCGTGGCATCAACATAAAAGCTATTTACGAATGGAACTGATGCGTCTCAATTCAAGATATGCAGCCCTGCAGATGTTCATGACATTTTGGTGCAGTGTGAGAGTACTGTCTAGAGTAACACCTAGATTCCGTACTGACTGTGAGAATTTAATGTTGGTGTTGCTGATATTTATTGTCTGAGGTAAAGGATGTAGATGTGAAAGTCTTTGTATTGTGATCAGATTAGCCTCAGGGTTATCATCGTTCATCTGCAGCTTGTTACATGTCATCCATGATTTCACATCCGAAATGCACTTCTCTACTCCATGGATGGTAGAATCAACTTCAGTTGGGTGGCTAGACTTGTATATTTGGGTGTCATCAGCGTACAATTGGTGCAACATTGGGTGATGATCTATGACACTTGAGAGCGGCCGAGTGTACAGAATGAAGAGAACAGGTCCAAGAACAGGTCCAAGAACAGATCCCTGTGGAACACCATAACATACGTCAACTGGGCTGGAGTGTATTTCATTTGCAGATATAATTTGTGTCCTGTTCACTAAGGAGGACTTGAACCACTGTAAGGCTATATTCTGAATGCCAAATACATGCTGGAAACGGTGAAGTAATATATCATGGTCTATTGTGTCAAATGCTGCAGATAAATCCAGGAGAGTGAGGACTGTAATCTTTCCACTATCCAAAGCAGAGAGAATGTCACTAAATACTTTCAGAAGAGTAGTTTTCGTACTGTGGCAAGGGCGATATGCAGACTGTACATTGCTAAAAGGACTGTTTGAATTCAAATGAGATACAAGTTGGGTTAGAACAACCTTTTCTAAGATTTTTTATATGAAAGGGAGATTAGAAACTGGGCGGTAGTTCTTTAAATCGTTATGGTCAAGTGTTGGTTTCTTCAGCAGTGGCTTTACAATGGCAGTTTTGAAAAGTGATGGGAATTCCCCTGATAAGAGAGAGATATTAATAACATCAGTTAGTGAAGGCAATATTGGTTCTAAGCACTCAGGCAGCAGTGATGTCGGAATTGGATCAAGTTCACAAGACTTTGGTGCATTTTTCCTCACGATTGTCCGTACTAAATCTATAGAAACAGGTTCAAATGCTCCTAACGGTTGTCGCTTAAATTCTGCATCATAACTGTATGGTGACGAATCAGTTGAAATTGTGCTGTCAAGCGAATCTCTAATGGTTGGAAATTTGTCAATGAAGAAATTTGCAAACTGGTCTGGTAGGTCTAGTGGAGAGAAGGTCGTTGGAAGTGGTGTACATTTGTTCCTTGACATTAGTTTGTTAGTTATCTTGAAGAGCTCTTTGCAGCTGGAACTCTCCGTGATCTTAGAACTGTAGTGGGATGATTTGGCTAAATGGACTTTGTGACGTTCTTCTTAGCGGCTTCGTAGATTTGTTTATGAATAGTGAGTCTGGTGGAAATCCAAAGCCTCTCTGCTTTTCGGCGATGTCTTTTAGCAGTGTGAAGCTGGTCCATAACACTGCTATACCAAGGAGAACACTTGTTTTTATTGATACTCTGCATTTGGTGGCTGGGAAATGTTTTTCAAGCAATGAACGCAGGCAGTTATCAAGTTGTTCCGCTGTTGGATGTAAGAAAGTTGTTAGGTTTTCTTGAATGTCATGCATCAATTTGGTTCTATTATCAGACGGAGGTTTCTCTTAGTTGTAAATAGAGGTGGAGGGTTAGGGACTGATACGTCGAGATGGCATACAATGCAGAGGTGATCAGATGCAAGTTCGTGTGATACAAGAGTTGATTGCAGAATATTATCATCAGGCCTATAAAGAAACCAGTGTAAAATGTGACCAAGTTTATGGGTAGGTTGGTTAACTGACTGTTTAAGATTGAAAACATGAATGGAATCTAGGAGTTTTGACGCGTTTGGTTTACTAGATCAGTCATAGTAAAAGTTGAAATCTCCAAGATTAATTAGGTTGCCACCTATCAAATTTCCATACTCTAGAAGATTTGGAAACTGCTCCAAAAAGAGAGATTCAGTCAGATTGTTTATTCTACTAGGAGGAGGACGGTAGAGACAGAAAAAAATGGACTGACCTTTGTTTCAGTATGAGCGTTGTTTGGACTAGTTCAAACGATGTGTGGCAGAAGTTGAAGGTTGTGTTTTTACTTTCATCACCTACCGAAAGTAACCAAGTTTCTGTCAGGAAGAAGACGTCAATATTCTGGTCATTGATAAAATTAACAATTTCTATGCGCTTTTCCGGTGATCCTACTGATTGAGCGTTGAATAATGCAATACGTAGTGGTATCCCTGGGACAGTTGACCATTTAAGAGGAATTTGAACCAGGTTATTGAAATTAACGGCAGAATTTTTAAATTATTTATCCGCTACGAGCGAAAGGGAGATAACTGCAATCCTTGTTCTTGTTCTACACCGGCCGGCTTTGAAAGAACGTTTCTTTTTTCCCTTCCGTTTACATTTAAGAAATGATGAATGAATTCCCAGTTCGTTCAGTCTTGAGCATATGCAAACGAACGTTGTCCATATGACATTGTTTTCATCGTGGGAACAATGAGTATACGATTATCAGAAGAAGAGCGTAAGTATCTAGTTGCTGTATACACATGGATGAGGCTGGATAGATATGTTGGACTGGAGTCTGTCATTGAAACAGCACAGAGAACAAATTTTGTGTTTTATTCTGTATCGAATTGATAGCCAGTACAGAACAGTGGTGAGGTGTGGTCTGATCGAGGTACTCCAAAGATGATCCGTGCAGCTGTGTTTTGAAATTTTTAAGTTTCTGGAGTAAATATTGTGACGAACCAGATAGAATTGAATTACAATAGCCCTGTCTTGAAAGTACTAATGAACACACAAGTGTTTTCGTGCCATCAACTGAAAGATATTTGCGAATGGAGCTGATGCGTCTCAATTCAAGTTATGCAGCCTTGCTTATGTTCATGACATGTTTGTGCAATGTGAGAGTACTGTCTAGAGTAACGCCTAGGTTTCGTACTCACTGTGAGAATTTAATGTTGGCGTTGCTGATATTTATTGTCTGAGGTAAAGGATGTGAATGAGAAAGTCTTTGTATTGTGATCAGAATAGCCTCAGTTTTATCATCATTCATCTGCAGCTTGTTACATGTCATCCATGATTTCACATCCGAAATGCACCTTTCTACTCCATGTATGGTAGAATCAACTTCAGTTGGGTGGCTAGACTTGTATATTTGGGTGTCATCAGAATACAATTGGTGCAACACTGGGTGATGATCTATGACACTTGAAAGCGGCTGAGTTTACAGAGTGAAGAGAACAGGTCCAAGAACACATCCCAGTGTAACACCACAACATACGTCAACTGGGCTGGAGTGTATTCCATTTGCAGATATAATTTGTGTCCTGTTGACTAAGTAGGACTTGAACCACTGTAAGGCTATATTCTGAATGCCAAATACATGCTGGAGACGGTGAAGTAATATATCATGGTCTATTGTGTTAAATACTGCAGATAAATCCAGGAGAGTGAGGACTGTAATCTTTCCACTATCCAAAGCAGAGAGAATGTCATTAAATACTTTCAGAAGAGTAATTTCCGTACTGTGGCAAGGGCGATATGCAGACTGTACATTGCTAAAAAGACTGTTTGAATTCAAATGAGATACAAGTTGGGTTAGAACAACCTTCTCTAAGATATTTGATGTGAATGGGGGATTAGAAACTGGGCGGTAGTTCTTTAAATAGTTATGATCAATTGTTGGTTTCTTCAGCAGTGGCTTTACAATGGCAGTTTTGAAAAAATGATGGGAATTCCCCCGATGAGAGAGAAATATTAATAACATCAGTTTATGAAGGCAATATTGGGTCAAAGCACTCAAGCTGCAGTGATGCCGGAATTGGATAAAGTTCACAAGGCTTTGGTGCACTTTTCATCAAGATTGTCCGTACTAAATCAGTGGAAACAAGTTTAAATACCCCGAATCGTTGTCGCTTAAATTCTGCATCATAACTGTATGGTGACGAATCAGTTGAAATTGTGCAGTCAAGCGAATCTCTAATGGTTTGAAATTTTTCACGTAAGAAATTTGCAAATTTGTCAGGAAGGTCTAGTGGAGAAATGGTTGTTGGAAGTGGTGTACATTTGTTCCTCGACATTAGTTTGTTAGTTATCTTGAAGAGCTCTTTGCAGCTGGAACTCTCCGTAATCTTAGTACTGTAGTGGGATAATTTGGCTAAATGGTCTATGTTTGTGACGTTCTTCTTAGCGGCTTCAAAGATATGTTTATGAATAGTGAGTCTGGTGGAAAGCCAAAGTCTCTCTGCTTTTCGGCGATGTCTTTTAGCAATGCGAAGCTGGTCCCTAACACTGCTATACCATGGAGAACACCATTTAACTGATACTCTGTATTTGGTGTCTGAGGCATGTTTATCAAGCAATGAACGCAGGCAGTTATCAAGTTGTTCCTCTGTTACATGTAAGAAAGTTGTTAGGTTTTCTTGAATGTCATGCAAGAATTTGGTTCTATTTATCATACGGAGGTTTCTCTTAGTAGCAAATAGAGGTGGAGGTTTAGGGACTGATACGTCGAGATGGCATACAATGCAGAGGTGATCCGATGCAAGTTCGTGGGATACAAGGGTGGATTGCAGAATATTATCATCAGGTGTATAAAAAAAACCAGTCTAAGATGTGACCAAGTTTATGAGTGGGTTGGTTAACTGACTGTTTAAGAATGAAAACATGAATGGAATCTAGGAGTTTTGACGTGTATGGTTTTCTAGGACAGTCAAAGTGAAAGTTGAAATCTCCGAGAATAATTAGGTAACCATCTATCGAATTTCCATACTCCAGAAGATTTGGAAGCTGCTCCAAAAAGAGTAATTCAGTCAGCTTGTTTTTTCTACACGGAGGAGGGCGATAGAGACAGAAAAAATGAACTGACCTTTGTTCCAGTGTGAGCGTTGTTTGGACTAGTTCAAACGATGTGTGGCAAAAATTTAAGGTTGTGTTGTACTTAAGGCATTTATTTGATCATGGAATTCTTTATAATGACATAAATTCCACCTCCTCGAGAGTTGCGGGGGAACGACTTGATGGAGTAATCGCTAGGTGTTAAATCTGCACACGTAGGCTCATCTCCTGACAAACGTAACCATATTTCTGTCAGGATGAAGACGTCAATATTCTGGTCGTTGATAAAATTAACAATTTTTGCGCTTTTCCGGTGATTCTACTGATTGAGCGTTGAATAATGGAATATGTAGTGGTATCCCTGGGACAGCTGACACAACGGTTGACGAGTTAAGAGGAATTTGAACCAGGTTATTAAAACAAACGGTAGAATTTTTAAATTGTTAATTTGTTACGGGTGAAAGGGAGATAACTGGAATTCTTCTTCCTGTTCTACGCCGGCAGCTTTGAAACAACGTTTCAGTTTTCTCTTCCTTTTACATTTGAGTAATGATGAATGTATTCCCAATTCGTTCAGTCTTGAGCACAATGTAGTATCTTGAACCAAGGTGACGTCGTTTAATCCAATTAATGAGGGTCCGTCATATTGTAAGCAGTCACGTGACGGCGGTTTATTAAAAAACAAATGACGTCGTAACAATGGAACAAAACAGCTGAGAAAAATTCTAATTGTTTTCGTTTCCAAAATAAGGCGATGAATTAACACATACGAACGGAACAGCCAATGCATGATGAAACACAATAATGTAGAATAAGATAGACAACAAGCATAAACATCATAAAAATAGCACAGAAACGGAAGAGCCTGTCTCAAGCAGTTAAGCGATGGCGGTCATCTTTCCGGATAAAAATATGATGTAAAAGTGTACTATATATATATATATATATATATATATATATATATATATATATATATATATATATATATATATTAAAATACCTGTGCATTTTATCAAGACAAGATATTTTATAGATATATGTGCATAAGATACATTTATAGATATCTGTGCATTGTATCATAATAAGATACATTTATATGTGTATTGTATCATGACACCAAGCATTATAAGAAATAATGATACGATGAAAAATCAGAGAAAGAGTGTGTAACTTTTCGTTACAATAATGATATTAATTATAACATAAGAGCTATGGAAAAGACAATGTATGTTTTAGTGTATCGTTACAATCTACACTTTATCTATGTCAAGGCAAAATAAGATTGTTACGACATATTTAACAAAAATTAACGCTTCCTCAAGCAAGTCTTAGAAACTGTGAAAGCGCTTTTTGGATCCACATAAAGGCGGAGGAAAAAAAAAACTCAGTTACAAACAAATACAACTACAACAAACACAAAAATGGTAAACAAACAATTATTTACTTATATACATATTATCTGGTTACGATGAAACCAAAATTACAGTCTAGTAAAGCTGTTGGTCAGTTTCTTCGATTTGCTGCAGATTGCGCTGTCGCGCGCGCACGCGTGTTGGTGTGAGCGCTTATGCACACTTTTGTATAAATACCTAATATAGAGGAAAATAGAGCAACCCTATACTAATTTTATCTTGATAATAACAATCTATACATTTTATTATACTGTGCCAATCATTCAAATTCAGTCTTTATTGCATCATTTGTAGACAAAGATAAACTGAGGTTGTCATTGTTGTGGTCAGATTGCTGCATGTTAGATGTCATGGTTTCAAGCATACTTCCATTTTAGGGTAAGGCATTTATTGGTATATTTGACAAATAAAGCCATCCGAATGGCTGCAAATATAATTGTTCAGATTATAATCGAACTTTTGGTACATATCGAGACAATTCTCCTCTTGTAGGTCGGGTTGCCGGTTGTGCCAGTAACTGAAGTTCATTGGAATGTTGTTACCTCTGACAGATACGAAATTCAATCCAGTCATGTCTCTGTAACCTCCAACCCAGAAAGAAAGATCTGGATCTGAAAGGAGAATTATTTATGTAGTAATAAGAATTTTCCGAGTAACGTTTGCTTTTTTTTATACAATATATCCCTTGCTGAAAATGTATTGTCTTTTCTTAAATTTAAGCAATAATCTTCTTTTTAATAGTTAAAAAAAAAAAAGATGTTACAAATCGTCTCGTTATTATTATTATTATTATTAGTAGTAGTAGTAGTTGTAGTAGAAGTGGTAGTAGTAGTAGTAGTAGTAGTAGTAGTAGTAGTAGTAGTCCTATTTGTAGCCAAACTTATCGACACATTAATCATCTTTACTAGTAGAAGGTGCAAAGGAAATATTTAGCTGTACTGACATGTTGCGATAGGTCACGTCTATTTGTCCGTACGTCCGTCAATAATTTACTTGTAATCTGAACTTCATTTACCCAATAAATGCCAGTTGATCATATTCAGCAAGATTATTTACGATGTAGAGTTGATGCGAACGACAGTTTCTGATCGAGATTTTAGTCTCTAGGACGTTGTGAGTTATCATCAAAAGTAACATGCACATGCTTAATACGGTCTCACAGTTTGTAAAGATTAATAAAAGGTATCCCATGTAGATGTGCACGAATTGGAAATCTTACCCGTGAAAGTAAATTTTTGTCTGTACCTAGGACATGGCTTGCAGAGTCCACGAAATACATGCAGCAGCAACGAGGGTGAACAGACCGAAACTATTTCAGACAGACCGAAACTATTTCAGACAGACCGAAACTATTTCAGACAAAACGAAACTATTTCAGACAAACCGAAACTATTTCAAACCGAAACTATTTCAGTAAAATCCAAAAGGATTTCGACCAAACCTAAAGAGAGAGAAGGATGAGTGGTTTCGTTTTCTCACAAAATAAGGCTGCTACGGAGACAGAGTCTCCAGAGCGAGTAAATAGACCTCTACGGAGACAAACTATTTCAGTGTTATAGTAAAAGTTTTTAGGATAAAAATCGTTTACGATTTTACATACAGACTAAATTGTAAAGTATCTTCTCTTAAGTCAAGCAAATTATTGGACTGGTCTGTGAGTTTAATATTAATTCTCGTTAATGAATCATTATGACATCGCATATAGACCGGATTAGTTGGATCGTCAATTATTAGAAATCAGGGTGGAGCCGTTGATGCAAATGAATATAAAATGTATCCCTGCAGGGCTTGATTTGATCTTTCGAGATTTATTTGGTAACTTCCACCAATAGCATCACATACTAGATTTACTGCAATCACCGAGGATATATTGAGATTTTGAGGAGCAATATGTGACCCACCCCCGTCTGGGTCATTATTAGTTTTGAGGATGGTTGTTTGTGGTTATGTTACTTTTTCCATTCGGTGAGTATCAGAGAAAAGTTTTCCGAGATAAGATCATTCACAGATTTTTTTAGTTCATTTGTGTTATACCCAGGAAACTTGAAATTGGGTAAATCAGCTTCTGTTATATTATATGCAGTTAGGACTTTTTGTTTATCTCCATTCTTGTCATTAATTATTACTTGAACTATTCGTTTGTTGATATATTCCATGTCGGATACAAGCTGATTTAATATCCTAACATATTTTATGATCCCGCTGCGTGAACTCGCTAAATCAAAAATATGTTCTTGGAAACTCTGTCGTAGTCTCCCTAGTTGTGTTTTATGTAATTGATTAATCTCTTTAAATAATCAATGACATTATTTAGAGTAAATGCAATGGTAATGAATAAATCAAGAATTTTCTCAAAAACAAAATCTCATTTCATGGTATTCCTATCGAGAAATATAAATCTATCGGTTAATTTTGCATTTTTTATATCCGACAAATGATCTCGATATGATGGAGCAATTTTGTGGTTTGATTGTACATCTGTGACATAATTAGATTTTTTAGATTTTTTAGGTTCTGGTATTTGATAACATGTAGCCTGAGGTGGAATTTCAGGCCATCCTAGTATAGTTCTTATCGAACTCTGATAGATGTCTACGGCATATCCGGATGTGTTTATCTCAATCGTGGATGATAGTGTTGGTTCATGAACTGTTATAGCGATTTTTGATTCTTTTCCCGTAATGGATTTTATTCTACACTCTAAGTCGTTATTGATCTGTTCGATTTGGTAAGACCCAGATGGTAAGGAAACTTTATTCCAATTTGATGTTCCGTCTTGTTTATTTTTTACTCGCAAACACCAGGGAATTATTCGGTTGCTGACCACTAAATGGTTTTGATCTAATATTTGGCTAACTGTGGTATACTCGTAATTTCGCTAGCGCTAGCTCTTTAACCGGAATCGCAGTAGGGAAATTCACACTGAATTCAGGGGTGGGTGAGGTTATTGAGATCATGGTGGTTTTGACCGGGGTGGTATTTTCCACTATTCGTTGAAGTAGTTCTTGCGATGTTGCCATTATATTCTTATTGTTTTCTAATTTTGACATCACAGAATCGTAAACACGTGCCATCACGGAAACTCGCTATCGGATATTAATGTGTCATCGAGGGAGGACGATATGATCGAGGATAATTGCGAGTACGCGTTTGGCACAACATAGAACTTAACTACGTAATCCTGTAGTTTACGCTGACTACATGATGATATTTATTTTGTTATTATTGAAATTATCTCCGCGATTGTTGTCGCCACGAATATACAAATTGGAACAGCTATGGAAGCAATCATTGTTATCGAAGATAGTATTATACTAGCTCTGGTAATTACACCTGATACCGTGTACACGGTAACATCAACGGCAGTAATCCTTCACCGATATTTTTATATTTTTATTTGGTATTCTTCGGTGAGTATTTTCAGTTTAGTTTGAAATTCTCCGACCTGATCATAGCGATATTGTTGTGATGTTGCCATCGTAGACATTTTATTTACAATAACAGATAGCAATTTCAATTAAGTTGTTTACTCAAATCTGCTACAAATTTCACATACCATGTTATTGATACTCTAGCTAGGGTATTATCAGTGGCTGTCATCGTGAATCGCTCAGTTGTCCCTTTGTCGATGATCATTGATATCATATTGTTGTCCCCGGTTGAATTCGTCGATGAAATATTAAATTGAGTCGGTGACACTAATGTTAATCGATAAATACCCTTGACGGTAGCTACGATATCTAATATGTTAGTCTGTGGTGTCCACGCATATGATCCGTGTTGAATCGTGTATACAGAGTTTATATTTTTATCATGAGCAATTTTGATTTTATCTAATCGGGTTATCATCGCAGGAAAAAAATCATCCTTGATGGCCTCGTGAGTTTGTTTAATATCATCGATGGATTTTCTAATATCTGAAAATTTATGTCGAGTTTATCTAATGAGACCCCTCCATAGACTTTCTCAATGAGATTTTTCTACGAAAAGTTAAAAATTTCTCAACATGATCTTCATACCTAGACTGTAGTGCCGCTAATTCTATGGTAGCGGTTTGTATATCCGTGAGCTTTGGTATGGTCAGTGGTGGATTTCCGAAGAACTTTAATATCGGTGCGTAAATCTTATCAATTACATTTTTTTGCAATTCGGTAAATGATCAAATTTAGTTGTATAGTCGCTATAATCTGATTGCATCGTTGTCAACTGATCGATGGCGGTTTTTACGTCTGAGATTTTCAATATGGTTTGAAGACGTGGAACCTCAAAGTAATTATGTATCGGAATTTGTAATTGCTCAAATTTTGTAATATGGTTATCTAGTTTTTGTTGGGAGTCCACAATAGTTGAAACGAGGACACCCGGTTTAAGCCTGCCCTGAGCGGAAAAAACCGCAATAGTATTTCCTGCTGCGTCGCGTCGTTTTGTCAAAATATCATCAAAGGAAACATTACTAGTTTTTAGTTTACCCTGACGATCTTGAAATACGACTATTTCATTTGGATCCACACTTGCGAGGTATAATGTCTCGGATATTTTATCATCGATTATTTTTTTACATCCTTGGTTGCAGATATTTCCGCGGTGGTTCTTTTCAGGCTTGATAGCAATCTTCCCAAATTATCAATAATTTTACTCTAAGATCTCTCTAAAAAGCGATTACTCGTATATTCGTGTACGGTTTTACGGGGTGGTTTAGTTGATGATGATAACGTGTCGAGTACATTTAATACTTCTATGCCGCATATTGGTGGGTCGGTCATTTTCTGTGTTAGTAGCGTGGAATACCAACGAGGAATTATTAATTGATATATATAATGCATACATTCTTTAGGCGGCGCTAACCCACATGAATCGAAATAAATAATTGCACGCGGTTCAATCGCGTATGCAACCCAGTGAGTTTCAGGTCCGGTGCTGTTATCGAGATTAATGATACCGGTTTCGGCGTCGTATGGTTGTTGTGGTAATTGATCTCGCATAAAAACAACTCTTAAGTTTTTTTATCGCTAGTATTTTAGCAGCATCGAGTAAACCAAAATTTGACATCTATGATACTGAAGTTAAATTGTCCTTGGTATTCAGAGGCCGTTTCTGCTGTACCATGAATGCGGAGTTCCTGGTAGTATTAGACCCTTTCCTTTTTTATGTATCCTCGCCCAGCTGCTTTCTTTAGTGCCATCCCTACCGCGGTACCAACGGCTCCTAACGCAGCAGCTTTCACAACCACGGGGGCGGCTGCTGCAATTAGCGCTGGTAACTCAGCGAGAAGTGGAAATATACCACCTGATTTTATCATGTCTTTGATCGCGGACGCAGAGAGAGAGAGAGAGAGAGAGAGAGAGAGAGAGAGAGAGAGAGAGAGAGAGAGAGAGAGAGAGAGAGTGACATAAACACTTTTTTTTATTTTTGATAGCATCATTGAAATGCTTAATCTGACGAGCTGTCAGTGATAGTTAATTCTGAACACCAGACATCTGTTTGTTTTTTTAGCAATATCATAGTTCCACATTTTTTTTAACTGAATCCGATTGCAATATTTTTAATCTGACCAGGAGTCAGAGTGACATGAACATGACTATATGGCATTTTATTTAATATGAGATTGATCTAATTGTCTACATGTTTTCTACTGGCGCATCAACTACCCTCATTCGTCCACCAACACCTTCGAGTAGCATTGATTTGTCATTGAGAATGACAGCAACTGCTCTTTAACCACCAGCAGGAGGAGCGGTTACACAAGCTAGAAAGTGTATATCAACGACGGACTGTCTGGTTAAATCAAGATGTTCCAACGAAAGTAATAAAACGGATATCGATTTCTAAAATCTAACTGTGATATATGCAGACCAGTATCTACATTATTATCACGTCCCATAAATGTCAGCAAACGATGATACGCGCGTGATATTTGGTTTTGAACGTAATTAAGTAAAATATCCCAGATGGTTCTTGTTGGCCGTTTATCCGCAACGAGACTTCATTAACACTCAATTGATCAGAGAGAGAGAGAGAGAGAGAGAGAGAGAGAGAGAGAGAGAGAGAGAGAGAGAGAGAGAGAGAGAGAGAGAGAGAGAGAGAGAGTTTTGTTATATTTATCTAGCCATCAGCGACTAGAGCTCAAGCAGGGCCTGCTTCTCGCCAGATTACATCATTATCATTACCTCATCGCACGAAGATTACTGTTTGTTTCGCTCCAAAGATAACTTTTCTAACATTTCTGCAAAATACAAATATATGAGATAGTGGAATCGCACATGAAAATAATCTACGCTGTCCATGCAACATTGATACGCGTTTTGCAAACCCTAGGTTGTAACGAGGAGTATCACTTTGTATAACATTTAAAGGCACCAGCTGATCTTGCTTCATGTTCAACAGAATCAGGTGGTTGTGGATCATATGCAGTATCTCTTGGTGTTCGTAATTTAATATACTTATTGTGTTCAGCGTGATCAGTAATATCCTTTGCGAACATCATAGATGAACCTGATGATCTTGTATAATCATCAGAATATCTTGCTAAGCCACTATTGTTGTGGCAGCATCAACATCATGTTCAATAGATTCAATCTCTCTGTTATCAATCATATATCTAGCACTCTAAAATAATGCCTAGATACCATTATTGACATCATTGCCTAATGTGCTGGTACAGCAGGAGTATAAGCAGTTGTTGCAATTTCTCCTTCTACTTCAATAAATGCTTCAGCGGGTAGAAAGTATTTGCTGGTATCCTGGACCTGAAGTTCGATTCTTGATCGACTATCTGGTTGTATAGCGTTATAGGACTAATATTGATAATCGCGTACAGAATCATCCTTGCGCACTGGGGCGTCCATATCAAATAGCGTTTGACCATTTGAACATTTTATTATATATTTCTTGATCTAAATCGCGATCTCAGGCCACTTCCCGCTATAATATTTGCAGTAATATTCTCCTGATCATTGTTCAGTTATGCTATTTTTTGATCCACTGCGTTGTTTATTATTTTACAAATACTCACGGGCATAATCTCAGTAGATGGTAGTTTCCCCACTGATGACTTGTCATTAGCGGATTCGTTCGTCGTCGAATCAACGCTAATAGTTTTTCTTTAGCCACGGAAAATGCTTTACCGGCAGCATCGCCAACAGCGCTAATACCCTTATCACGAACAACATCAAAAGCTTTCATCGATAATTGTTTTGCAATTGGTGCTATTTTTGGAGCCATTCTTGCGAATAACCCTTCAACGACATTACCGAGACCATCTCCATAATACGCCCTATAAACAGGCAACCGTGATCATATTACGTAGGTCATAGTTTGTTTATTGTGGTTGTAGTGTATGATCATTTTATTTAAATGCTATTTATCTAATCAGTGATTCATCATCGATGACGAAATGTCATCAATGATTCAATCACTATGGTAACCGTCCGCGAGTTCATCAATAAACTCTCGATATACACCAATATCCATGATACCACCTTCAAATAATCGTCTGCAGATATCAGCTGCTTTATTAATTATTTCCGGTGAGTTATTTCCGGCTCTTTATCCTCCAATGAGAATTTCTAATCGTGATATGCCTCCGAGAATATTATTAGGACAACGAACTAGACCAATACCCAAAACGGAGTTTCTGGGTCCACTATGAGAAAATCCACTAGCGAATTTTTCGCCAGTTGTACCTGTTGCACTCTGCAAAGAGGGTTTTCCTATATCCAAAAGTTTTGATTGCTCTGGTAATCTGAAAAATCCAAGATCTGATTGCTCTGTTGTAGATGATTCAGCTTTTTTTTTTCAGCCATTATATGTTTTATCTTTATCGGATGCCTTAGGTGGACCTGTAATCGCACGATATAATCCATTATACCATGATTTTCTATCTGGGATATTATAAACAGGGTGGATATACTTTTTCCTGTGAACAAAGCTCCTAACGGTAAATTCAGCTAATTCTTCAGTAGTATTAAATGTCATATTTGTTATTTCATCAACCCTACCCGGAAGAAATTTATTTTGAAGGAAACTCGTTGACTAATAATATCACCTTCTTGTTCCTTTTCAATATCACCCTCCTGTTCCTGTCCAATATCACCTTCTTGTTCTTGTTCAGGTTGTGCAGCAGCTATTATATTACCGGGAAGAGTTTTAAAGATTTTTATGTTTGCTCAGTTTCCCTTGCTATTTTTTCAAGTACTGGTAATATAGCTCTTTCAGTAGCAGTAACAACTTTCTCAGTAGCTGTGGTTACTGGTTTAAATAATTGTTCGGTGCCTCTTGCAAAACCAGTTTTGAAATTCCTGACGCGCCTGCAATTTTCGTGTGACAGAGCCCCGTACGGGAATAAATTTCATTATTGCGTGTAGTCGCTCGCGAGCCAGTCTAGTTGTTCAAGATTCTCCGATCATTATAAACACTAGGTATGATTTAAATTGTAAACAGTTACCCCCCCCCCCCCCGACACTTCCGTGTTCATTGATTTGTTTTTGGTTACCAAAAACAAAACAAAAAAATGATCATACCTGTTTGTCTCTGGATATAAAATTTCAAACCCCATACAAATTCGTGCCGTGTGAGTAATCCCATACCTGTGTTGTTTCATTGCACATGTAATATAACAGGTTAGTGTTAGTTTGTGTTTGGATGTGTTATGTTACGACGTTGAAACAGTGATGTCCAATGCGTTCTTTTCATCATTCACAGTGTTTGCAAGCGTATTGTTCTGGTTAATGATATATTTTATCATTTTAATCATTGAATTTATTGTACGTCTGACCTGGTATAGTTGGCCAAGTTCAGCTCTGACCCTTTCGACTGCTTTTAATAACGGAATAATTTATTTTTACATCATTGCAATATGCCAGAGATTCATTTACGGCATACTGAATTCTTGTTATTAACGCATATTGACCTGGAAGGACAGAAAGTCAGAATTTGAATACAATCTAATTTATCAGATAATTGTATTTTTTGCTTTTTCAAATTTGAAATCTCATTTTCTATGTCATTTATAGTTTCGTCATTATATGATATATTTATATATCTAATATACAAAAAGATAAATAAACAGTAGCTATGATGAGCGGTTATCATTCAGTGGGTCCCCTTTTATTGGCTGTTATTTCTTTCATAGGGTCTTTTTTCTTTGAGATTTTCTTTTTGAGATTTTTTTTTTACCCTACGACCGTTTCTTATGGCCGGAGTTCTTTCTAAACCGTCCTGTGGGGTTACCCTAGTGTGATATAGAGCTGTTTGCATCCGAGCTACTATTTATTTCGGGGGCACAATATACATTTTCTTAGCGAAACGAAATGTTAGAGTGTTTTATATATTTGTTGTACACCTCCATCTAAGATATAAATCCCGGGGGTACAAAATCACACCATTACGTATTTGACATGATGGGAGGTGTACATGAAATACCCTTTGGGCTGGTGCCCCCCAATTTTTTTTATAGAAAAACCCTCAAGAACGGTACCGTCGACAATACTGCCTGCCACGGGATTCGAACGCTGGGCCTCGGGACGAGATCCAGCGGCGTACGGATTACGCAAAATGTCGAAATCTACAAGTTTATATTTTTGAATATAATATATAGTTAGAGTATGTAAAATACATGAACGATTTAATGAATTGAAAGCGTGATGGTGTATACTGTAGAGATTTCACTTTAGTTAAAAATCAGAGACGAAAAAATTATAGATTTTTTAGTCAAACCAAGACAAAGAACATTTTAGTCAGACCATGAATCATATCTTTTTATATTTATCGAAAAATCCCACCCAAGGACAGTACCTCTCTTACACACACATGCCTACACGAGTAATCGCCCTTTCTTGTTATAAAACACAGTACAAAAATGGAATTTATTTGTATGTGAATTGAATTATATTTTTAATTTTTTTTAGAAAAAGCCGAATTATATATTCGTTCTGCAACGCGTCGAAACATAGGCATGCAAATATGAAAATACGTTCCAGCCGCATTCATTGATTGAAATATTTTTTCTTCGTTAGTTTTTATATTGAGTGATATAACAGGTCTTTTTGAAACTGTTTTAGAAGTACCAGTTTTCTTAAATGCAGTATTCTCACTCTGAGTGATAGCTCGTAAAGAATTATCAGTTTTTATACCATTTATGTGGTCAATAACAAAGCCACCTGGGATTTCCCCCGTAAACATCTCGTGGAGGAATCGATGGCAATAATGATTTTCCCCCCTAACAGTAAATTTGAAATATCTTTGATTGTTGACAAGACCTACTGGTTTCTTCAGTCTGCGATGTCTGACAATACCATCACGAGATGCTTCATAATCGTTTATTACGGGATGTGTTGATATTCTTGGCTCATTTATATACATAATTATTTATTGCTCTAATTAATTATTTGGTTTAATTATTACTTGGGAATCTAGTAATATAGTCATGAGGAGTTCTTATGATTTGTCAGGGACAGAGTCAGGGTCGCTGACAGAGTCAGGGCTTTTAATTCGTTTATCATAATAGCACTTTAGTTCCCTGTATCGCTTGCCACCACAATTGAGACACAGCTGCGATTTTCCTCTCACATCCACCCCACATCGTATGTAGAGAAGAGGACCTAAGCTCCCTCGTCGTACACTCTGTGAATGATATCCACAGAATTCATTTCTGCATAATTTGTTACAGACAGTTACTGATCCTATCATAAACCACTTACAGTGATTCATTATATATAAATTCTTTATTTAAATACTTGTTTTATTTATAATATGGAGGAGTTCAAAAGATTATCGAAAATAAAACCCAGGAAAAATGCTAAATTCAATCTCGATAGAGTATCCATAGATGTACATAATAAGGGTCTAATAAGTGATTGAAGCATTACAAATAAAATCCATGAGGGATTTAATGAATTTAAGCGCGATGGTGCATCTCACTGTTGGTCAACATTTCGAATTGTAGGTAATGTTGATGCTACCGTAAACGACCAAAGAGCAGCAGTGATATTCTCGTATCTTGACCATAGAAAGTATATTTTTAGAGTGAAATTCATTATCCGTTCAGAAACAACAACTTGTATTATACGCGAGAAATTTGAACCCATCTTAAATGATAAATAAAGAGTTATCACTGTGAGTCAGCATTCCAAACAAGGAACGCTGACTGGGATTGACAAACCATATTACGAGAGATCTTATCCTGTAACCGCGGTTGTTTATGGGATCTATCCGTTAAATGGCAAACCGAGTATTGAGAAATTAAAACCCCTGAAATTGTCACCGCTGACCAGGTCCACAATAACTATACCCTGGAATATGTTTTTTTCCTGGGAAATTTTGTCAATTTTGCTGCAATATCACCTCCTCGTTTTATTTCAAAACATCTCCAGATTTCATACTAACAAATCTACATTTCTTTGTACCACATTGTACACACTTACCAGCAAGTGCTGATCTGTTTTTTTTTAGTTGTAATTGTTGTCAAGTCGGTTATGCTAGTACGCTTCTTACATTTGACACAATATAGATCCATAATTTATTTATAATAGCATGGTTGTAATTGATTGTTCGGCGACAAAAACACGAGAACCAGTTAAGCAACATGCAGCGCTAGCAAATTCTACTCGCATGATTATAATTGGACCATCTGAAAGTGGCAAGTCACAGTTGTTACTTAATTTGATAACGAGATGGATGAAATGGGGTAAACTATATTTGGTAGCCCCAAGTGTAGACGATCAGCGATGTTACAAGGTTTTCAAAGATTTTAACGAGAAAGCAAAATCGGAAATCGATGAGGATATTATTGAATTTATAACCGGTATCGAGGAAGCACTGAAATTTTGATTCTCTTGATATAAATATTGACAATTTAGTCGTATATGATGATGTGATGTTAGATAGACAAGCAAACCCTGCAAAAAAAATTTCCAGAGGTAGGCATACAAATACTGATGTGATATATGTTACTCAGAAGTATTCACAAATACCAAAAGTGATCAGGGAAAACTGTAATATTCTTGCTGTATTTAATAGAGTTGACACATACACTACGAAATATTTACCAGACCTGGTCAGTGGAGATATGGATTTTAATCTCTTTAAAATTTTCTTTAGTTACGCTCAGTCAATCCCACATGGATTTGTAACGATAAATTTACATGACCCTAGATCAAGATATTGTATCGGACTTGATAAATATTCGGTTGAAACCATAACAATTTTGATTTGTCTCCGTAGAGGTCCATTTACTCTCTCTGGAGACTCTGTCTCCGTAGCAGCCTTATTTTTTAGAGAAAACGATGCCATTCATCCTTCTCTCTCTTTAGGTTTGGTTGAAATCCTTATGGATTTTACTGAAATAGTTTCGGTTTGAAATAGTTTCGGTTTGTCTGAAATAGTTTCGGTCTGTCTGAAAGAGTTTCAGTTTGTCTGAAATAGTTTCGGTCTGTTCACCCTCGTTGCTGCTCATGCAACTCAATGAGGGGTTTCAGTTTTGATATTCCTTATACACCCACCGGGGTTAATATATTTTAGATTGGCTTTTTCTTGACTTATTTCTGAGCAAAAACGTTACACAATACGAAACATTGTTGTAATATGTGCACCGATGATGTCAATGAATGGCGATGTGAATGAATGGCATCACCTATATAGCGCTTGAACTTATGTGTACAAGGATAAAATGAACTTTGTCAACTGCCAACATTTCGCATCAAAATTTTGTTTCAAATCATACTTACTATTTTTGTGTAGTTTCGCTTTGTCTATGAAGAACTTGAAAGTGTTCTCATCCGGATTCATGAGATCTCCCCCTTCACTCTTACATATTTCCCTTGCTTCAGTCCAATTTTTGCGCACTTTTGACTCAAACCGGTAGCAAAACTTCGTTTCATTTGGACATATATCTGAAAACAGATAACTATTCAATCAATCAATCAATCAATCAATCAATCAATTACAATGATAGTGAAGAAATATTTTTAAAAAAGATAAAACTAGTCCAATTCAAAGATAAAAGATCAGAATAAATTGCTAGTAGATCTTCAATAAAAAGAAGACGAAAAAGCTATGAATGGCAATGTTCCGAAATATAAAGAATATTATAAAATATTAACGGACGCATCTTGTTCTAATAAAATAATTGTTTTGTGCCATTATTTGCTCAATATTTATGTTTGATGTTTGCCCATACGGATTTTTAAAATATATAATCCGAATGACGATGATGCTATTATTGACATTGACGAAGCTATTAGAAGCTGTTTTAAATGATGTTTGATGAGTTAAATGCCGAAATCAGTGCCAGATTTTCCAATAGGTCGACTAAGCACATGCCTGTGGGCCCTGCACCTTAAAGGAGCCTCGTGACAAAAGATCAACATACTATTGATACGAGATAATTTGCGACTGCATAAGTGCCTTCAAAGGCTTTATAATCCAGCACTGGTTGAGATATATTATGATAAAATTATTAAAGTCGCACGCGATTTAAAGAGGAAAAATAGGTCATATATGATTTTAAAAAATCATTCTTTGACGCTGTGGACAAGATAGTCCGTTTTTACATAAACTATGTATTTCTATACCAGGTAGATGTAAAACAATGCCATTTTATTACACAAATGAACTTATTAAGGATGAAAAAAACTTACAGAAGTATTGACCTACTAAGTTTAATTTTAAAAAATTTTCAGAAGCAAATTTAATGTTTGACTAATAAATTGAGAGGAAAAATAACATGTATAATTATAGTACATTACAGTTAGGTTTTAACAAGAACATGCTGAAGTGGTATAATCATTCTGATTTATTCCTATGATACGGAATGGTTAACATTAAAATGAGATTCATTGATTTGACAAAGGCGTTTGATTAGTCTGAACTAGGTATTCATAGCTTAGGGTAAAATGCTTTTCAAGATGTGAAATGCAAATATATAGTCAAAAGAAAAGTCTTAGAATGTCTTTATCTTTCTCATGTGTATGTCATGGCGAAAGTCTTTATCTTTCTCATGTGTATTTCATGGCGAAAGTCTTTATTTTTCTCATGTGTATTTCATGGCGAATGTTTTTTTTTTATCCATTTCATGTGTATGTCATGCCGAATGTCTTTATCCATTTCATGTGTATGTCATGGCGAAAGTCTTTATCCATTTCATGTGTATGTCATGACGAAAGTCTTTATCCATTTCATGTGTATGTCATGACGAATGTCTTTGTTCATTGTTATGAGTATATCATGACAAATGTCTTTGTTCACTATTATGTGTATACCGTGGCGAATGCTTTTCTTCATTGTCATGCGTATGTCATAGCGAATGTCTTTGTTCATTGTCATGCTTATGTCAGGGCAAATAAATTTCTCTTTTCATGTGTATGTCATGGCGAATGTTTTTATCTTTTTTCATATTCAACATATTGACGATATTGGTTTATTTTAACTGCATAATTTGCCCCTCCGGGAGAGTCTCTGCCTGGTGGGGGTAGGGCACCCTTCAGACAGTATTCACTGTAAAACCTTGGCAGTCTCAAGATCAATCTCGTGGAGGTGGATTAGCTCTGTTGATAAGGCCATGGACAAGGACAGTACGTGCCTTGACGTTTGTTTACCACTACTTCCAAGAAGTGATGTTCAGCCATTGGTGACAGTGATTCTTCTTCAGCGCATGCATCCCATATACAGTTAGCAAAATAATGTGGAAGGGGAAATCGATCTGATTTTTTGCCCTAATACGGCGTCTATAAGCCGTTTACCATTCCCCAATGGGGTGAAACGGTTGTCTAGAGAGAAGGTTATACTCAGCCCAATCCTCATTTCCGTAACAGAAAGCTTCAATGACACCTGACCTGTGCCTGGTACACAGTCATCGGCAAGGACTAGACATGCGTTTCCGATTTGAAGGAATGTCCAACCCCTAATCTGCTAAACTTAGATTTGAGCCCTCCCTGTGCCTGAAAAGGTGCTGAAACCCTTAACGGGCTGTGGTTTGCAAGGATCACAACCAGTCTTTACCGAACTGTGGTTCAGTAGCGCGAGGCAGGAGGTGCGACTCGTCTAAACCCTTTTGGACACAAGAGAGTGATATTCCCTATGTACGGGAGGGCGAGACTCGCTCTTTGCCTTTAATAAACTCATGCAACTCATTTTCCATCCATATACTATACTACCTCCCATGGTGGGGCATACTAATCACATGTATCACAGAAGGGACTTAGGTAATCTTTCTCTTAGACCCAAGAGAATCAGGAAAAGAAAACACAGCAAACTCTGACAAAGACAAGGATACATTCGTTCTTGCTTGGTAGGTTTGTCGACTTTCCGTGCGATCCCATATCATTTCGACCAAAGGCAGTAAAACTGTCTGAGATTGTACATCACATATAAGATAAATAAAGTTGGGTGGTTCCAAGGGGGATTTTCCGTAGTCACACTTACCAGCACCTTGATTATACATTGTTCTTGAATAACGATACAGAAGGGAATATTTGCTATACGATAGATGAAGTAAACAACCCACGTATCATGCATAGAAATTAACGGTAAAGACAACGTGAATAGCATGGCAGCATCTTCGCTAGCCCAGGTTTCGATAACCCTCTTTACACATTGGCATATCGATCAGATATTTCTGTGTTTCGGGTCTACGATGTTCATTGGATGCGATGGCAAGCTACCGCATCCAATCAAAATTAAGTTGTTCCGATTTGGACACTGTTCCTATGTAATCGAGACAAGGGGTAACAAAACTTAAAAGAATTGATAAACAAGCTCTTTCAAGTTCCGGTCCGTGTTTTCAGAAATACCCTTCACTCAAATAGACATGTAATGGCTTCTATCTGGTACATATTCATATTTTTTGTTGTTAAACTTACAAAGCATCTTTCTTAGGTCAATTGCCACCACCGTTTTCGGCCGATGTATAATATGCTATAGATGTCGCTAGAACAAAGTACTGATATAGCTGTTCGTTCCGCCAAGGTGTAGATAGGGTTATCGGAGCCATGGCTAGCGAAGATGGACTGACACGCAAGTACTTATAATGTAACATCCACGAGTAGGAAAATTACAATAAAATGCATTTATTCGCTTCTTACTATATGTTGTTAGATTTAAAATTAAAAAGAGCAAAATGTTAAACTCTAACGCCCTCATCTTTTGAAAGTGGTAACAAGAATCAGATAAAAATGCTAAGTGTAAGTAATCAATGTCTACAAAAATCTCTTAAGAGAGCTTAAATAAACAGTGGTAAATGTCAAACAGGGTATAATCATAACGTTTAAGAAGAATATATCACACAAGACAATCAATAATTCGCTCGTTGACCCAGGAAGCAGCGCCTAATCATCTTTATCTAATCTATGTTGAACAATACTGACTGAAAAAGGAAAATAGTCAGGCACATATGCCCCTTATGAGTGGACATCTCATGTAATAGTAGTCCAGTGTTCTTGAAGTTTCCGGTTTGTTCTAATGGGAGGGGTGTCGAGCGCTTCGTCATTTGGTCGAATGATAATTTGTTTTCTCCCGGAATAGCACTAGCTATGCAATAACAACATGCATGGTATTAACATTAATGTTGTTCAAATTATGTTAATAAACGTTCAGGCTTACTCCTCATTGATGTATTTCAACTAGGCTTATAAATTACGTGCTCAGACTGTAGTATGACTACAGAACAATGAGCTTATAATGAGTTAGTTCCGTGATACAACCTCTGAACAGCATGTTGTTAATGCCCACATAATGTTGCAACAATAACGCATCGCATGTGTCAGGCACCTCAGATGTAAGAAGAATTTATTTACTGGTGAAATAAAATTATTTGTTTAAAAACATTTGCAGCTTGCGACTTTAACACTGACTGGCAATAGGATATTAAGAGCATTAGTTCAATTTTTCATTCAAATAAAAATATGTTTTTTAAAGATAAATATGATTTTACGGTCAATAAATTCTTAAGATGGTCAGAATATCTTATAACCTAAATGTCAGATATTGCACGGATATTGTTATTTCAATTGCGACTACAAAGTGTACTAAATATATAACTGAAAATTAGTGATCCGATCAGAATGATGGATATCGAAAACTACGTAAGAAAAGGCCCCGTGAGAAACAAGCCAATCTCTGCAATGAAAGCAGGTCCTTGATGTAAATGAAAATATAATTATGTTAAATGGGTTTCAGTTCATCAATACTTCAGTATTGATGAACAGAAATATAAGATACAATATGACATATGAGACGCAACAGTCTTTGTAATCAGCTTACAATTCAGGCATCTTCCCAATGGAGTCCATGTACCATTTTCAAGGCATTTTGTAGTATCTTGTCCTATCAGAACGGTACCCTCTTTGCACTGAATCTTCAAACGACTTCCTACGTCATACATGTTTCCAAGCAATACCGTATCATTATTGACATCTGGTCTTGCGCACTCTATAATGTACATTTGAAAACAATTGTAAACGTAGAATGATTTTTTTTTATTAAAGAAAAGAAAAATGATGTAGCCATGTGAAAGTTACACACACACACACACACACACACACACACACACATACATACATACATACATACATATATATATATATATATATATATATATATATATATATATATATATATATATATATATATATATATATATATATATATAATTCACATTTATGCTGCTGATTTTACAAAATATATATTATACTATTTGAAACTATTTTTTTCATTACAAGTTTTGTGTTTTGTATCTTATCCCAGACATTGTAAAAGTGAAATGTTCTTTTTTAGACTTGTTTTAGGTACATCTAGCCTTTATTAAGAAATATCTATGTTTTACTCTTTTATCAAGAATTCCCAGTATTAGAATTAAGAGTCTTTATCCATTATTTAATTTTATTTGGTAAAACTGAGCGGCATCATCTATCCCCAGTTGCTTTGAGAACGCGTTTCTTTCAAAACTGTTACAATTATACAAATAACTGGAATTCCTTTCTTGATGTTCGTAGAATACAGTTCATGGCATTATGCAATACATTTGACTATCACCTCCACAATCATACTGTTGATAAAGTATTAGATGTTATTACATGTACTTGTGTGTTACTTCACTTTCAATAACCTGGCTTTACATATTTTGTCATGTTGTAATCAGGCCCGCACCTAGGGGGGGACAACCATGGCACTTGTCAGGCGCCCGAGCTAGATAAGTGGCGTTTTAAAATATACGCACATATTTGAAACACGAAAGGGGCCCGAACTCTGTCAGCTGCCTGGGGCCCAGAATTTCCTAGGTGCGGGCCTGTTGTAGTGTATGTTGAATGAAAATTAGAAGATTCAATTTGAATGATCAACGTCTAGATTGTTAGTCATATGAAAATATTGAACTCATGGAAGGAGTCCAGCGTTTTGTGTGACTTAAACCATAAAACGAAAATAAAGGGAGCTATGCGAAATGTAATTATCCACATATATGAGATTACCAAACATATGTTTCCCACAGACCGTGGAAAGTTAGATTCTTTTATGTCCATCTGTCGGCCACTGTCTTTCCTTTGTAACCTGAACTGAACCATCTCATTGGATGAGAGAGAGAGAGAGAGAGAGAGAGAGAGAGAGAGAGAGAGAGAGAGAGAGAGAGAGAGAGAGAGAGAGAGAGAGAGAGATGAAATTAGGCAGGAAAATAAAAGCTACTGGTAGATAACTAGCAAAGCCATATAGAGGACCGTGTGGCCAACTAGAAAAGTATATGGTGGAACACAAACAAGTCAAAGACGAGGTAGATCCGCTGGACGATCGAGTGGCCAGTTTGGAACTTGTTGCACAACAGCTTGTAGAGGATGTCCCAGAAGAAAATTATTTGGAAGTGACAACAAATCCCAAGCATACAAAACTGCTCAAACTACAACCAGACCGTAGTATTCCAGCATGTGTGCATGCAACAACAAAACTGCTTGAAAAATATGTTGTTGAAGATTTGTTGTGACAAGTCCCCACAGCATTGTAAGCAGAAGAAATAGCGTTTCCAACAGAGATGGATTCACATGCACACGTTATTGAATAAGTTCGTTGGAAATATGCCAACCGTAAACGTCTGCAAATATCAAAACTTATTGGATTTGTTCACGAGACAAAAGTGACGAGTATTTTACAACCAATAACTCTGTGTCTGGCTGTAGCGCATCCTTCGTGGTTTTGGTCGAGTACAAGCGTGGATTCGCAAACATACAAAAGCAAAACGAGGATATCCACAACGGAAGGTCTTGTTTGGTATATTTGTGTCGAACTTCCAGAAAAAAGTCTTACAGTTTTTGTATTTCCCTATTATATCGCATATAGTGTTTTGGCTGTCGTCAATGGCAGTATCAGGCTGCAATGTATAGCCGCTGACAGTACTTGCCAATGTATCGTCTGCATCCAAAATAGTGGACTACAGAGATTGTTTGCTGGTTTATACATCTGTTCAACATTTGTGGCAGTTGCCATAGTCGCATCTTCTGGCAACAGACCATGCAGAGAAACCTCTATATGGCAGATACCTCATTGTTATACATCCGTGTTAGCCAATGTTGTTCCAAATAGTTAGCCTGGACATCTGTAAAAGTGTGCAACAATGTATTCATGTACATCTGGCATAGGAAGTTGTCACATAATTTTACACGACATAGCATACGATTTGAGATCTAACAGGAAAGTCTTCCAGCAAAATGGATGGATGGGCAATTGTTTCAGACACTGTTTCGGTTCTTTAAAATACCATTGGTGTCTTCGTTTTCCAGTACGAATCTGTGTTTGTTTTGCAGATGTAAAATGGCAGGTCGATCGAAGCAACCATGGCAATCTTTGGTAGCATCTGTGTCACAGAAGCCATTCGGTCTAACGGTAGAAAATCCAGAAGACTACGCAGTAATATGAAATGTTAGATATATAGAATATTATCTGTGTCTGCTTTGCATACCACGATCAACGATGGCGTGTTTGTGTGTGGATTTTTATAATAAAAAAAACTACATCTGTTTCTTTCTGCATTGTAGCCGAAATAGTAGATTGATACAACGGTGATGCTGGGCCATTGTACGTAATCGTAGAAACACTATGCACAAACCGTTTGTGCATGCATGCTTGCGGAGTTTGGAGCATATTGCTTTAGCCACAAGTCCAGCAGCAAATAGGTAAACGTCTGCTGGTGTATGCAATACTTGGTTGTCGGAGATTCTTAAGGAACAGAACGTCTACGAATATATTCAATACTGCTATCAATTTTCTTCTAGAATTGTCGTGTCGCCCTGGTGGAAGATTTCACGTTTGCTATAGTTGAGGCAAGGTTTCTATGGAATATATGTTTTGCAACAACACTTGCATATCGGGTCGTTTTGTCGATGGATCAGATACCTATATTTTGGGTGGCCATATATGTCTTGGCCAAAATATGTTTTGCCACTTCGCTCAAGAAGTTTAGTAGTACAAACATGTGTTTGGTTCCTATATTAATGGGCGATGTTTTCTCCCCAATTGCAAAACATTTCCACTACTGGGCAATTCTTTTTTGGGGGAGAAAAATAGGCACAGGTGGTATTTGGTTTTGGTATTTATGTTTTGGTTTTGGCGTTCGGTGTTTGGATTTCATTTCGGCGTTTGTGTATAGTTTTCGGTTTTCAATGTTTGTGATTGTTTCTTGTTTCGGTTCTTGTGTTTGGGTTTGGGTGAAGAAAAGTAGACAATTATTGTGAATTGAAGGGTTTTATTGCTGATGCTGCGTTGTTTTGTCTTTTTGTAGTTGTTTGCAAGGTACCTGAATTGTTAAAATATGATTTCATCTCGGAAATCATTTAACTAGACTGACAGCCTGGATATAGTGAAGAGTACCATAGGATTGCCTGTTTGTTTACATCCCATCGCATGATTGTATTGTCCTTTCAACAATCACTGCATACTAAAGTAGTACGAAAGGCAGATATTTTTTCTCACTGACCATCTTTGCAGCCTTTCCGTCTGGACGAGACTCTACCCATGATGACTGTATCACATAGATGCTTGCTTGTGACAGTCACAATTAAAACAACAGACAACGCTCACATACGGGATACATCGTCATGGTGGGTAGAGACGAGAAGAGGTGGAAAAGCCGCAAAGTGGGTCAGCGGGAGCATTCCCGTAGTTTCGTACTACTGTGGAATTCAAATCTATATCTCTTGATCTAATGCATATAATGTATGACTTGGTGTCGTTCAGGTCACAATATCAAAATTTAATTTTGTGCGCTTTTATGGCTGCAAAGGCATGACTGGTGTCATCAAAATCAATCGTTTCAGTCGTCTCCTTTTCAATGGAGAACGTCCACAAGTTGGTCTGCCGTGATGCGCTCATTGTGGATCTTAATTATGTCTTAATCAGTTGAGTTTCAAATAGCTCCTCACGCAGCTAGTTTTGTTGATACGCATTGTTAAAACCATTCGTAGTGCAATGGTTAGGTTTGGATGATGTTCTGCGTATTACAACCTGACCGCCCATTGCAAAAGTTCCAAAACTACTCCGCATTTAGCTTTCTTGCCTCTGATTTCCTCATAACTCTGATGTGACGACAAAGACTTCGGATTTTGTAATACAGATGATCCGCATCAACTTCGTCACACTGCTAAGTATGATTTGCACCTGCAATACGAATTCCATCGAATTCCGAGTCATACCAAAGACTTACAAAAATGGTAATAACCGCTGCCTCGCTTGTCGCTCAGCATTATGATGTTAGTGTTATTGTCACGGAATTGTATACGACTATGTTCAATATATATATGTGGTCAAAAATCTAGTCTTGATTTCGTTACTGCGTACAGCCTTACCGAGGGTAGTTTATTATTTTTTCGGCTTTTTAGTTATTTCGGCATAATGAGCGAACACTCAGCTCATGCTGCATGTACGAAATTGCACGCAGTTTAAAGTACCTAGCTGCGCATATCTGTCACAGCTAGGGGTATATAAGGACGAAATTATAAGACAGAAATCACATTACGATCCAGTCTTGTCGGAAAAGCTTCCATCCTTAAGGAGCAATCTATCAGCTAAAAGAGCTGAGTGGGGCCTGTTGGTGCCCGGGTGCGGTGCCATGTGGTGGTGTCCGTGGGGTGACCGTGGGTTACTGTGGTCCGGAGCTGAGTGGGGTCCGGTGGTGCCAGTGTGCGGTGCCATGTTGGAGTGACCGTAGGGTCATGGTAAGACCGTTGGGCTTCTCTATGCTGCCCGTGTGTGGTGCCATGTTGTGGTGACTACGTGTGTGGGCTTGTCTATGCTGACCGTGTAATGCCCGTGTGTGGTGCCTGTGTATGGTGCTTACGTATGCTGCATATACCTCGTCATATGGACGACGTAATATTTATTTAAACACTTCTTTGCAGTCTCGTTATATGAACGACACCTGCATAATTTTGTTATTTATTTAATAACTTCTTTGCAGTCTCGTTATATGAACGACACCTGCATAATTTTATTATGTATTTAATAACTTCTTTGCAGTCTCGTTATATGAACGACACCTGCATAATTTTATTTATTTAATGACTTCTTTGCAGTCTCGTTATATGAACGACACCTGCATAATTTCATTATACACAAATCTCGTTCCATGAACGAGAACTTCAGAATTTAGGTTTCACCATTGCATATATCTCGTCATATGGACGACGTAATATTTATTTAAATATCTTCTTTGCAGTCTCGTTATATGAACGACACCTGCATAATTTCATTCTACACAAATCTCGTCCCATGAACGAGAACTTCAGAACTTAGGGTTCACAATTGCATATGTCTCGTCATATGGACGACGTATTATTTATTTAATATCTTCTTTGCAGTCTCGTTATATGAACGACACCTGCATAATTTCATTATACACAAATCTCGTTCCATGAACGAGAACTTCAGAATTTAGGATTCACGATTGCATATGTCTCGTCATATGGACGACGTATTAATTATGTAATATCTTCATTCTAGTCTCGTCATATTGACGACGCATTCTTTTCATATTTGCATCTATCTCGTTATACGAGCCTTATATATATATATTCATATTTGTAAATTCATTCACATACTTCTTTTTTGTCATTACGTTACTGAAATTCAGAGTTCCGTGTTTGGAACATTTATTTAAATAGATTTTTCTTATATTTTGTAAAATATTGGTGTCAGAGTTGATTTTTAAAATTGCGTTTATAAAATAAACATCTTATTAACGCAGTTGTGTTCCGTGTCTTCACTAATCCAGTCCCGACTCGGTCTATCTTGTGATAGTTATGACTGGTCGGCCTGATGTCAAGATAATGTGCCTGGGTGGGACATGATGCTACGTGTCTGAAGCATGATGTCCCAATGTTAGACATCACTATAAATTGCCTCATTGCAGATATCGTAGCTACATGACTGAAACTTTTTTAAAGTTACGTTAAACGTCCTAATCAAACAAACAAGAATGGTGGCCCAAAGACAGTTTCCAAGAAGTACAATAAATTCAATCTGAATATTAGGTGAAATATATAACGCAGATAACGTTCCAAGCGTAACCGTGGTGAGAAGCTGTCTCATAAAATTATGGTATTTTCCAAGCAATTTCATCAATTCAAGAAAATTCGTTTTCCAAAGATAGGGTGTCCTTTAACGGGAGTTTTTGTTTAGCCAAGGACGTGATGCCATTAAAAATTACTTTGAGAATATATCTAGATCTTGCAATTTCTCAAATAAATTGCTTCTTAACTTGATGATCAGTCGTGGCACCAACTTGTAGTCTCATCGCCATTTTTTCTAGTTGTTGAAGGTAGTCATATGATGTCGGTTTATCTCATGTTCTCCTACTTTGTTTTCTCCAAACACTGAAACTTTATATAGTCTGCCAAACACACTCGGATTTGAATTTGAAAAATCAACCACAAAAGAAGCAGAGGGTACCCTTTGAGAGGAAGTACAGAATCAATGACCTCAACATACCCTCTCCATTTCCTAGCTTCTAGAAGAACCAATCTTTGGACAATGATTTGTTTCTCATGTTAACCTTTACCACATTGCTTTTAGCAATGGCAAGTGATCCATCCTTGTTCTTAAGAGTTTCAGAGCATCTCAAAACGATATCAGTTATATGAATCCGTTATAGTTTCAGGCCAATGGCTAGTATCACGGTAAACAACTAAACTGGCATTGTCCTGATGTAGAGTTATTTCTTCATTTAAATATTGCTGTGTAATCTGCTGATATTGCAGCGCAGAAAATATTTGCTGCTGACTTCATTGACATGGCTGAGGCACCATCAGCTAAGCGATAATTTGGTATTTTTTCATTCCGAATTAGCTCACCTTCAGATTCATTGGCATTGACAGTATTGCTGATAGAAATGCATTCATTGTTGTCAGCTAAATACTCCGGGTCCGGTATTATTGATGTTGTTGCTTAAATCAGATTAGTCAGAACAAGATCACCATTAAAGTTATGCAGCTCAGTAAAGTCAGGCTGATTGTCAGAGGCTTCAGTTGCAGGTGTAGTTTCAACAAAATATTGACGAATAGCTGCAACACCACCTGCCTCTGTTGTTTGGCGATTCTCTCTAATACTTTTTAGATGCAGTCACACTTTGTGTCTTTCGCTTGATCATGTTGTCAGTGTTGTCATACGGTTAATGTCTCGGATTGAAAAGTAAGTATCTGAATACATGTAATCCGATTTGATTATTTTCGTAAATAAATAATACAAATAAAATATGTGTTTATGTTAATAATCACTTCACCCGAAATTACCCACGTCTCACATAAGACACAATTGTCATTGGTCCATATCAACTATTGTATTTGGCTAAAATGCATATGACTGTCAAATTTTCCTTTGGCAATACAGTTCACATGACTCAAATTTACCTTTTGCACTGAAGCCATCCAAGCATATCAGTCACTTTATCTCGGTAAACACAGCTAACAGAAGTCAAGCCGATAATTGTCGTATTGGCACTGCCACCTGGCCATCTGACTGAGGCATCATCAAGGGCAGTATCACACAATATTCAAATATTATCCTCCTTCAACACTCTACATCTTTCTTTTTCTTTCCCTTCCTTTTTTCCTCTTTCCTTTTTTTTTTTTATTTTGTCCCTTTTTTGCCACCCTACAGAAGTGCCTTCAAGGGTGATTCGCCCCAATTACCCACTATTCGGTACGCCAGTATTTTATACGAAAACATGGAAAGGTGATGTTGCCTTGGATAAAATTTAGGAGAATAAATGTATTCCAACGAATGGTTCTAATCCAGAATGTACCTAATTCATATGATATTATGACGAATGTCATTAGCTCTGTTATTATATTTCTATTCAAACTTACCTGAAATACAAAAACTTTAAAGGTCTGCTCTGTTCAAATTGCCTACTTAAAAGTTGTTAATAAAAGATCAGCATATATATATATATATATATATATATATATATATATATATATATATATATATATATATATATATATATATATATATATATCCCTTCCACATGCAGTAATCTGTTAGGTGTACCTCTTCTTTTTATTTAGAATATTATCAGTGTAAAAGCATGAACATAAAAAAAACTAAGCTGTTTTTCATTGAGTTGAATTATTAAGTACCTGTATATATGCATGATCCGTTTCCTGTCTTGCCTTTAATACACGTTTGTCCGACAGAACAGTTCAGAGACTTGCACAACTTCCTCCATTCCTAAAAGGAAATCCACTCATCCATATAAACCTTGTCCGCTAATGTATAACATTTCTCACAATAACGTCTTTACCAAAAATACAGATCCCCACCTTCACAAAGGCCTAGGGTTTTTCATAACCCGTAGTAACAGGACTCCTCAGTGGACTGAATCTAGTTGTTGTAGGGTTTAACGCCATTTTTCAGCACAAGATAGGCTATACATGGCGGCCAGAATTAATGGTGGAGGAAAAACACGGAAAGAACCACCGACCCACGAGAAGCTGCTGGCAAGCTTTCTCACATAACCACATTGGTCGAATCCGAGACTCGAATCCTCACAGACAGAGGTGAGATGACGGTAATCCGTAACGGCGAGCGATTTAGATCCACTCGACCACTCGGGGCCCCTGCACTGAATCTAGCAACAAATACTGACAACGAACAGTGCCAAAGTAACAACATTTTAAGTAGCACATGCTGTCGACTAAGTGCGTGTTTGATGAAGACAATTGGAACTGTAAGTAATCAATCTCTGTCTTATTCTGCCTTTCTGTCTGTCTGTCTGTCTGTTTGCATATATACTCCACAGGTAGGTGCTAGCGCGTGTGTCGTTCAGGAAGAACTGTAGCTGAACATTTAGCATACTTCATATAATATTTATTAAGACTTGAACCGTTTCATTTGGCGTATCCATATCGCAGTGCCAGTGATTACTGCAACATGTACGACTTGAAATACCAATGTCTTTAAAGCAAAGGTTTCAAAAGAAGAAATGTTTAACAGTCGACGGAACCGTTTCATATGTATTTAGGCATGCATTATCTAATAATAAAATAATGTGGTATGTTTATTTACTAAATTTATAATTTCGTTACAAAAATCAATTTTAACATTAAACTGGACAAGAAGGCTAAAAAAGTATTAATAATCCACAATTTTGTTTTGTAAATTTGAAATAAATTTGTTATTTTAAGTAATATTAAATTCCTTTCGCCTAAAGACAATACATATATGTCCATAATTAATCGAATACTATGCAATATGTTCCGATGTCGTTAATGTATATGTGGTGTTAGGAATTAGTAAAATTAAATTATGACAACGATTATGTTAAGTATTTTAATATCAATATTGCATTTCGACACCACATTTAATGTTTATAGTTCCTTCTACAAGATGAAATACTTCGACATTGTTTTACACATAAAATACGGCGCTGGCTTCGCTTAGTATCTTAAAGATATAGTAAACATAATTTATTTTCAGTTAACATCTTCGTAAAGACATTTTTCAGTATTTCTGTTCATTCTGAAGGCAGAAGCCATCATTTGAATATAGAACAAGTCGTATATCGCATGTGCATTCAATAAGTATGTTATGGAACTGGTCTTTAAACAAAATAATGCGCTCATTATCGTCATGCTATGTCAACTTTTTTCATTGTTGTCTAAAAAAAAAATAACTGAAACAGTTTAATTTTGAAAGGTTCAAATTCTAGATTATTAACCCAAAAAAAAAAAAAAAAATGGGCTACATGTGACCTCGACTGGATCTTTCAGTACTGAAAAAAGACCTCCCATCACCACCGGAACTAGTTCTAAATATTGTTACCTGGTCCGTCATGATTCATCTGAAATATCCCTTGAATGTTTTGAGCAGGTTATTTGATGTCTTTCTCTTATGGTCATCTTCTTTTCTTCCTTCTCTAAAGCGTTTTGTGCTAGTTGCCACATGTGTTGAGAGATTGATTGTGCTAAGTACCACATATGTAAGGAAATGGATTGTGCTAGTACCGCTTATGTAGGGAGATGGAGTGTGCTAATAACCACATATGTGGGGAAATTTGATTGTGCTAAATACTAATATGTAGGGAGATGAATTGTGTTAAGTACCAGATATGTGGGGAGATGGATTGTGTTAATTACCAGATATGTGGGGAGATGGATTGTGTTAATTACCAGATATGTGGGGAGATGGATTGTGTTAATTGCCAGATATGTGGGGAGATGGATTGTGTTAATTGCCAGATATGAGGGGAGATGGATTGTGTTAATTACCAGACATGAGGGGAGATGGTTTGTGCCAGTCCCGGATTACTCATTAGGCAGAGTAGGCAACTGCCTATGGGCCCCGCGACTTTTATGGGCCCCATCAGGGGCCCCCAGGGGCCCCCATGAAACCGTGACCGTGGGTCTGGGGCCCCAAAAGTTTGACTGCCTATGGGCCTCCACGATGCTTAATCCGGCGCTGGTTTGTGCTAAGTACCATATATGAGGGGAGATGGATTGTGCTATATACCAACTATTATACAGGGAGACGGATGTACCGAAATACGAGAGCCCGTGCACCAACAAAATTGCCTTATTCAATATTCCCATTTTGCCAAAACATCATTGAAAATTCTCTTGAGTTGAAAGAAATGATGTATATTCTAACTTAACCTATGTAGCTCTGAGGCGAAACATACTAAATCCTTTCAATTTGCTCTATTATTTGTATAAAATGCATATCTAAAAAATAAAGTAGTCATTAATACAGAAAGTTACCAAAATATGATTAAATTCATCCAGAAAGTTGTTTCTCTCTCACTCTCGAGAAATCGACACAGTGTGAAAATCATTAATTTACTCACCAAATTCCATTCCTCTATGTTGCTATGAACGGATCCTATGCAGTCGGTCAAATTATTTTCTGTCCCTACGTCAGAGGATAATTCACATCCCAGAAATCTTTGCCTGTAGTTGAAGGACTGACACTTGAGTCGACGTGAACATTCCTTGACGCATTCTAGTGGAGATATATTGTATATTTTCTTAAACTGACCAGTTGTGATACATGTTGTCAATGAAAATTTGCAATAATGAGAAAAAGGTATGTCCTGTAAAAGGGTTTGTCTAAAACTTGAAGAAAAAAGTAGCAAGAACGATATAACAACATTCCCCTTATCCATGATGATACATAAGGTTGAGCAACCTATATGGCAGAAAAGACAAAACGAAACCTCTTCAGTTTCGTTCAATTCAACCCTTAATGTCACCTTTGACTTTGAAACACTTTATTATGTTCATTTATAATCTATGTGTTTTAGTTCAATAATTGGTACCTGACATTGCAAAACAATTATGAACATTAATTAATTATTGATATCGATACAAGTTACTGTTGAGCGTCATGACGACATGCTGCGAAATCAGTTTTTGTCCAGAATTAGTCTACCGAAAAGATTCAATAAATGATAAAACCTATTGTGGAGATAGAACGTCCCTTGTTTACGGTAATATGCCTCCAACGGTAAGCTGAATTATTTAAAATGTTTTCCATTCAATTACGCCACATGTATAGAAAATTGGCCCAATATTTGGAGATGGGGATCAACATATATATTATGAAACTCAAAAGTTTAAACCCAGGATGATCGTGTTTACAAGTATAACACATAATTATCATCTAGTTTCAGATTTTATTGAAACGTTACATATATATATATATATATATATATATATATATATATATATATATATATATATATATATATATATATATATATATGTATGGTATATTAATTAGTGTTTGTTTGTTTGTTTCATTAGGATTTTTAACGTAGCTTTAACAATTTTTTCAGTCATATCGCTACGATGTCTGCAGTGAGGTTGTTTTTAGTGATGTCTAGCACTGCTCCATCATGCCGCAGATTTGTAGCATGATGTCCCACTCAGTCATATTATCCTGACGCCAGACCGACCAGTCCTAACACTAACCTCTTAATGCTGAGCGCCAAGCGAGGCAGCTGTTAGTAACATTTTTGTAAGTCTTTGGTATAATTTCTTTCGGGGATCGAACCCACGACCTCCCGCTTTGGCGGCGGACGCTCTAACCACAAGGCCACCGGAGCGGTTATTAATTATTGATTTCAACACAAGTTATTGTTGAGCGTCATATATATACATATATATATATATATATATATATATATATATATATATATATATATATATATATATATATATATATATATATATATATACTGTTATGATGCAATTTATTGATGTCTGTATGATAAATAGTTGTTACCGTGCTTTTATTACGATGTTGTTTACCATACAAGAATGAATGGGCATTTCGATGTGTACGAATGCGTGACCAAGAACAGTCGGAGTCGACAAAGTAGTCAGGAGAAAGTCGAGGAGGAGAAGAAGGAGGCGAGGAGGACAAAGTGAAGGAGGAGGAATATAGAGAAGTCGAGAAGAAAAGCATTTGGAGCAAGTCGGGAGCAGAAGGTGAAGGAGTTGGAAGAACAGTATAGAATACACAGATGAGTAGAATACATATCAAGTAATGTAATAGGTTGTTACAAGGTCGAGAGGAAGAAGAGTGTTTGGGGAATTATTGTCATTGATTATCCAGTTGTATTAAATTCTTATTTATTTTAATCTCATTTTTGTGTGTACTCAATATTTTAACTGTCGACATTTCTGACTGGGGGCTTGGAGCTTTACCTCCCACTTTTAATAATTTCACTTCCTACAAAAAAATCCTGGATGTGACGTTTACTAAAATATTTGGAACACCCTACTCTAACCATAATAACACCGCAACCATTAGAGTCCAGAGGTTACTTTTGACAGTTGTAGAGAGCAACAGATCTCACTGGACAGTTACCGCCCGCCTCATGCTGGACAGCCCGCAGACAATAAGGTACCGTCCCGCCACATTTCGTCTGCCTTGTCAGGTGCGTTGGGGTTATGGTTCGCGAGTACCTGACAAAGCGGACTGCAACTTTTTCATATAGAAACAACAAACAAAACTAACGAGAAAACCTCTAATCTGTAAGCTAGGTACCTGGAATAGTTGCTTCCGACATAGGGAGCGACCACCAGGTCTCACTGGACAGCTACCGCCCACCTAAAGCTAGGCATGCCCGAGACAATAAGGTGCCGTTCCGCCACAGTTCGTCTGCCTTACCGGGTGCCGACTGTAACAATTGCATCACGAAACAACAAATGAAACTAAAAAGGAAACCTCCAATCCTCAAGCTAGGTACCTGGAATAGTCGCATCATACCTGACTGGACTCTCAGATGATCTCCAGACAATCAGTGATATTCCAAAGACTTCACTCATCAATGACGAACTTGCAAGACTCCGGGTCGACATCGGCGCATTACAGAAGATACGCTGTCAGATTATTGCTCTCTCATAGAAGAGAACTACACGTTATTCTGGCAATTAAAGAGCGCTGACTAAGCCAGAGAATATCGAGTTGGATTCACCGCCAGATATTTTTCAGTTTTGGATGATAGAATCCTTCCAGGAAGAAAACGGAGGAGTGTTTTCCCTTTGCCGCCACAAAACAGTCGTGATCAGCATTTACGCTTTCACACTAAGCGCCATACCATAACCAAGCATGAGTTCAACGATGAATTAAATTCGCTCATTGACAAAATTCCCATTGCAGAGAACTTGATATTACTGTGAGACTTCAACGCTAGTGTGGGTGGGACCGTGACTGTTGGCCTTCATGTCTTGGGTAAATTTTGCATTAAAAAATTGAATGAGAACGTCCATCGACTTCTAGAGATGTGCTCGTACCACGACCTTAGCATCACCAATTCATTCTTTAAAACAAAGCCACAGCATAAGTTGTCTTGGAGGCATCGAAGGTCCAACACTAATACCAACTGATCTTGATCATTACGAGACGGTATGCCGTTAAAAGCTTGCTTCTTATCCATACAAAACACAGCGCTGACTGAGACACTGACCACTCGCTGGTGTGCTGCAAAATAAAACTTTAGCCAAAGAAGATACTCCGCTCTTGCAAGAGGATAAACCACACATCGACGTGAGCAAAACATCATATCCAGACAAGGCTGAGGAATTCACCTATGCCTTTTCCAAGACGTTTGATTTAGAACCAATCAACGGCAGTTCCACAGAGAAATAGGATCAACGCAGAGAGACTGTACAGCACAGCCACACGGATCGTTGGTAAGAAGCAGTCACAGTAAAATGACTGGCTTGAGGCCAACTTTGTCACACTCACGCCAGTCACAGAAGAGCGTCGCAACGCAAACCTGAAATACATACTATCTCCTGTTAAAAGACTCTACAGCCATGCATATTTACCCGAATAAAAGTACATATGCTAGCACGGCAGTGCGCCAGTGAATACTGGCTTCAGTTCTGTAAGATCATCCAGTCATCAGCAGATATCAGAAACAACAGAGGAATTTACACTGACATACAGAAGCAATGGGTCCCATAAGAAAATAATAGCACCACTGATGTCTGCTGCAGGCGATACCATCCACGAAAAGGGCAAACAGATTAAGCTTTGATTGGAGTACTACTCTGGACTGTACTCCAGAGAGAATCATGTGACCAACAATGGGATTACCGCAATTGAAAACCTCCTGCTCATTGCCAAACTTGACGAGAAACATACTGTGGCTGAACTAAAGAAGGCCTTAGATAAACCGTCCTTAGGTAAAGCTCCATGGAAGGAAGGCATCTTAGCAGAAGTCATCAAGTGCGGTTACAGCGTGCTGCTCACACAACTGCACGACCTCCTCTGTCAGTGATGAGAATAGGGTGCAGTTTCTCAGGACATGAGAGATGCCATCATCGTAAACCTGTACAAAACTAAAGGCGACATAAGCGACTGAAGCAACTACAGGGGCATATCCCATCTCAAAATAGTGAGTACAGTCTTTGCACGCGTCATCCTGAACATACTGCAGACGCTTGCTGAGAAAGTGTATCCAGAGTCGAAGTGTGGGTTCTGCAGAGAGAGGTCCACAATCGACATGATCTTCTCCGTCTAGTAACTGCAGGTGAAATGGAGCGAACAACACAGACCCCTTCTTTTAGTCTGTATATATGTCACCAAGGCGTTGAATCTGGTCAGCAGAGACGGACTTTTCACGATCCTTGCGAAGATTGGATGCCCTCAAAAGCTGAAAAGCAAACTCCAGTCATTCCACGACGACATAAATTACAATGCCTCAGCGTTTGATCCTTTTGACATCTGCAGTGGAGTGAAAAGGGGTTGATTCCTCGCTCCCACGCTCTTCGGCATATTCTTCGCTGCCCTGCTCAAGCATGCACTCCGGACGTCCACATAATAGATCTACCTGCACATGCGATCAGACGGCAAACTGTGTAACATGGCACGACTAAAGACAAAGCGCAAAGTGCGTGAAGAGCAGCCATCAGTGACATGCTCTTCGCAGATGATGTTGCTCTAGCCACTCTTACAGAAGCTGAGTTACAGCACAATCACCAACCGGGACATCTACAACGGGCGCACTGCCATTGTCTTTCGAGACTAACGGATGCCAACATCTACAACATACCAAGGTATTTGATGACCCAATGGAACAATATCATGTTTCGTTAATTCAATAAACGTTAGAATGGGTAGTTAAAGTGAGTTGGTTATTAAAGATCGACTGAAGAAGTTGGTGGCACCAAAGTGAAATCAAGTGGATGAAAATAATATAAATAGCGTGGAGGAGGATGGGGTAGTGAATCGCTAGAATGATTAAGTATTCCATTTGACTAATTCTACATTTTCTAAGCTGAAGAAAGAGGTGTCAGTTGTAAAACAACAACTGACAAAAGAAGTGAACATTGTATATGAAGGTCCTGAAACATAACGGAAGACGAGCATGTTAATGTTGGTGCAATTTACTGGTTTGCCCTTATCATCTGTATGAGATCCAAAAGCTCCACAGGCAAGGGAGACTCATCGAAACGCTTAAAAAGGTATAGTGCTGCAGATTGATAACACGTACTTATACATCATCATGAACGCACAATTCAACATGTTTAGAGTCAGTTTGTGTCAGTCATCTACTAGCCTGCCGTTCCGCCAAGCGATCTTTCATCAGATGCAACCACACCGTGTCACAGAAGTTAAAGTGGCGCTCACCAGTTTAATATTTTGCATAGGGTTAGAAATGTAAAGAAAAGGAACTTCCCGGGTTGTCCTCACCGGTTATACAAGCTATTAGAAAAGGACCTTGTATATCTTGGGTATAATTCCAAGTACCTTTACTTCCCTTTATTTTATCATATGATTGGTGGGTGTAATACAGCATGGCCTTACTTCCAATGTGCACTTCTCAAACAACTACTAGTTCCACTTGGTCATTTCCATTTCCTGGACTTCAGACGTAAATTATAGAAAAGAGCAAATAACATATATATTATAAATATCATCGCGTCCATTTGACGCCCAAAATGCATGTCCGGTTCAACCCGCTCTCGTCAATGGTCAAAGAGGACCCACGCATGGTCCACTCCTTCCTGTTTGTTGAAGGATTCCTCGAGAGTCCTCACATTCAACGCAGATCCGATAGTCGCAAAGCATTGGTCCGCATTGAGAACAACCAGTACACTCTAAATCGCGTCACCAGACACAGCGTACACGTCACAAGAAACAACACAAGAGTTCTGTAACTTCACATCACCGAACCATATATAAGGCAGCTACAAATATAGCAACTAAACCGTGTAAACCGTGTCATTACATTAATCGTTCAATGCATGCAGCGTATAGATAAATTCAATACGTCTGTTCATTTAGAACAAATAGCTAACTCGAACCAGACTATAGTATTTATAATATCATGGCTTTGTGTAATCTATAGAATTTAGAATAAATTCTAAAACATCTAAGATATGAAACAATTATGTCATATGAAACGAATAGTGATAAAGAATAAAATCTTAAATTTCAATACTGCTACAGCTGAATATTCGCTCCGGTAAAGAGGTAAGCTTCCTGACAAGACTTGTTCAAATGTAATTTGTTCATAGAGAACTTGCTCTCTATGTATACTAGCTGTGAAAGATATGCGCAGCTAGGTACTTAGGTTTTCACCGCAGGCTATTTGCACATGCAGCATGGGTTGAGTCGCGCTCAGTATTTCGAAATAAATAAGGCCGAAAAAGAAAAACCACCTTCAGATGACAATGTACACGGCAACGAAACCCGATTTCATTTTTTATCACATATGCATATTGATATAACTAGTACACAATTCCGTGACATTGTGTGTGTATACACTTATAAACGATAAACAGTCTCCGAAAGAGAAACTGTCATTCAGCATAACTCACATTATTGACTGGCTGAATGCATCATACTATTGAAGAAACATCCCTAACTTTATGATTTAAAGTAATGGAGTTTATGAAATTTTAAAATAAAATCAACCTACCCTTATTATTAGACCTTCAATATTTATTTCAGAATGATGTCGCAGGATATATCCAAACAATATGTTTACTAATGTATTAACATCCCATCCGTTCTCACGCCCCCTGCCCCTCCCTACACAGCGAGAGAGAAAGAAGGAAAACGAGGATGACTGAACATTACATTATTCCTAGCCATAGAGATTTTAACTAAACTTTCAAATGTCGATAGCTGTATTAAAAATATTCATCAGCGACCTGGTATTTGTTCTTCCGAGCAGTGGAGACATTTTTGTGGAGGAGGCACTGGCGGTGTTATATATTTGCGAGGTTTACTTGCGTTTGTTTAGTCCCAAGAAATGCAACTTCATAGTTTACCAATGTGTTTTAAATGAAACATTTAAATCCTTACATTAAATTTGCTGTATGTGGCATTCTGGTACTGAGATATTGGAAGGGATTTTGAACATGTGGGTGGTTTCTTAGTTTCCGTTATTTTATTTTTTTTTAGTGTTCTTTAACCGAAACTCAATTAATTTTAAAGCCTTAAGAGCTGTGAAATTAACAAACAATAATAATAATTAATAATTAATAATTAATAATTAATAAAACATGACATTTGGATATTTGAAATTTAGATTTCAGCAAGCCAAGTTTTGAATTTCGACGAAGACACGACCATATCGCACTAGTAAATACTGTTTCTATAGATTCATCAAGAAGAACATACTTGCGAATATTATATGCAGTAGTCTGTTTAAAACAATAATTGCTGATTGGTTACAGGTTCTATAAAACCATACATTATTTTATCAAAAGATTTTGTATTAGCAATAATTTGCAACAACTTCCATCTCGTTCTTTACTCGCACCATACACGCCTGATAATTTTCAGTGACATTGTATATAACTCTTGAAAGCTAAAAGTCTTGTTCCGCACCTTCCAAGTCGAAACGTGCTTTTTCTTTTCTCCAACCACGATCTGTTTAGGAGGAGAGGGGAAATAAATTGTTATATACACCCGTCTCCTTCTGGTCTTTTCATGTAAGAAAATAGGTCTGTCCGGATCCGCAAATATTTTCTGAAATTGTAATTTCATTAAATATCTTTTAAAGGACTTAACGGATCATGATGAATTATGATATGATTCACTGTATTAGGAAGACGTAAGAAAATATCGGCATTCCCAGTTTTAATGCAGTACTTAACAAAGATACGGCATCTATGTGATAAAACGTTTCCTCAATTTCGCTTACACTAAAGAACATTTGAAAAAATTATTGAATGAAATCAACTTATGGAATGGGGTTTTACGTTAAGAATATCGAATTCAAGTTCAGTTTTCGCCGTATTTGTGTAATATGTTAAGGATTTATGGCTATTGTTGACTTAATAAAATCTGACCTTTAAAGTTTGTTTCCGTTTACGAAATTTCTTAGGACGTAATGTCTTGAAATCAAATTCAAGACGAGGCTTTATTTGAAGATTACCCGAGTCAAGTTCGATTTCAAATTTCTTGATGTATAATTTT